>BDMB01000012.1:1926477-2526477 GCA_016859785.1 Macrotyloma uniflorum | reverse complement strand
ATAATTATTGTAATAAACAATTTAATAATTAATGTTTCATGTTTTTTAAAGAAAAAAAATAACATTTTAAACGAATGTAAAGAAGAAAAAATTAATGATTTTATTAATTTATTATTTAATTATTTTATAAAAAGGTGAAATAGAAATTATGGAATATATACACTAAAATCCAGAAGAGATGAGTGAGATTTTGGATGCTTTTGCATGCAATAATGTGATTCATTGGAATTCATTCCTTAAAGCACAATTCATCATCATCATCATCACCACTTCTATCTTTAAACACAAATTGATTGTACTTCTTTTTAGTTTCAAAAACTGCATGTACTTCAAAATGGAGTTAAATTCCAAAAGGAAGAAGAAAGTGTAGTACAAAGTGAGAATCTGTGATAGTACTATCTTCACCTTTAAACAGTACCAACAAATGAACAAGATAGCCTATAACATCTGCAATAATTTATCAGTAGTGATGTAAGTGCAGCTACCTTTGGATAGTGCAAATTACGTGTCAATATATATATAAAAGAAATACACTCATAATTTATGTTTTGCAGATGGTATCAAGTAACATTTGTTTAAACTTGATTTGTGTTTAAATGATTTTGTATGTTACTCTGAAACTTTATTAGCTTTAGAGAATGCAAATGAATTTTGCAACCAAGCAAAACAAGTGATTAATATGTTAATCATTCAAGCATTATACGACCACAATCTTTGATCAGACAAATGAAATTAGAAAGCTTGGAACATTCATAGACCATGTCCATGAAATAAAATTATGAAAGTGGGAGTGGGGTGGTTGCATACATGTAAAATACCAATAACATCAAAATTTGTTAATGATTTTCGTTAGTTCTAGAAAAAGAACAAAAGTGAACTATTTTAGAAACTTAAAAGAACTAAAATGAATTTTTTGTAACTTCAGAGATTAGACTAAACATAATTTTTGGCCTGAAAACTATAAGTTAAGATTGCTTGAGATTCTCCATGCTCAAATTAATGTCCCAATTGATGTGTAGATACTACTTCTGTGCTCGAAAACTTATAATCATTGATTGAAAATCTATTTAGGTAACAATTAGCCAAAAACAACTAACAAAAAATAAGAGGGGTATCAAAATGGTGCAAACAATAAGTTTCAATGCGACCCAAACTGCCAAAACCACAAACAGCTCCATGTTAAATATATGAACGCAGCATGTTATGGTCATATGATAAGTTTAAAGAACATAGCTCCTACAAAATAAATTTCAGAACCCCAACGAGTTTTGTTTACATATTTTCTAATCACGATCCTAATATAAATAAAACAAAAAAGAGAAAGAAAGAAAGAAGGAAGGTAGGAATACAAAGCCTTAGTCCCCATTTCGGAAGTTATAGAACATTAGAAGATCATAAAAATGAATTTCATCTTTGTTCTTGAAGCTCGGCATCTTCTACTTTTTACAAATGATTGCATCTGGAAACACTCGGAGATATTACTTTCTGGACCTTTTTGAGTTACCCTTCTTACGCCCTTCTGAACGATGTTTTCTCTTGGTAGTACTGCTGCGAGACACAGCATTAGGGGCAGACTGAGATGGCACATGATGCCCATGAACCACAGCAGGGAACCCAACAGCAGAGGTTCTGCAACATGAACAAAACCTTTAAAATGGCATCTAATTAACATGAACTGCATCAGTCAGTTTCATAATTCATTAATGATGTCCACATGCGACTTGGCGATTTCTTTTTTTAAATCTTAGAATCACTTATAGTCTAGCATGCATACGAGTGAATCTTCTTGTTTAGTTAAGTGGGTAGGAATTTCCATGTTATAAATTTATTCTGATTTTGACATAAGCAGAAAATTTCATTTTAGCAAATGGATGGAGACTTTTGTTCTGAAAAAGCACAAAGGCCATTTAGTGATTTTTCAGTCCCTCTCCATAAAAACATCCTTTTTTAGTGATATATCTACGTTTTAGTTCTCCCCAGAGGGATTAAAAGAGATTAGAATGAAGTGTAGGGACTAATAATGGAATTAAAAATTATATATGAAGAAACTAGAATCAGAAGGTTTTAGATACAGGAACTAAAGAAAAAGATTTTTAGCTTTAAAAGACTATGAATAATTAAATGTTTTAACATTTACATATAACATGATTAAACTAATCCGTATGACTTTTCAATTCAAACAGACTATACATAACATTACATTACTTAGTTCAGCATGACCATCCTAAAGAAAATACGAACTATCCGGCCCTCAATATTAAGAAGACAGCAAGAAAGTTACAAGACAGACAAAAAAAGTGTAGTTAGCAACTAAAAAAGGCTTATTATCCTTGAATGAGTTAGGCTCACACATCGGCAAATTTACTATCAAGTTAGCATGGATTGTAGATATGTTCGCAATGTTTGGTCATCGAAGACAAGGTTATAACTTATTAATGTTCTGGCGATGCCAAAACATGAAAAAAATGAATCATCAACATAAAATTTATTTTAAAAAAATCACCAAAGCAAAAGGCCAAACCAAACATGAAAAAAATGAACCATTAACATAAAATTTACTTAAAAAAACCACCAAAGCAAAAGGCCAAACCACCAAACATGCCAAATCAAGAAACCAAATTAATAAAGCAAAGTAGCTATCGTCACCCAGATGAATGCCCAAAACAAAACAGCAATGGCAATAAAAGAATGGTGATATGACTTGACATTGCAAGCCTTACCCAACAAGAGCACAGCAGACTCCTGCATGGTCATGGAAGCACCAAATGCGCCACGCGATTGCAAGCAAAGCCGCAAAGCATTGTTCTCAGCATAGCAGCACTGAAGCAAATGCCCCAGTCTTCTGCATTCCCCTTCTAAATACCTACTCTTCGCCTCAAGGTTTTTCACATAAACCTTCTTCCTCTCCCTCGATCTAACAGCAGCATCCCTATTCCTCAATTGCCTGAAAAACACACGTCGAACACAACTCTCAAGACCAAAAAACTCAACATAAAACACCCCCTCAGATTTTGTTTCCAGTGAATCTTCACAAAACAAAATACAACATACGATCAATTATTTGAATACGAACCAATAATCACGATAGGAACATCAAAATCCAAATTCTCAAAACACAATCATATGATTCGTTTTGTGCATATGAAATTCATAAACTCTCCCAAATTGACATTCATTACATTCTATAAATGCAAATTTGATAGCAAATTACAACATCCACCATAATTCAAATTTGATAGCAAATTACAACATCTAAATTACGTCACATTATTCATTAATATCCAAGACTCACCAAGTGCAATTCAAGTCCAATACTTACAAATAATCTTCCCAAAAATAAAAGTGCAATTAAATAAAGAAAAGTTTTTTTATGATCACTTCCAAAATAAAAATAAAAAGAAAAATTTAAATTAACTTCTCCACCAGCATGAGATAATTTATAAATACATAGCTTTCTTTCTTATTTTCTTCTCTAGCCGGAAAAACTCATCCACACATACCATACCTTATATGTTAAGTACAACACGATTTACCCTTTCATTCAATTACAAAACTGTCATATATGACTTTTTCCACAGACTAAAAGATTTAAAAAAAATTACCTTTTTAATTTCTTGGACACGGGTTCATCGGGAATTGAGTCATCGGTTTTATCTTTATCGGAGCCTTCGTCGGACTCTGTCTTGGAACGCTGGCTTTCCGGTCCTTCCTCGGGCTCCACCAGAATCTCCTCGAGGAACTTGTAGTACTCGGATAGAGAAAACGACGTTTCGGGGAAGACGGCATCGTTTTCCGCGCGGTCCATCAGCAGGCTCTCGATCTGCGACAGATCGTTCGGGGAGGAATTGTCGCCGGCGACGCTAACAGGAGCGGTGTCGTCCTGCAAAAATTCATGGGCGTCGAATTCGGGCACCTTATCGAAGAACGATTCCCAATCGAATTGGGTGAGTAGGGTTTCTTCCAAAGAGTCCATTGGAATAAAAGATTGAATTGAATTTGGGAGAAGAAAATATTTATTGAGAATTTTGGGTCTGCGTTTGTGACTTGGAGACTAAGAAACGAAGAAGCAGAGTGAAACCGCGTGGATCTGTTTGTGCCGTCACTCGACCAATAGGATCGCGTGTAGTGGCATGTCTTTTAAACGTGGCATGTTCTTTTTTTTTTCTTTCTTATTTGAATAAATGAAGAAAATGGAGGAAACTTCCCTTTATATTTTAAAATTAAGAGTTTAGAAGGTGAAGAAACCTGTTCAAATTTAAAATGTTTTTAACGAGTAAATAAATAATTAAAAAAAATATTTTTTTTCATATTCTTTTTCTAAATTTTTAATATTTATGGTAACATAAATAAATTTACAATTATATTAACTAATTTTTATCATTATATTATCATAGAAATATAGACACATTGATATATTTATTTATGTGTTTTTTTATAGCTGTAAAGAGGTTGATTTTCGAACCATATCTTTGATACATATTTTTTTATTATTTTATAATTGTTTTTATTATTTTTAAATTTTATACATAATTTTTTATAGTTTTATTAATATTTTTTATATATTTGATAACTAGTTTTTAATTATATTAATTAACTTATTATCATATTATAGTAAAAATTGGACACACGGCAGCTGCAATATTTTCATTAATATTTTATAATTTATTTAAAATTTTAATATAGTTATGATTTTGATCTAGTAGTTTTTTATTTTATTTTTTATCATTTTAAAATTTAAAATTATTATTTTTACTCTAAAAAAAAATATGATTCATTTATCTTAAAATAAACATTAAGGATTAAAAATAATGATTAATTTAAAAAAATTACAAATATTAAAATTAAATATATATATATATATATATTAAGAATTAAATAAAATGATTTTAATGAGATATGTCCACAATTATATTGCAATTTTCTTGCATAATATATGATTTAGAGGATAAAATACTTACAAAACAGTTTAAGTAATCAAAATATAATTGTTCACTCTCTTTCAAATAATGCTGTAATCTTTCTAATATAAATTACAAATTACACTAAAAGAAAAGTCATTCTAAATAAGCAACTAGTAATTGTACATATGAATTACAAACAATTATTTATTTATTTATTTATTTCATCTTTTACCTTTTAATTTTACTATTGAAAATTTTGTTTTTAGTTTTTAAAAACATTTATTTAAGAAACTATACTAAACTGACTCTTTTCTATATTTTTGAAATTAATGAAATAAACCTTTTAAAGTTATTCTTAATATTTTCATTTAAAAAAAATCAATTTTGTTAATTAAAACTATCCTTTTTTTTATTTGATTATGGGATTCCTATCTCATTTTTGTCTATTTAAAACTATATTTTCCATATATAATTATACACTTAAAATCAATAGTTGTGTAGACTTATCTCGAAATATTTTCTACTTAATAAATTCTTACTATTCTAAATTCAAGTTTATCAATATAGTTAAATTTTATTAACCTGACATTATATACATTAATATAACATGTATTAATATAGTTAAATTTGTATGTTTGTTGCAGTCCATGTTGTATGAATATTTTTCCACTCAATACATATTTTGTTTCACTTGAAACCTTATGACTATAAAAATTCTTTAAAAAAATAAATTAATTAAGCAAAATTGTAATTCAAACCTGATACACAATTAATATAAACCTGCTCGATAAATAATATATCCAATTATTCATAAATTTATTCTTCATCTTATTATTATTTTTTTAATTTAATAAATAACATGAATTAATATTAAAAATGATTGAATCATAAAAACATATATATAAATATTAAAAAATATAATAGTGAAGATTAAAAACTCTGGAATAAATGTTACTCCTTGAAAATATTCATAAGTTTTAACTTTAGTTATGATTTACAATTTATAAAAAATTATTAAAAATATTTATATATTAAAAATTTTAAACATATAAAAAAAAAAAACATTTCCAATGTGAACGGTAAACTTTTTTTATTTCCCCCTTTATTCCTTAGCCAACAAGAAACAAAGAAAAAATAATAATAAATAGTTATTTTCTTTCTCTCAATTTTCCATTTCATTTACATTTTCATTTCATTTCAATGTCGACCTCCTCCAAGGAATTCACTGTGCCTCCGGTGATCTTCCCGTCGGGCTCACTTCACCGCCATGCAGCGGCGCCGTTTCAGCCGCGCCCTCTCCCCTTCATGTCGTTCGACGTGAACTCTGCAACGACATCGTTTCCAGCGTCGCACTTCTCTCCCGAGCCTCCGCTTCTGGAAGAGCTCGGTATCAACACCAAACAGATCTGGCACAAAACGACGTCGATCCTCAACCCCCTACGCGTCGCAAACCCTAACAACCTCCACGCCGACGCCGACCTCTCGGGACCGGCGCTCCTCCTCGTGTCGTTCGGGCTCTTCCAGCTCCTCGCGGGGAAGATCCACTTCGGCGTCATTCTCGGTTTGTTCACTGTCTCCACGTTCTTCCTCTACTTCGTTTTCAACATGCTCGCTGGGCGCAGTGGGACGTTAGATCTGTATCGGTGCGTCAGCCTCCTCGGCTACTGCATGCTGCCTGTAGTTATGCTTTCGGCGCTGTCACTGTTTCTGCCGCAGGGTGGGGCGGCGATTGCGGCGGCTGCTGTAGGTTTCGTGGCGTGGTCCAGCGTGGCCTGCGCGAAGCTGGTGGGAGAGGTGGCGCGGTGGAACGAACACCCAAGACTTGTTGCGTATGCTTGCTTTCTCGTATACTCTTTCTTTTCTCTTCTTGTTGTGTTTTGAAAGGGAAGGAAGTAGAATAGCATGGAACTTTGTTTCTTTAAAATTATAATTTTTCATTTTTTAAAAATTAAAAAAGTTATTATAAATTTTATAAAAATCAAAATAAAGTAACAAATTATAAAGCTCCATCTTCGAAATTTACTTAAATATATGGACTATACACTTAAATAATAAAATAAATATATTATAAATGTCATTTATGTGTTTGAGTCTTTGAAAATATTATATTGTTTTAATTCTTAATTTTCAATTATGGTTAAAGATTCAATTTATATGCATAACAACTTCACCTCGTATATATGATAAAGTAATTTAATTTTACATTTTATCAACAAATACTAAACTTGTCTGAATCTTGACTTGATCAATCTTTAAATAAATTTGTATGACTTCACTTGCATTCACTTAACTAATCTTAATTTAGTTAAATTTAATTTGAATAAACTTGACCTGGATCAAAATTGGATAATTTTTATTTATTTATTTATTTAATCTTGATTAATCTATATAGGTGAAGGAATTAGATTAAGTTAATAAATTTAGTAGTGATAATTTTTAATATTTGGTAGTAGTTAAAATATTTTATACCAACAATAAAATTAAAATATAATAAATTTAAATTATTTTATTTAAATAAATTGTTTAAAAAATAAAATAATTTAAATTAAGTACATGTGATTATGTGGATGTTTCTTATTCATATAATTTTTTTTAATGATTCATTTTTCCATAATATCACACTTCATTTTTATATTCAAATTTTGAGAGTTTTTTTTTTTTTTTTTTTTTTTTTTTCCATTTAAACATTAGTCTTTTCACGTTGTAAGATACTTTAAGAAAAGCGTTTTTTTTACTATAAAGTACCAATACCACGGTTACTTTAAGAAAATAAAAAACTTTTTAAAGATTAAATTAAGAAATATCCTAACATCTTTTTTTTGTTATCCATCAAAATTTATTGAAAATTATAAATATTTCATCAAATCCATATTTGTTTTGTCTAAGAAGTGAAATCTATCACAACTTATTATTTTTTAATATATTATAATTAATAAAAATTTATTAAAAGAAGAATATTGGCATCATTATTTAAAATAAAATAAAATAATAAATTACATTTGAAGAATATTTTTAAATTTGATTAATTTGAGAGACTAGAAGTCCACTTTGCAGTGACCACAAAACCACACTCTGCAACGTTGTTCCCACCACCACCATTCCTCAACTTTCTCACTCCCTCTCGGCAACGTCCACGACAAAATGCTCACATCAGCTTCCTCCCAATTATTCTCAAGAGTCCAGCCACTCCACTCGACTGAGTCAATGGCTCACTCACTCACCCTCTCGCTCTTTCCCGCCTCCACTTCCACCTTCCTTCACCGCCACCCCTACTCCGTTAAACCCCTAACTCTTCGCTCCATCACTCGCCGTTTAAAACCCGCACTCGTCAGAGCCTGTGACCGATCACAACAGGTTCTCTCTTTTCATCGCCGACGCTATCAACTGACAAAAACAAAAATGAAAAAATAAATGTTCATTTGAATTTGCAAGTTCCCAAATTTAGGAAAAATAAAGACAGAATTCATTTTTTTTCTTGATGTGGTGAATAGCATTAAGGTTTTTGTATGTAATTTTTAGTATTAGTTTATGTTGAACCCAATTGTTGTTGTGTAGTGGACTAGGCTATGAGTGAGATGGATGACACTTTGGAGAAGATTTTGGTAGAATGATTGATTTCATTCATATTGAAGCTTTTTGGTATATTGAATATTGTAATTCTTTGAACCTACATTGTAATTCATCCTGTTAATGTAATGGAGTGGGTGTGGCGTTATAATGTTATGAGTTTTTGAGTTTTTTTTTTTTTTTTTAATTGATTTAATTTTGGAAATTCAGATGGGTGGCAATGGAAGTAAAGGGACGAAGGGATTGAGTTGGGTGGAACCCATTTTGAAATTTGCTAGGGGCAACATTCTACCTTTGGGTGGCTCTCATCTCTGTCATATGCATTCAAATTTTGTTTTTGTGATTTTGTTTATGGTTTACTTCATTTTGATTATGTTCTAATGGATAGCAATTTTGTTTGTGATTTTGAGGCAATGTGTAGTTCTGGTTAGTGCAGTGACATTAGGATTAGCATATCCTAATCTTGGTTGTGCTGCTGATAAATATAATGTGTCGAAAGTTGGTCCATTTGGAATTTTTGTTCTCTCAGGTTAGTTTTCGAGGACAGTCTTTTGCATCTATTTGTTATTTCTATTTTATGATACCCTCATCTCAAGGTGTTATTATGGTTTATCATATAGGATTGATGTTGCGTAGTGAAGAAATCGGTGCAGCTGTAGAAGCATGGCCTGTTGGACTCTTTGGGCTTGTATGAACATAAAATTTTTTGGATGAATTTTACATGCTGGTTCACTACAGCCTGTTTCGATTGGTCATCCTAGATTTGATTAAAATCTTAACCTAGATTTGATTGGATGGCCTGTTTCTGCACTCTCTTTGCCTAATCGGAATGTTACTAATCATGCTTCAAATTTGTTATCAAGTTGTATACAATATACAATATTTAATATTGCAAATTTTATAAGTTAATTTGTAAAAGTTCTCTTTTATTAACTTCTCCAAAATGTGATTCTTAACTTATGCATAGAATAATATTAGCTTATGGAGAAACTTATTTAATTTTTTCTTCTCCTATAAGTGGTTTATATATATATATATATATATATATTGAACCTGTTGAAAACTATCATCAACCTTGTATCCTGTTTCCTAGCAAGGAAAAAGAATTTAATATCTCATATTTGTGGCTCACCTTTCTACTTTCGTGGTCAAGACTTGAATTATAGAAAATGAATTATTTCAACTTGTTCTTGTATGTCTGCGTATTTTAAAAACTAGATCTCAAAGCTTATTTATATGTATTTCCCAATGTGTAATGTGTTCTTTGGTTCTGCATGCAGGTGTCTATTTTATTTCTTACACCATACTTTTCCAGGATAATATTGCAAATTCAGCTACAACCCCAGGAATTTATTACAGGTTTAGCCATTTATTTTTATTCTACCTTGATCACAAGTCAGTTTTAGCCATTTGCAAGATACTTTTATTGTAGTTTTAATTGTTTTGAGCTTGTGTAATCACGTTTGTATATTGCTGATCTTAGATCTTGTCAAACCTTGAATAACTGCTACTTAATTTTGACTACATTCTATCTCCTTTTAGATTAATTTTCCATATTTAATAAGAAACTCAAATTTCTTTGTTGAAGAACTAGTTGATGTTTGCAAATATAAAATACTATTTGGTAACTCAAAATATTTAGCATTATTGAAAAGTTCTCCTTTTGTTTGATAGGCATTGATTCATTGAAACCTGGCTCTGCTTTAAGTTGGTGGTTAAATATTACGTGGTTATTTTTCTTAAATGGTGCTTCTTTGACCATGTGTTCGATTGCTGGCCCTATTCTTCTTATTTGATCTAATTTTTCAGCACAATATATAGTAGTAGGTCCATGTAGTGACCATGAATTGAGCACAACAATACAGACTTACTTAAAATATAGAACAGTAGGCCTATGTCAGACTGCAGGTTATGGCATGCCCTTACACAGTTGGTAGAGACTTATTTAGTGTATGCTATAACTAAACCAAAGGCTTGGCTAGATATTTTAAGTAGGTATTTTGGTTCAACGCTACATATAATGCATCGAGTGTAATCACACCTTTCAAGGCATATGGATGCTATCCACCCTTCTTGTTGAAAGGGACAACCATTCCTCCAATTGATGAGCTGTTAGGTGACTTAAGGCAGTATTTGTTGAACGCCCAGAACAGAATGAGAATACAAGATAATAAGCACAGGGAGAGGTGTGTAGTATGTTGTGGGAGATTGAGTTTTTCTCAAATTTTAACCCTGTAAGATATGTTCACTTGCTAAAAGACCTAACCAAAAGCTCAATCCTCGTTTTTATGGCCCTTATAGGTCAGGTAGCACATAAGCTGGATTTACTGGAGGATACCAAGATCCACCCAATTTTCATGTCTCTCCCCTCAAGAAGGCAGTCAGAACACCACAGTTTGTTCAACCTCTACCCCTGGCCTTAGTAGTAGACATAGAGCTCCAAGTTCAGCCAGGAACAGTGTTGGATATTAAGTAGGAAGCAACAGGAGGTTTAGAAGTAGTTTGGATTAGGTGGTACAACCTCCCTCCTTGTGAAGATAGTTAGGAGGCAGCATCTACTCTACAACAAGCCTTTCCTCATTTGCTCCTTGAGGAAATGGTAGTTCTTCTTGGGGGGGAGGGGGTATTGTTAGGAACATGGGGCGTATTACTAAAGTGTACTCTAGAAGGAATAAGAAGATAATAAACCCAACTCACCCACAAGTCAGTTAGTTAGGCAGTTACACGGATTAGTTAGGAGTTAATGGTATAAATAACAATGTAATTACTGCAGTAGCAGTTTTTGGAAACTCATTTTGAGGAGAGTGTTGAGACTCTTGAATTCTCAGTAATCAATACAGAACCACAGTTCTCTTTTTTCTCTACCTGTGAGCTTTGCCATTCAAACTATTTGATGCGATCCTGGTACTTAAGCCTTGAAGCTGTACTTAAGCCTTGAAGCTCACAAAACAAGAGGAGAGAGCCCAACCCAAAAGACTAGTCCTATATTGGGATTCCTAAAATTGTCACCCCCTTTGATGAGGCCATGAATAGAGAGGAAACACTTCAAGGAGATGAAGAAGACATCAATAAAGAAGAAGTACTTCAAGGAGTCCTTACAAGAAACGTGACCAAAGAAAGAGACAAGGAAGGGATAGAAAACTTTAAAGGAAGGATGACAAGAGTCAAACTCAAGGAGATTAGAGAGCATAGTTTAGAAAATAGAAATCTTTTGTAAAATGGAAACTCTGTTTTAAAATATGTTAGAAAATTCTAGAATTTTCTGGAAAGCTTCTAGGATGTTCTAGAACAAGGTGGTTAAGTGTCATAAACTAACTCTAACTACTAGTAGTTAGAACTAGTTCATGCACTTAACTATCGCATTATTACATGAGACAAGGAAGTTTCAATTTTCCTCCAATTCATTGTATGCAGTTCTCAGCCACCATTGGGTTCATGGCCCTTGGTGAATTTGTTTTGCTTCTCTTAACTTTTTTAGGAAGCTTCTTGAACATGTATTCTCGTCCTATATTGGAGATTCTGAGAGCTTTGTGAATGTTTTCCTTGTTGAAGATGACAAACAATGTGTTCGGTAACGAATGTGCAAATGGACTATTGACAAATGATAGATAATAATTTGATTTAGATACTTATAATTTGGGAAACTGGCTTGTATACAACAATATAAATAAATTAAATAAAGAAAAGGCTTGGAGACATGGTTGGATATATCTTAAAATTTTGTACAGTTGTTGAAGTTATGTTTCTGCTCCATATATTGAAATGAAAAGGCACAGTTGGAAAGTGGTAGATAGAATTAGCTACCTTTATTAGAGAAGAAGATGGATGCAACAAATTGTCCAAGCCTTGTTTTAAACTTGACATATATCTAGACAATATAATGTCATATAAAATAAATATAGGTGTTGTCTTATCAAATGACCAATTTTTTTAATGTTTGTTTATTCATAGCAAGGTTTTCTCATTTCATTAATTGTTTAGCCTTTTTGTTTATTTGCTTTCTAAATATTTTGTGATTGTGCTTTACAAAATTTTTATAAACTCCAACTCCACCTTGTTTCTATTTGCTGATCAACACTTCCTGTTATGTAACTCTCCCCATTTTTGGTATCATATATTGAACATTTCCAACGATTGATGCTCTGTAATATCTGTATAAGTTGTTCACGGTTGGCATTCTTAGTCATCAATATTCTTGCAATTTGAGATATGAATTTCTGGGTTTCTACAGGGCTGGCTATATTTAGCTGTATGCCAACTACATTATCAAGTGGTGTTGCACTTACCCAGGTATGGTTATAGTCTGTCTCCTTTCTTGTTTTCCTTTTCAATTTCTATTCTTATAAGTTTTATATACCTTGTGTATGAATTTTGCCTGAGTTTTCTCACTTTGCTTCTGCAGCTTGCTGGGGGAAATTCTGCACTTGCTCTTGCAATGACAGTAATATCTAACTTGTTAGGAATAATAATTGTGAGTCAAAGAGTACATATTTAACATTGTCCTCAATCTGATATTGGTTTTACATTTTTTAAGTTTATTTCAGAAATTATATGGCTGTATTGAAATTTAGGGATAGTAATTACTCCAAACCTCCTTTATTTTGCATTTCTTACGCAAAACTTCTTTCTAAAATCTACACAAACCCCTCCTATTTTGTGAATATGCTACATACATTTAAACCCAAAATCTTTATTTTTGTATATAATTGTAAAAATATCCTTATTATAGATTTTTGTCTCTTGATACAGACCCTCCTTTATTTGTTAAAAATTACACAAAACCTCTTGATAAATACATTACAACTAAATCCCTCCATTATAGTAAAAATTTGAAATTGTTGAACACTTAAGTGTCAAAAGTTTTAAAATAACATGAAATAATAGAAAAGAACAGTAAAATACATTATCTTTCATATTCAAAATAGAAAGATTATTTTAAATTTTGTAATATAAAATCTAATAAAAACATAATCACATGAATTAATAATAAGATTAAGTAAAACCAATTAGGGTGTACACGGGTTAGGTTTGATTGAATTTCTATATATCTTTTGTTAAATCCAATCCAACCCAACCCACTCTTGATTGAGTTGGATTGGGTTAGGTTGTCGAATTTTAAAAATATATATATTTTTTAATTTGTAATTTTAAAATATTATTTATTTATTTATTTATTTTATTGCTATATGTACGTTTTCTCCATCTAATTTAATCCTAGTCTTTTTATATTTATGATAATATTTTATCTTTTAGATTCCACTTTCCATCACAAAATTTATAGCTGCTGGAGTTGGGGTGGCTCTACCTATCAAGCAGTTATTTAAAAGTCTTGTTCTGACCATATTAATCCCTCTTATCTTGGGAAAGGTAATTGGACCTTCTTCTTCACACATCCAATACTGTAGATGCTGTTTGAATAATTCCAAAGTGATGTGATTCTGGACTCCAAAAACGTATGTGGACTTACTGCTGGGTTCTTTATGTTCGAAAGGTTGTGTATCTTTGATACTTTTAGGATTAGATGAGTATCTTATCGTATCATTGATACTTTCCCTACTTCCTCTTTATGTTAGCTTCCCTATTTCCCTAATAGGATTGGCATATAAAAGGGGATTTGAAACAAGAAAATATATTCAGTTATTTTTCTTTCTAGTGATTGTTTTGCTTTCTATAGCTAGGGTGGTGAATTTTGCAACTACCATTTGGTTGAGTCAAAAGCCTTTGATTGCACAATATTCTGTTATGAAAATGACATTTTTTGTTATCTGCATTAATACTATAACTCATTTTATATATTCAGTGCGCTATCCTCCTTAAATAACCTATAAATTCTCTGTAGGAATGGGTCTTGAATGCTTGCTAATTTAAAGTTGTACAAGCGAACAATTTCATAGGCTCCCTTTTCAAAATGATTTTTCAGATACCCTACTTTTTCAGTTTTTTTCTTGATTGCTGATTCAGATTTTGGTATTCCATCTTCACTAACTGATTGTATCAATTTTGAAGCGTCGTTTTATTTCTTCAGCAGTTGTACACCCTAGTGACAGTATAATACATTTGTTTTTTGTGTCTGCTATATGTTGAATTTGAATTTGGTCTTTCGTGTTGAATACTCAAATTCTTGTGTTCAGTTTGTTAAAAGTATTTTAATCTTCTTTATTGCTTTGAATGGGCAGGTTCTACGTGAATCTTTTAAAGGTGTGTCCTATTGATTATGCTTGTTCAAGTAGCTTGTTTGTCACATGTTTGGATGGATAAAATAGCTATTGTCATTATTACATTAAATAAATAGCTGACAATGAGACTGAAATTGTAATGCTGAATTTCTTTGGAAGTCATGGTTGCAAAGTGGTATCTAATAGTTATAGGTCAACTTAGTATTTTCAAAATGTCGTTCTTACAGAAATCCTCAATAAGAAAACAAATCAAAGTAGCAGCGATGGCCAATTCTTCAACATCTTTTAGATAAAGCGTGTTGTTTAAAAAGGTTTTACAAAGTAAAAGAAATGTTTCAATCTTATCTAAATTAAATATTATGACCATAGAAACTTCCTTAAAGTTGAGAGTGATTGAGAAGAAGTTTCAGGAGATACTTTGTGAATTTCTTGAGTGTTTTTCATTCAGCATTGATGTCATATATATATATGTATGTACACACAGAAATATATACGACTGTTATATACTAGAATCATAAAGGCTTGAATTATCTTCTAAGATCATAATTTCCCAATGTTTCATAAATACCTATTGTTTCCAAAGTTTTAATAACTACCCTTGTCATTTCCAACTCTCCACCTCAAGCATAGAAAAAACCTTGTGTACCAACCAACCTTGTTCAAAAAATATTGAATAAGGAGACTAAGAGACTTTCTTAAGATATATGATAGTTTTTCATTGAAGCTAGCATATTCAATGATAATTTCTTCGCAAATATATTTTTCTTGGACAAAATGACAATATATTTATGTATGTTAGAGACTTCCGTGTTATGGAGTGCATAAGTCTCGCATCAGGTAGTACGGATGCTAAAAGATCTGTGAAAATGTGTAGACAATAAGTAATAATTATGGAATTATTTTTCTTTTCTTGATATTGAAAAAGTAATAATACATGAGTATTTAAAGGAAAAAACTAAATCCTAATAAAAGAAAATAAATCTCTTAAAATAAAGAAAATAAATATCTAGAGATAAAGACTCTAAATCAGGAGCAAATCTTTCAAATAAATTCTTAATTGAAATTCCTTGATTTTAAAGATTTCTTACAAATAAATCTATATTTATTGTACATTAAATATGTAATATTTACACCCATATTTCAACAGTATCTTGAATTAGAGACATCTTGATAAATTTTTTGCACAAAATAAAATGTTAGTGAACAAAATAGCCTCACAATAATATTCTCATGTACTCAAATAAGGATCACCAACACTCATGTTTGCTCACTTGATGTGGCTTTTACCTATTTTTGGCCATGAAACTGAGCATTGGAGCCTTTGTAGTTATACTGAGAAGATCCCATAGCTCTGTTGCAAACTAAACTTTGCCGAGTGGCTGCTGATGAGACCTATCATAGTCCTTTTTTGTTCTTGTTCATCTTTGCTTCTCCAAATTGGCTTTTGTTTTCCACCTTCAATTGTTTATCTTTGCTTCTATCTTCAGGTTCTTGATTCAGAATGTTGAGTGGTTGTTGTTTTCATGATTCTCTACCATCAATTTCTCCCTCCTTATCAGGTTTTGTTCATTCTTCAAGATCTTGCTTCTCCACCTGTTTTTTTTGTTGGATTTCTCTCTCTTGGAAGATTTCCTTTTCTTAGAATTCTGGTCCCGCCAATTCTGGTTTCTTTTCTGCTTCAATTTCTGATTTCCTCATTTCTTGCCTTTTAGTTGTTAGTGTTGTTCTCTCCAATTCGTCATCTTCGTTTTTATTTCTTGTTGCCTTTCATTATCGAATTCTTCCTTCCGCTTCACTGGTTCCTAGCCTTTCCCTTGAACTTAATCTCTACATTTGCTTTCTTGCTCCTTATTTTTTGAATCTTGAAGACAAACCCAAACTTCTGGTTGAAATTTCTTGAACATCCCCAAGTGGCAGTGTAGTTGTTCTCCTTACGGAAACCCACCATTTTGGAGTTTCTTCTCTTGATGCAAATGCAACAACTTGTACCTAAAATACTGCTATGCATTGATCATCCACCAATGGGCATCACTTCCATCAAATCTTGAAGCCATTTTCCCCCTACTGCTCCTAGATCGGAGCTTTAATACCAATTGATAAGTATTCAAACACTTGGAGAACCAAGCACTTGAATACTCCACCTAGCATCCTATACTAGTTAACGTGATACTTAAGCATCTCATAATACCCAAGTCCCTATCACCGGTGAACACTTCTATAAGGCATGTTCATAGGCTAGATTAGATTGTGTTTCATTGGCTGCGTGTGACCAATTTTGCCAAGGAGCCCAAAAAGCGCTAAAATCTTCCATGATTCAATTTATTCATCAATTCTTCTCCAATTGATCGGTCTTGGTTATTCCTCCTTCATCTTTATGTTCAAGTTCACTATCTCCATGCAATCTATTGGATTTAGCCGCCCTTATTAATGCCACTACAGGATCTTGCAATAAATTTCCTATTTGATCTTCAAGACGTTCCTTAGTTGGCCTTCCTAGGATTCTATCATTCTCTAATGTAATTTACCTAGTGTCAAGACTTTTCATGTCAATGTTAAAAAAAAATCAGTTGTATAATCTACATGCTCCATGTCCAATCATGAGTGTGAGATAGTGTGTTGAGTACTCACAATGCCCTGGATTCACACTGTGACACTTCACTTAGTCTTTCTAGTCAACCCCTCTGAGGCGACTGTCCGATAAAGTTATAATGATTGAGCATGATAACTTCTTTACTATTCCATATATGCACGTAGAGTTGACTTGTCTTCATATAACCTTTTACTGCTGTAAAAGGGAAAAGAATAAGGAAAGTAAATGATTAAGGGGATGCTTGAATATGTCAGATCCATAAGCTACGTTGCAGCTTTGTTGAGCTGATTAATTTGAGGTATTGTGTCAAGAAGTTGGTAGGTCAGGTTTAGTTTTCTTTATTTTAGTTTTAATTAACATTAGTTAGTTTCATATTTCATTAAACTGCAAGTACCTGTAGCAAATTGGAAATGTTGTCTTCAGGAAACAAGTTGCCTTTGTCATTGCTATGGGTACATCTTTGTTGTCTGTCTTTTCTTTTGTAGTTAGGAAGAAGCATGGGAGGACTCTAATTTTGGTCATGATTATTTGTGCTTCTTTTTTTATCTTAAAACTTTTCTTTTATAAGTTAAATGACCTGTTTACAGAAATTTATAATAATTAAGCTCTTAAAAATACAAATTAAGAAAGCTGTTTTAGTGCCTTTCTCAACAGTCAAAACCCTATCTTATAATAATTTTTTCTGCTTATAATCACTTTCATATGCTCTAACCATGTTCTATCGGTGGTTGCATAATATAATCATTTTTTTTTTGTTTAAGCAAACAGGCCGTTATTTGTTCTACATTTAAGGGATATGTTATTTTCTGTTTCCTATACTTTCTCCTTTTTTTCTCACTATAACATTATCATTTATCAAGAATTTTTTGTTATTAAATTTACCTTACAGGTGTGGCTGACTATGTTGACAATAACCGCAGGCTTTTCTCGCTGATCAGTGCACTTTTCCTTGGCCTTGTAAGAACAATTCCTTTGGAGCGTTTCCTTATTTCCTTTCTCCGTTGGTGGTTTTCCTTGCAGCAAGTCGATGGAAAGATTGCTTAAGTTTTGTTTTGTCTTTTTAGCATGCTCAGAATAAGTTATAAGAAATGGATGAGATACATTGTGCTGTTTCTTTTACTTCTTTACATTGTTGGACCAGACCAGTGACACATTCCATGTACTGAATTCAGCTCATTAAATTTAAATCCATGTCCAAAAGTGAGACATCCAAAATATAAATAACTAAATAACCATCAGTTTCTGGACAAGGAAATATTGTTCCTGGCTTCACATAAGCTTTAGAATGCAATCACAGCTTCGCATATCAATTGAGTTTTCATGACTCCTTTGATAACTTGTTTACATTTGTTCTGATGCATAGTCTCCTTCCCTCTATTTTTTTTCATCTTTGAAAACCAGGTAGTCAGCAATCAACAATCTTTTGTATGGGAAAAATTATAATGTTTCCACTTTTCTTATTATATTCAATCTGACTAAACCGATTTGAGTTGATGACCACTGGAATGTTGATTATTGACTTATTAATCCTTCTGGTCACTTTGTCCGCTTCTCTTTTGTCCCTTTTTTGTGCTTGCCATTGAATCCATAAATTCGAGGGACCTATTTTGTGCATTCAGGAACAGAAAAATCATTGGTGCTGGCGAATCATTAATTACATTATGTTTGTGTTTGTGAAATCTAATACCTGTAAGTGAAAACCTTTGATCAAAACTAAAATATTTCCAATTCTACATCCATGTGCATACTTTTGTCGTTGTTCATTACATTTATTTTTAATATGAATGCTTTACATACATGGTCAGTTATCCCACCAAAGAAATCATGTATGAAGCTATTGTCTTAGAGGTTTTTCTGGAATTAATTTTCTTAGCTTGTTTGAGATATTATGTTTGGTTTGTTATTTATTCATCAAGGTATTACAAGCAGATTATAGTCTAATAAATATTGCCATACAGGTACCTTGGATACAAGTAAGTAGGTCAAGGCCACTGCTGTTAGTGGTGAAGCCCAAAGTTTTTCTGGTAGCTATTGCACTGGGAACGTATGTATTGCACATGAGCTAGTTACATTTGTTTGTTATCATAACATAATTGGAATCTGTGATCTAGTTGTTAGCTTTGGTGGTAAAAATTATAGTCAAATTTAATATTTATTTTGTATTTCATTCTATAATGAAAATTAAAAAAAAAAAAAAGAGTTCATAAGTCAAGAATTTGTAGATATTTAATGTTGTATCCCTATGTGATAGGTTCTTTTAGCATTTACTTACAACACTTTGTTCTGATCCCCATATATCTTTGACTCTGTTTTTAGGTGAGTATGTCATGGATAACACCAGGTCCATTTAATTGGAAAATGCATGTTTGTCATTAGAAAATTATATTATAGGTATCATGGTTTTACCTTTTAGACAATCATACATAGGCACAAATCATATATCGGCAACCTTTATTTACTCATGCATTATAGTCTTCTTCTGGCCATATGAAGTCTTGTTTAACATAGTGATATTTTCTGGTACTCTCTTCGTAGAACTAGTGTGCATTTAGTAGGATTATTCACTCTTAATTGATTCGTGTAAAAAGCTATCAGCTTCAATGGCATTATTGTAACTAAAATTGTCCGTGGTGATACATTGCAGACTTCTTCATTTGTCATTATTGATATTCAATATTATTGCTGTCTGGAGTATTTCAGTTATCTCTGGTGATAAAAAATCAATATTTTCCCGGAAAGAAAATGCCAGTGCACTCGTACTAGTCGCAAGCCAGGTAATAATTCAGTCACTTTTTACTTTCTCAGATCTTCTATGAAATGAGTATCAACTTGGAGGCGCTTTCTAACTAGTTAGTTGTCAAATAGTTATCCTTTTGAACCTCTCTCCAAACAAGTTTTCATTCTTTTCAGAAAACATTACCGGTAATGGTAGCAGTGATAGAGCCACTTCAAGGTGCATTTGGAGAATCCGGGTTACTGGTTCTTCCTTGTGTTGCAGCACACCTCAACCAGGTCATTTGATTTTTTTTTTTTCTTTTTATTAGTTTCTAATATTTCTTCCTCATGCTACCCTATTACTCTTTGTAGATTATTGTTGACTCTTTCATCGTTAACTTCCTGCGTTCCCAAGACAATGACAATTCCAACAATGTCAAGGTGGCTTAAATAGAGGAAATGGTGGTCATCATCGATGGTTGTGGCTTATAATGAAGCATATCAAGCTGCACCTTAGGAAATACTGAGATAAAGGATGTTTAATAATTTTTTTGGCTTCATTTCCCATTGTGTTTTTAATCCTTGAAATTTAAGATGATTTTGATTTTTCGTCTTTTAAATTTAAAAATATTTATTTTAATCCTAAAATTTAGAAAATATGATTTTTAATTTCTAAATATTAAATTTGAAGGATTAAAGTGATATTTTTAGAGTTGTTTTTAGTCTTTCAAATTGAATGATTTGGGACTAAAACAATATCTTACTAAATTTGAGGGATTAAAATAAATATTTTTTTAATTTGAGAGATTAAAAAGAATTTATCTCAAATTTCAAGATGTAAAAATATAATTATTTTTTCTAATTACTATATTGGTGTGATAAGTATATCAGTATTCTTGTAGCCCTTATGACGAAATAGATTCTGATATTAGCTTATTACACTGTCTTTGTATATCATTTGGGTATTATTTCTCTTTCCTCACACTACTCTGCATGCTTGTATATATATCTTCCTTCTCAGATAGTTGACCTATTAACCAAACCTGTTTCTGGGTCCAACTTAACAGTATTTATGTACCCTCATGCAAAAATTATTTCTGTATTAGCTTACCTATGGCATTACCTTTGTACTTTCTGTTATATCTACATACATACATATATATGTTAGCCTTTTGCCTCTGCACATAATACAATAATAATGGATATATATGTTCCATTTCTTCTCTCACTAACTCTTAACATGGTGTGTGGGGGGTGGGGTATTACGAGGTTTTCGATATTTATATTCTATTATTGTTAGTTCTTAGAGTAAATAATAGATTGTTTCTTGAATTGTATGTAGTAGTTAAGATTAATATTGCAGACTTTTATCACCACATGTAGGTTTAGTAGTAAGTCATTAAATTTTATTTACTGATCATTAAAAAATGGCGGAAGATATAAAACTACATTATCATATATGACTACACTAACAACTTATAGCTTTTAAAATAAAATACCAGAATTAAATAAAAATGTAATTATTACTTATTTTTATATGCTGTGTATAAATTTGATACTGTTTAGAAAATTATTAATATGAAAATTTTATGTGTCTTGCATGATAATACAAAAAGTTATATTTGTAACGTCAAAAGATTAATAAATTATATAAGTTTAATAAACAGAAGTTTTTTTTTTTTTTAAATAAAGTAATTAGTACATGTCATAGTATGAGATGAAATGTCCTAAAATTACTTTCATGTGAGATATAATTTTTTATACTTAAATATTATTAGTATTGTGGTTATGTCTTAAATTTGAGTGTAAAATATATGAATAAAAATAAATACTTCATTATCTAAAAATATTGTATTATTAACTTAACAAAATATATTATAATATTTTTTAAGAAATATGTCTCAAAAGGTAACATCCCAACTTTAAATTTCTAAAAACTTAAAATTCTCTTTTACCTAACCTCTTCTCTCTCTCTATATATACTTCTTTCCTTTCTTTTTTTAATTATCAGTTCTATTTTAATCTTGTTTTTATTTATTATTTTGTCTTTCTTATGTTTAGAATAGTTTTACCTATTCTGTAATAAATTTTACCTATTTTTAATAAATTTATAATTATGTGTCTATGGTGAAATAAAAGGAAAAAAAAATAAAATCATAATAATTTCTTTAAAATAAAAATTATTATATTTCTTAATTGTTATGTAAAACCGTAAAAACAAACATAAAAGGAAAAGAACTTAAGAGAATATTCTTTATCTAATAGTTTAATTTTTAAAAATTTAATGGTTATAAGAGGTAATTAATATCAATTATTAAACTAATGGTCAAGATGATTACGAAAGAAATTTGACCTCTCTTAATAATTTCAACTTTTTTTCTATTTTTTAACAAATCTGCGATAGCACATTGCTGTCTAATTCAACCTACCAGCAAATAACATTGACTTTCCCAAAAAAAAAATCATATAATGACATGGAAATAACACCATAAATAACCAGTAAAGGTTCAATCTTTTCTTAGCTGCACTAAAAAATGTTGATAAAAATTGCAGCAATTTTCTTGGTAGCTCTTCTAGCCTTGGCATATCAAGCGATTCACCCTCCACCGCCAAGAACATGCGGTTCACCACATGGTCCACCCATCACAGGGTCAAGGATTAAACTCAGAGATGGAAGGCACTTAGCTTACAAGGAACATGGTGTGCCTCGAGAACTGGCCAAGAACAAGATTGTGTTCTTACATGGCTTTGGTTCCTCCAGACATGATGCTGTAATTGCAACAAACCTTCCCAAAGTATGTCTGTTTATTTCTTAACTGACTCATATTTATATAACCTTGGTTTTGTTCCAAATATCACACTGATTAGATGTATATAGATGAACTATAGTAATGCATGCAAATCTTCCCAAAGTTTGGTAGGTTTGAATTTCACTTTCTATAGTGATATCAGAATCTGTTATACTTTTGTAAGATCGACTTGGATTTAAACTTCACTTTCTATACTGATATCAGAATCTATTATACTTTTGAATGACACTGTTGAAAAATCTAACTGAACTGAAAGTTTACATACTGATTTCTAAAACTGAGTTAGACTTAAAAATTAGTTCTTTTGTGTTCACTTTGTTTGATTTTGGTGGGATTAATGATTAGGGGCTTCTTGAAGAACTTGGAGTATACATTGTGTCTTTTGATAGACCAGGGTATGGAGAAAGTGATCCTGATCCTAATCGAACTATGAAAAGTTTGGCACTTGATGTTGAAGAGCTTGCAGATAAGTTGGGACTTGGAGCAAAATTCTATGTGATGGGATTTTCTATGGGAGGACAAGCCGTGTGGGGTTGCCTCAAGTTCATTCCTCATAGGTGAGTAAGAACAAGACTTTGTTTTCTTGTTTCCTCATGTTGTTTTGTGATTTTCTTTTTACTTTCTTGGGTTAATCTTTGATTGCACTTAGGTGTAGAAATTTGTCCTATTATCTTTTAACTCATTTACCAATGCAATTAGTCCTCTAATTTCACTAGTTAACATTTACCTAACATTATCTCCAAATCTTAAAAACTTATTGACAAATAAAACCAATAAAGGATTGTTAGTTGTACCATCATTCACCTAACACTAATTTTGTACCATCATGCACACAATTAAATTCTTTGTCTGGAAAGTTTAAAACTTCTGTGCACACTTTAATGAGTTTGGTGGTAAGAACAGACTTGCTGGTGCAACACTGCTGACACCAGTGATAAATTATTGGTGGCATAATCTTCCTTCCAACATGACCACAAAGTCCTACTACGACCAACCCACCCAAGATCAATGGGCTGTGCGTGTTGCTCACTACTTTCCATGGCTAACATACTGGTGGTTTACTCAGAACTGGTTTCCTTCATCAAGTGCTGTACATGGTAACCCTGCTATTTTCTCCCATCAAGATTTATCAATCATTTCCAACTTCTCAAGCCATAGACAACAATATCAGGTACTATTTCCATGCACCTCTTCATTTTGTTATGATTATAAAACCCTCATTTTTGTCAAGGATCTTCCTATAACCTCAACCTGATATCCAGAATTCAGGATATTAATAAGTAGTCCAATCTAAACCTAACAATTTTATTAACCAGTTTTGATACCATGTAAAAACTACAGTGTTTAACTTCTCATGATGATCATTGTCTAAAAGTACTTAAATATACTTTTGTAGGTAGTTAACTTCAATTTCAATTATCAAATTTAAAGCTAGATCTTGCTTCACCTGAACCATGAGTGGAAGAAGCACTGATGTTATTACTTAATGAACTTGATGCAGTCACAGGTGCAGCAACAAGGAGAAGCTGAATCCATTTGTCGTGACGCCATAGTTGGGTTTGGAAGATGGGATTTTGATCCCCTTGATATTGATAACCCTTTTCCAGATAACACAGGCCATGTTCATCTATGGCAAGGTGATGATGATAAGCTTATCCCTGTTATGCTGCAACGCTATATTGCTCAAAACATTCCTTGGATTCAATACCATGAAGTGCCAGGTTCTGGACACCTCTTTCCATACCTAGAGCAAGTCAGTGCCACCATCATCAAAACACAGTTACTGGATTGAATGAATCAACTTTGAGTTCATTCTTACTCTCTCATTCTCTGTTTCAGACAGGAACACTACATTCAATGTGATAGTTGTGTATCATGTTTTATGGATTCTTCTATCATTTAAATTTAAAATTAAGATCTGAATCTTCTTAAACTACTTAAAACTTATTATTTACTTTTTATATATTATTTTTTATACTATAATGTTGAATTATTATAAAATATTTTTTTTAATGTATTTTTATAAACACCGATTTTTTCTCTAAAGATAAATATAATAAAATGTTTTTATTTTAAACCAATAATCATAATATATTAAAATTATATGTAGTATAAACAAATAGTCATTATTATTTTTCTTTGCTACCCTTATATAATTTAAAAATAATATAAAACAAATTGGCTTAAATATTACATATTTTCCTATCTTATTTTAGTTAGTCTTATTACATATAATATTTATTATATATATATATATATATAAAAAGAATGATTACAAAAAATTATGTTATGCATAACATTAGTTTTAAATTGTTGGGAAAAAGAACAATGATTATTTTTCTATATTACATATAGTTTTAATATATTATAACTATAATTAGTAATTCTAAAAATATAAAGTATACATTGTTAATTTATTTGAGAAATTTTTTTGTTTAAGACTTTACAAAAGAAATCATTCAAAAAATACAATATATCAAAATTAATATATGTATATATATAAAATATAAAATATAAACTTCAAAATAAATTATAATTATTTTAAATAAAAAATTAACATAAAAAAGTAAATTATTGAATGAAAAAAAAACATATATAACTATTTTATTTATATTAAATAAAGAATATAGTACTTAATTAATTATGTATTAAAAAAAATCTAATTATATTAATTTAAAATATTTTTTACCTTAATTACTATTTTGGGTTGTTGACATTAAACTAACTATGCTTTATGATAAAGATTAAAAAGTAACACTCAAAAAATATTAAGGAATTTAAAACTAGTAAATATTTTTGAAGGAACTAAAAGGAGACGAGGTTTCATTTGCGTAGGCCAAAAAGTATTTTTAAAAAAATAATATTATGTATTTTATATTAAAAAAAAATTATGTTTCTGTATTTTTAAAGTGTACCTAAAATATATTATAATAATTTCAAATATTTTTTGGCCTACAAAATTATTTTTTTAAATAAAATTAGAAATTCTCTTTCAGGACAAATTTCAGTTGTAATAACTCTAATATATGATTACACAAAAACTATATTAATTTACATGTTCAAACATAATCTTAATCTAGTTTAAAAGAATATCAAGATTTAAAAGTAATAATTGTTGCTTAAGATCTAAAATCATATTTATATGAACTTAGAATATATATATATATATTAATTTTGTTTTTTTTTTTAATTTTTGAATGAAAAGAAGTTCTTTGAATTAAATTGAAACGTTAGAAGTTTGGACAGTGATGCGCGTTACCGCCTTTATCCTCTTTCAGTTTCATTTCAAATTGGCGAGAGCAGAGTTCAGAGAAACCCCTTCTCTCTCCTCTCTCTCTCTCTCTCTCTCTCTCTCTCTCTCTCTCTCTCTCCATGGCTCCTCACTTCGTCTTCCCTCGCACACTGGAAGAGCTGGAAAACGAAGGAAGCGAAGAAGATAACAGGCTCTGCGTCCAGAGCCCTGTCGACGTGGCTTCCTTCGTCTCCTCCAAACTCGAAGAGTTCGTGAAAGGTAAACCAATCTCACTCTTCGAATTCTTCTCAGTCAATCTCAATTTTGAACAATTTTCTTTCAGGTGTGTCGTTTGATCTCTCCGACAAGGAGATCCTCTGCATCCAGGAGCAGGACTTGTTCGACCGCGTCTACTCCTTGGTTCGCGCCTTCCCCATTCTCTCCCCTTCCTCCAAACTCAGCCTCCTCGAAACACTCCGCTCCAACCTCGCCGTCCTCCTCCCCAACGTCGATTCCCTCTCACGAACCTTCTACGACGACCACCACGTTCCCCTCGCCTCTCACCGCAACGCTTTCAAAATATACTCCTTCTTCCTCCTCACCATTCTTCATGCTCTACAGACCACCGCCAACGCCTCCAAGGTTCGTTCCCTCTCACTTTCCAACTGCTCGAATTGGTTTCGCAACAGGACACACAAATAATTTGGTCCTTCTGAGAAATTCCTCAATCACGGAAATGACGTGTCTCATCTTTAAATTTAATGTCAATTACGTCAATCTCTCTGTCAGATGTAAGGTTTTTCAAACAATTAAGGGGTTAACTGAGGTAATGTATGAGAGGTGTTGATGTAATGTTTTTCAAACAATTAAGGGAGTTAGGGTAGGAATAGAAAAAAAAGAAGAAGGAAATTGTTAGTGTAATTTACTCTTAAAATATATATTTCATTTCATCCTTTAACCTTTATCTATGAAGGACTAGGGAATGTTTAGACAACCTTTTCCATAAACATCTGTAGAAGAGAAAAATAAGAAAAAAATAATGAAATGTACTTCTTTATAAATTAAAATTAGCTAATACACAAGTTAAAAAAATAAATATTTAAAGAAATTATGTATTAAAAATTCTACAAATTAGTATGTATATAAGCTAATTTTAGTTTATGAGAAAATTTATTAAATTTGTTCTTTATTTTCTCTCCTAAAAGTACTTATGGAGAAACTTTTTCGAACATGTTTTAATTTGATTTTTGCCCAGTATGCTGTATTGCTGTATCTGGTTTCAGGTTGTGGCTCCAACTGCTAGGAAGAAACAAGCTGTGAGTTCATGGAATTGGGAGGCACAGAGAGCTCGGATACTCAACCTCATTGCCAACTCTTTGGAGATAAACCTTGAATTGCTTTTCGGTTCGCCTGCCCTGGATGAAAACTACTTGTCTTTCATCACAAAGTGAGTGGTTTGTGTATCTTTCTCAGTTTGCTAAACGTTGGGAATGTACACCCCTTTGCTTTCTGGCAATGATATTCTCAAATCCATCAAAATACTTTTTCAAAACAAGTGGGTGTTGTTAAAGTAAGCTGACCATATTCTTAGAAGCATATTTTGGCAAGCTTTCTGAACTGATACTCCCTTGTTGTAGAAATGCTTTCTCTCTGTTTGAGGACGCGTCGCTCTTAAAAGATTCTGATGTGAAAGAGGCCCTGTGCCGTATAATTGGAGCCTGCTCTACTAAGTACCATTATACTGCACAGTCGTGTGCATCCATCTTGCACCTGGTTCACAAGTATGATTTTGTGGTCACGCACATGGCTGATGCAGTTGCTGGTGCTGAGAAGAAGTATGCAGATGGAAGCCTCGCCATGTCCCTTGTTAGGGAGATTGGAAGGACTAATCCCAAAGATTACGTGAAAGACACAGCTGGGGCTGAAAATGTGGGTCGTTTCCTGGTCGAGCTTGCTGACCGCATACCAAAATTGATTTCGACTAACATTGGCATTATTGTCCCTCACTTTGGTGGAGAGTCCTATAAGATTCGAAACGCACTAGCTGCGGTGCTGGGGAAGTTAATAGCCAAGGCATTTAAAGATGTTGATGTTGGGGAAGCAAGTTCTAAGTCCATTCGTTTGCGTACCAAGCAAGCTATGTTGGACATCTTGCTTGAGCGTTGTAGAGATGTTTCTGCCTACACCAGAAGTCGAGTTCTTCAGGTGTGGGCTGAATTATGTGAGGAGCACTCTATTTCAATTGGCCTGTGGAATGAGGTTGCAGAAGTTGCTGCTGGACGGTTGGAGGACAAGAGTGCAATGGTCAGAAAATCTGCTTTGAATCTGCTGATCATGATGCTGCAGCACAACCCTTTTGGTCCTCAGCTTCGAATAGCCTCGTTTGAAGCAACCTTAGATCAGTACAAAATGAAGTTGAAAGAGCTTGAGCCTTCAGAAGGAGCAGAACCCTCCTCTGATAATGACAATTTTAATGGCGATGGAGAAGTGGTTGATTTAAATTGTGAAACGGTTGTGAACGGTCAGCAACAAGACAGTTTAGCTGATAGTTGCTTGTCCCAATCAGAACAAGCAATCCCTTTGCAGAACAGTAGTGTGCCGGATATTGGGAATTTGGAACAGACTAGGGCATTGATTGCATCTCTTGAGGCTGGATTGCGGTTCTCTAAATGCATAGGAGCCACAATGCCAACACTTGTCCAATTGATGGCTTCATCTTCTGCCACTGACGTTGAGAACACAATTCTGTTATTGATGAGATGCAAACAGTTTCAGATTGATAGCTCCGAGGAATGTCTCCGAAAGATGTTACCACTTGTAAGCACTTGTTTTTTTATTGTGAAATGCTGTGCTGCAATCATAGTCGCATTGTGGTTGTTGAAATAGGGGAATCATAGGGAAATGTGATTGCAACTGCGGTTGCAGATTACAATATAAAATCTTGTGAAATAAGGACAGTTTTATTGGATTATTTCTTCAATGTGTTATGGGCTATTTACTTTTTATTTTTATGCAACTCTTGATTTTTCTAAAATTAATTCTTTATTTCTGTCATCTTCTTCATTTGTAGGTATTTTCTCAGGATAAATCCATCTATGAAGCAGTAGAGAGCGCTTTCCTTACAATATACATCAGGAAAAGTCCAATTGACACTGCCAATAATCTTTTGAGTCTTGCCACTGATTCCAATATAGGAGATCTAGCTGCACTTGAGTTTATAGTTGGCGCCCTAGTCTCTAAGGGTGATATATCTTCCAGCACGGTATGTTTTCATGTACCTTCTTGAGTGGTATGTGTGCTACATAAACTATATCGAATGCCTCCAGATAAAACTATTTGAATTCCCCAAATATGGAAAACTTAACCAAAAATTAGTTTGACTCTCTTCAATGTTTTATGGAATGAAGGCTTTATGTTTTCTTTTTCAGTTTATATATTTGTGTTCACAAATTTAAATATGGCTTGGGGCGAGAATGAGTTTGACTTAATTTTCATGTTTGCATATCATTTGATGATAAACCCTGTTCTTAAATAAATATAAATGTTTTTACAGTCGTAAGTAGGGTTCAGATTGTTGAGGTTGACACTGAGTTATGATCTCCTCAATCAGTATTGTAGTTTCCTTCTATTTCTCCCATCAAAAGAAATTATTCTTGCCAATTTGGTTCTCATTATTGATTTGATTTCTTCATCACATCATTGCTACTGTAGATATCAGCATTATGGGATTTCTTTTGCTTCAATATTGGTGGAACCACTGCAGAGCAGAGCCGTAGTGCTTTATCAGTCCTTTGCATGGTTGCAAAGACGTCAACCGGTGTGCTTGGCTCACATTTACAGGACATAATTGATATTGGGTTTGGTCGTTGGTCCAAAGTTGATCCTTTGCTAGCAAGGACAGCTTGTCTTGCTATCCAGAGACTGTCAGAAGAAGAAAAGAAAAAACTGTTGGCCAATAATAGTGTTCGAATATTTGGTATTCTAGAAAGTTTAATCACTGGTTTTTGGCTTCCCACAAATATTTGGTTTGCTGCTGCTGACAAAGCCATAGATGCCGTCTATGCCATTCACCCTACCCCCGAAACCATAGCAGCTGATATGATAAAGAAATCTCTCAGTTTTGTCTGTAATGATGGCGGTGTTAATGAGCAGAGTGACATTGACACAACTAGTGCCAGTATGCCTCTCACAGTTCAAGTAGCAAAACTTAGCAGATGTTTATTTATAGTAAGTCATATTGCCATGAATCAACTGGTATATATTGAATCCTGTGCCCGTAAAATTCAGAAGCAGAAACTTACAAAAGAGAAAAAGGATAGTGAGAATCAGAACCTAGAAAGTAATGGCACAGTATCAACTGCTACACAGAAGGTGCAGGCATTTTATCTTTCTTACAGTCATGTCATCCTTTTGATAGCTTCGACGATCAGTTGTCAGCTACACATCTTGATCTTTTGCTGTCAACAAAATTAAGTTTGGCTTGTTAATTTATTACAGGATAATGATATAAATGCAGAATTAGGATTTACTGCCTCTGAGGATGCAGCACTTGATGCTTTGTTTGAAAAGGCAGAAAAAGAAATAATATCAGGTGGTCCAAATGAAAAGAATTTGATTGGTGTATGTTCAACATTTTTGTCAAAGCTTTGTAGAAATTTTGGTCTAATGCAGAAGGTGATTATCTTAATTTCCTTCTAGAGACTTAAGCTGTCTTTGCATTTTTCTATTCATTATTTGGTAGCTTTTTTGTACTCTACTAAGTCAATGCTATATATGGAAGCCAGCAGTTATTGTCGGAATGTAAAAAATAAAATATAATTTAAAAAATTAGTCAATCTTGAGTCTTGGAATAAAATTTTAAACGTTATAAAGCAGATGCCTTGCTGACGTAACTTCCATTTATTCAGTATCCAGAATTACAGGCATCTGCAATGCTTGCTTTGTGTCGATGGATGATTATTGATGCAGATTTTTGGTGAGTTCGTTGTTAAACCTTTACCTTCTATATCTCATTTTTATTCTTGCTAATTTATGGAGTGAAAATAATTTGAATTGTTTTCAGTGATGCAAATCTCCAACTCCTTTTCACGGTTGTGGAAAGTGCGCATTCTGAAACTGTCCGTTCGAATTGCACAATTGCACTGGGAGATTTAGCAGTACGGTTTCCCAATCTCTTAGAACCATGGACAGAAAACATGTATGCCCGCCTAAAGGATCCCTGCGTATCTGTTAGGAAGAATGCTGTATTGGTGCTTTCACATCTCATACTAAATGACATGATGAAGGTAGAGATCACTCAAGTTATTTATTATTCAATTTGTGCAGTGATGCAGACTCTGATGCAATCATTTCTTGATCAGGTGAAAGGGCACATTAATGAAATGGCTGTAAGATTAGAAGATGAAGATGAGAGAATTTCAAGCCTAGCTAAGCTATTTTTTCTTGAACTTTCCAAGAAAGGTTTTTACTTGTATTATGCTTTTGTCTTGTGTAGAAAAGTATCTACTATTGTTTCGATATTTTGCATTTTTAAGGGTAGAAAGTTGTTTGATATAGTTTTCTGGATATTACAGGAAACAATCCAATATATAACTTACTTCCGGATATACTAAGCAAATTATCCCAGCAAAATCTGAGCAGAGATTCCTTCTGCAACATCATGCAATTTTTAATTGCTTCCATCAAGAAGGTATATGTCATCACATTGCTGAAATTATTCTATATTTATTGTGATTGCTACCCTCACTTTAATTTCATTAACTACTCCAGGATAGACAAATGGAAGCTCTGGTGGAAAAGCTATGTCATCGGTTTAGTGGTGTTACAGGTGGTATATCTTTATCCTTTGAGATTTTTAAATACTGAATATAACCAGCTCAGCCAAATCAATAAACAGTGTCACAAGTTATGCTTATAATTGTGTAACTTAGTTTTCTATATAGTGTCCTTGAGGTTATATTATTTTAATATATATATATATATATTTTGCATCAAGAACCACTTCCTTTGGTCTGCTTGAAATTCTGATCAAGCCTGGTAGTTTGTCTATGCTTGTAAACAATTACCGCGTGTTTACTTTACTTTATGTGTGTTTGTTAATAGTAAAAGTCACGTTGAGCTGAACTAAATACACAGAAGCAGCAGATGCTAGCTACTCTGCAAGGGGGATGCAATTTGACGCAATGGGATATCTATCAAACACCCACTAACATTGTGAATATCTTAGAAACAATACGACGATTCAGATTATTCTGAAAAAATGTTTTCCAATTTTATTTAGGATGCGCTAAACAGTTCGTGATTTTACACTTGATCAGCCAACGAGTTTAAATGAGTTTTTTTAACTGCCCTTTCAATTTTATTCTTGTAATTTTGAAGGATTTTGAAATAAATTACAAAACCAAGAAAAGTTAAATGTTTTTATCGTTTATTCTATTGCTGATAGTGATCGTGACCTTATTTCTTTGCAGAAGTCCGACAATGGGAATATATATCTTATTGTCTCTCTCAGTTATCGTTTACTGAAAAAGGGATGAAAAAACTCATGGAGTTGTTTAAGTCATACGAGCATGTCCTGTCCGAGGATTCTGTGATGGACCATTTCAGGAACATACTGAACAAGGTACATGTTTGTTTTCTCATGCTGTCATACATACTTTCTGAAAAAATGACTGAGGTTTTTTCTGATATAATTTAATTGAAATCAGGGCAAGAAGTTTGCGAAGCTTGAACTTAAAGCTTGCATTGAAGAGTTTGAGGATAAGCTGAATAAGTTTCACACGGATAGAAAGGAGCAGGAAGTTACTGCTCGAAATGCCCGGATCCATCAACAGAAGATTGACAGCATGGAGGGTTTTTCTGTGGCTACAAATTCTGAAGATCTCTCGGAGTCTAATTCTAATTCTGCTTCAGGTTAACGTTTTAACTTAAAAATGTCCAGACGTTCTACTTTCTGCTGTTTTCCTAATGTCGTTATATATTTATAGCTGTACATTGTGTGATAGTAATGAGCTAATCGAATCCCATGAATGCTTTACTTTGTTAAAATCTTGTCCTACTCCTGCTCTGACATGATCAATCTTCACAAAATAATGGTATGAAATGAAGTATTAAGAATATATTGCAAATGGAAATCCATTGACAAGTTGGCTTAAAGGATGAACGTTTAAGCATGAATACACGCTATATGATTTTACTGGATAAACAATTGTCTGCTGTGGAAAACTTCTGATGTCTAGGAATTTTATTTCATTTCACATAGCTTCCTGGTTTGGATGAGTTTCTCGTGAATGTTTTTGCTTGATTTTTTTAATCATGATTTTTGTGCCAGAAGAAACAGAAGGTGAAGTAATTGATGATGGTTTCACGGAAGAGATAAATGGGAAATCAGAAACTAAACTTGTAGTGCCAGGTGATCATTCTGGTGCTTTGAGTGAGTTGACAGAGTCGGATCAAGAGGATATTGAAATCCAATCACCCGAGGTTAAGATGAAAGGTTAGTTTAAACACAGATTTTTCTAATCAGCTTGATTCTGTTGTTATTGTTATAATTAACAAGAGGTTGCTGATTATAGGAGTTCATCGGTCCAAAACTAATAAAAGCAATGTTAAAGATGGAAAGGTTGATAATATCTCTGTCACCAAAAGACATACTCGGTCAAGGAGGTAGGCCTTATTCTTCTTTAGCTTGTATTTGCGTGATAAGATGCTGCTTACATTTCGATCTTGCAAGTTGTCCACGTCCTGTAAACGGACTGAATTGGTTGTTGGCTCAGGTCAGTGCAGAGCATGAAGTGAATTTTGAAAACGCTTTAGTTTAATATGATGTTCATTTGTTTGCTAATTCATCTTTTAAAACTAAAAAAATGTTCGTGTGAATCTACTGTTGATTATTTAGTATAATTATGTAAATGGTTGCTGTGTTGATATGCTGAGGTGCGAATATCACCAATATCACCTGTATGCTAATTGGCTGTCTTTGATGTCTATTTATTGATCTAGCTACTTATAATAGAACTTCATTAAAATTCCAGTATTTCAGGCCGCAGTCTTTTGTCTAATGTGTGACCTTCTTATTGTTCCTTACCTATATCTCCTTTTCCTCAATTCAATTTCTCAAATAAATGAACTGGAAGTTATATATTTCATTAAAATTCATTCCGTTTTTTATTTCTCAAGAGAGTTGGCAGTTACTACTCATTAGATCCATTGATTTCTCAAGACAATAGACCGCAATTTTTTTCTTCCCCAATATACATTTTAACAAAATACTGAAGAGGCACCGACATGTGGTTGGTTTGAGGATAGGTTCGGCTTTCTTAAGCAAGATTTCAATTTACATTTGTGAATGAAAAAAAATGGTTGAGAGAGAAGACTCAACTAAAGATGGTAACCTAAATTTCTAGCAGATACTGGTTATCAATAATATTGGTGACCATAAAACAGTTACGAGGCAAGTAACGAACCAGAGGAGTCATTTTTCCTGAATCAGCCTTGGAAACTATTTCACATTTTTTTTTTCACGATTTCCGTGAGTCAAAGAAGGTAATTTATTATTTAACATTGATACCCAAAAGATTTGAAGACCAGATTAAAATTGTCAAACTCTTCACCACTGGCCCAACTTTAGTGATTTTCCTTCTTTATCTGTCATCCATTATAACCTAATTTCACAAGTTTTTCCAACATAATTCACATAATTTTGGGTGAATTAATATAGCTTACCTGCACAATTTTTTTTCACACCTATGTTATTACTTATTTACTAGTTTGGAAAACTTGGCTAACCTCCTTTAATGAGTTTTCTCTTCCAACCAATGATTGTTTACTCACAAGATTGAATTTGATATCTTGTTCAAGAAAATTGAGTCCAGCATCACTGGATCAACGACTTGTTAGTACATATATTATTTCCCTTTATATCAGAATACAATAGATATTTTTTTCTTTTATTTTGAGGAATACAATTAAATCCTTAGAATAATTACTAACTATATATGATATCTTTCCGATTTTTTTATTTGACTTTATCATAGTTGCATTAAGTATAATATTCTATAATACCTTAGAATAAACTCGTATAAGATTTTTCGGTTGTCTCTTCTACGATTTAGTGGAATAACCTTTTTTTAACAACTTAATTTAGCTTGACTCACTCAGAAGTTTGAAAAAAAAAAGACAATGACCAGTGTAAATGAGGCCCTGTTCATCTTCCATCAAAATGAACTGAAATTGCTCTGGCAATCCTCATAAATCTGGAGCTGGTGGTTTGAGAGGGCTCCTAACTTTGCCCATAATTTAATTGTGGATTCACTTCTGTGGACAAGAGTGCATATTAGTAGAATTGATGTAAAATATTGCAAATAATATATAATGAGAGGGTCCATAAGTAAAATAAATTTATTTTATATTTTATCATTTATTTTTTTATAATTTAATAGTTTAAATTAATAATTTATTTAAACTTATATTATAAGAAAATAATAGGAAGGATTAAGTATAAGTTTTTGATATAAAATATACTAAATTTAGAATATACTCTAACTAAATAGAAATCTAAATAATTTTGGGCAAAAGCAACTTTGCTATTTGAATATGGTAGGGAAGGAAGGCATTACGTAGCAAATGAAGGAATGCTTTTGCAATACTAGCTAACAGCTGTATATGATTCATATACTTATGGAAATATCTCTGTGAATTCGTTGCTTGTTTTATGGTATCCAGATGTAACATAGGACTCAAATCTTGTCGATTCACTTTGTCCCTCGTTGCAGGTAGATACTGAGGCACCTTTCTATGAGAAGATATACTTTTTCAGTTTGACGTGGGCTTTGTGGTCATTGACAAATTGCAAACTTCATATGACAATGGAATCTGGAAGACCTACTGGGCAGCTGCCAATATATGACTGCATTTTCAAAGTTTGGATGCATCACACTTAATAGATTCTATTCTAGTAGATGCAACTATCGTTGCAATGGGTTAATATTTGAATTGGCATACTGTAGAATACCCCCAAAAAATGGTATATTGTGTATTTTACGATGTAAATTTAAAGTGTGTATCACTGAGTGTGGATAATTTTAGGAAAGTATAGTTTCTGCAAATTTGTAACTGATCAGTTTATCCCAAGTGCATGGATGGTAATATGCATTGCCAACCATTTGTATTTCTTACTTAAAGGTTATATCATAAGTTGAATACTTAAGAAATACATGTTCTTCAGAATAAAATTGAAGTTTTCACTTTTCATTGGGTCGTAATAAAGAAAAGTGGGCACAACCAAATTCTAAGAAAGTTATAATTGTTGAAATAAACACGGGTATTCATGTTGAATACCTGCCAAGGGAAGTCTATCGATGAAGTAGACACCAGAAATAAAAGCATCACCCCCAAAACTTGAATGGAAGGACATTTGAGAGAGTTAAAACTCCAACTTCAACAAATATGTTTGTACTTAATCACACCATTTTAAAGATGAGTTTATGGATTACTCAAATATTATTAAGAAAACTATTAAAGGGTCAAAATTTACCACCCCAATATGCTTGAATCACTTTGATAAACATGCTAAATTGAATTTCAACCATAACTTGACATTGTTTAAACATATTTTATGCTTTTTTTTTTTAATCAAGTATATTCAGGTAAATCTAGTGTATACATAAACAAATATAACAAAGTAGGTGTATTTAGAAATAGATATAAATGGTGTAAGGCCCACAAATAACTAAAAACTAATCTATAAGATGTGTATACGCCATTTCCATAAGCATTTCCTTTAAGATGGATAAGATGATACGAATTGATCTTATTAATTTCAACATCACAATCTATAATCAATAAGCAAACGTGGAGTTATTGGATTTAGAAGAAATTAACCAAGACAATAACTTTTGTAAAAAATGATAAAAATTGGTTCAAAATAAATAATTTGTAAGAAGTAGAATCACGAAGAAGATGACAATTGAAAAAACACTAATAAAAAAAATAAGGTTCAAATATAATTTTATATAGTATTAGTAAAAATTTAATTATAGCCGTATTTTTCCAAGTTCAGCTTTTCGGCCTCACTCACTCACTATCTACAACTCCTCTCTCTCTCTCTCTCTCTCTCTCTCTGCTCTTCAGAGTTTGAGCGCAGAAATGCTGAGAACACTGCTTCTGAATCGAACCCTCCGTCTCACTCGTCACCACCCGCATTCTCACCTCCTCCGCCGATTCTCCGCGTCCCCGGAACCCGCCTCCTCCGCCGATGCAGAAACCCGCAAGTACGCGGGCTACGCGGCGCTGCTCCTCTTCTGCGGCGCCGCAACCTACTACACCTTCCCCCTGCCAGACAACGCCAAGCACAAGAAGGCGCAGATCTTCCGGTATGCGCCCCTGCCGGAGGACCTGCACACCGTGTCGAACTGGAGCGGGACGCACGAGGTGCAGACGCGCAACTTCCTCCAGCCGGAGAACGTGGAGCAGCTGGAGCGCGCGGTGAGGGAGGCGCACGAGAAGAGGACCCGAATCCGACCGGTCGGGTCGGGGCTTTCGCCGAACGGGATCGGGCTATCAAGGGCTGGAATGGTGAACTTGGCGCTGATGGATGGGATACTGGAAGTGGACAAGCAGAGGAAGACTGTGAGGGTGCAGGCCGGGATCAGAGTGCAGCAGCTTGTGGATGGCCTCAAGGAGCATGGCCTTACCTTGCAGAATTTTGCTTCCATTAGGGAGCAGCAAATTGGTGGCATTATTCAGGTTCTTCTATATTATCTTTAGCCACTTTGGAGATCTGCATTGACAGTTATATGACAAAATCAAGATATAAACTCAAATTGAGTTTTGCTTGAATTCAAATTGTTAGTTAGTATCATAGCTTGGTGTTGGCCCTATCAAACCATGTGCTATCGCTAGTATTAGAGTTTTGCAATGCTTGATATGTCCCGTACTCGCCACAAGGGTGATGAAAATCTAACTTCAACTAATGATATATATTTATGTGTGTGTGTGTGTGGAAGATAACTCAAATTGTAAGATGATATTTAATGATAGGTGTGAGGGGGTATGTTAGAGATATTAATATACTAGCTACATGACCAAGTTAAAGTATATAATGGAAACAATCCTCATTTTACAAATCAATTTTGTTGGTTGAGTTAGATGCAAACCTATATTCCAAGATAACCAATATCTGATTTTCCTAAATAAAATGTTTTCAAAATATACTCTTAACAAACACATTTTTCACCGTTAACTCAAATTTATTATGTGATTCTTACTTATTTATCGTGCTGTGTAACATGTAAGTGTTCATTAAAAAGGGTATCGGAGTTTTCTGCCTGCTTGAGGTTTTTCTGTTTGGCATGGTTTAATACTATACCTCCCTGTCATCTTTCATGTAAAGTAAAATGCTTTGCATTCATGTTTTAGGTTGGTGCACATGGCACTGGTGCAAGATTGCCTCCTATTGATGAACAAGTGATTGCCATGAAATTGGTCACCCCTGCCAAAGGGACTATAGAAATCTCAAAAGATAAAGATCCTGAGCTGTTTTATCTAGCTCGATGTGGCCTTGGAGGACTAGGAGTTGTGGCTGAAGTCACCCTTCAGTGTGTTGATCGACAGGAGCTTGTGGAGCACACATATATCTCTACCATGAATGAGATAAAGAGAAATCATAAGTAATTATTTTTTTCCATTTATTTTTTCCTTTTTGGTACTTCAATCAAATAACAGATGTTGAATGTTATCATCATTACCACGTTAATTACACTATCTTTCTGTAACATTGAACTAAGATCTAGAAGTTGATTTACTCCCAACCGAACAACAATAATAATGATAATGAGAGTAAACACCTTAGTTTGTCCTCCAAAGATTATAGTGTCATTATATTAGTCCTTTAAAGATTTCTGTCACTAAATTAGTCCCCGAGAAATCTATAATGCTACACACTTGACATAAAAGGACAGATTTGATAACTATTTTCAATCTTTGAAAGACTAATTTAGTGACAAAAATCTCAGAAGTATTGATGTGGTGAAAGCTAATTTAGGACGACCAATTTAAGTGTTTATTTTAACATTAATAAAAGAGTGACTCGGTGTTAAGGATCTGCCTCCCAAGATTTTGAATATTAGCCCTTTTCTATCTTATGCAGGAAATTGCTGTCTGAGAATAAGCATGTGAAGTACCTTTATATCCCTTATACTGACTCTGTTGTGGTTGTGCGATGCAATCCTGTTTCAAAGTGGAAAGGTCCTCCCAAGTTTAAACCGCAATATACTAAAGATGAAGCCATACAGCATGTGCGTGACCTTTACCGGCAGTCCCTCCAGAAATATGGGTACAATTACACCTTTACTATTGATTGTGAGATTTATCAATTTATTTTGACTTCTTTGTTGGAAGTACTAAAGTAGCTACATGTGCAAGAAAGTGTTGCTGACTCTTTTTCACCGAATAAAAAGCTAGCAGATGTTATTGCTTGCTCTCCTATTTTTCTGCAATTGGTTACAATTTGTCTTCCATTCTTGGCGTTTCTTAATTTTTGTCTCTTGAATATGATTTAAATTTACATTCAGAGGTAGAAACAGAAAGATTGAAGGAGCTACCAAAGATTTATAACTGTTGGCATTTACCCTTTTGTAGGCCTGTAAAATTCTCAGTTTCTTGTAATTTAGTAAGGCACGACTGATAAATGTTAATATATTTTGCATCTTGATTAGAGTTGTTGAAAGTGCTATAATCTCATCGGTATTCTTCTGTTTTTACTACCATTTTAATCACTTTCTCTATTAGTATCTTGCGGCCAACAACTTTAGTTTTCTTTCATATCTTTAGTTACATGTGCCATTATTTTATTGGTGCCATATCGTAAACTTCTCTGTTGCAAGATGTGTATGAATTTCTGTTATTCTGTACAGAGCAGAAGGATCTAGGGGTAAATCAGCAGAAGATGGTGAACAAAGTATAGATGAGCTTTCTTTCACAGAATTAAGAGATAAGCTAATTGCCCTAGATCCTCTTAATAAAAAGCACATCATCAGCATCAATCAAGCTGAGGCTGAGTTCTGGCGAAAGTCAGAAGGATATAGGGTTGGATGGAGTGATGAAATATTGGGCTTTGATTGTGGAGGCCAACAGTGGGTATCTGAGACATGTTTGCCAGCTGGAAAACTAGCTAATCCAAGCATGAAAGACCTTGAATACATTGAAGAGCTGAAGCAACTTATAGAGAAAGAAGAGATACCTGCACCTGCTCCAATTGAGCAGCGCTGGACAGCTAGCAGTAGGAGTCCCTTGAGTCCTGCTTCAAGCGCATCTGAGGATGATATATTTTCTTGGGTAATAAAACTCTTTCCTGGATGATTGTGCCTTACAGATAGTTCCAAATTCTTTATTAAGAAAGGATGATTCTGCTTAGCTCCATGTATTACATGGTCATATGAAATGAGCTTAGCTCCATGTTTATCGTGATGATTCTGCTTCCTTTTTTTTATGTTTTGTATAATGAAACTTTTGGCGGTGCATTTAGGATTTTAAATTTTTTTACAGCTTTTAGAGTAAAGATAAAATGAGGTTTTTTAAATGCTAAAACTTCAGCTTCTCCATATATGCATTTTTGTTGTAGAGAAGATAATTTATTTGCTGAAAGGATAATTTACTTGAGTTCAATTTTAGTCAACTGTCCATATTTATGCATTCATCATCTTTGATTTCAATTTTTTGAACTAATTGAAATCTAACATAACCCCTTGACTCCTTCCATGAATTTCAACTTTGTAATGCCGTTTGAAAGATTTTGTTGACTGTTATATTTTGATGTTTTTTCAGGTGGGTATAATCATGTACCTCCCTACCATGGATTCCCGGCAGAGGAAGGATATAACAGAAGAATTCTTTCATTACAGGCATCTGACTCAGACGAAATTATGGGATCGTTACTCTGCATATGAACACTGGGCTAAGATTGAGGTAGTCATCTAAATATCGTAAATACTAAAAAATGATCCTCCCCCCTTCCCACCCAGCATAAACATGAACATTGGTCATGTTTGTTTATGGTTGTTGTTACTGAACTGTAAATTGAATAATCTAAATCCTAAGTACCTGCTTGGAAAATGAAAGGGTTTAAACATTGAAGTCTACTTAATTTTTGTGCATATTATCTGCTATCTAGGTTCCAAAGGACAAGGAGGAACTTGCAGCTCTCCAAGCACGACTAAGAAAGCGGTTTCCTGTGGATTCATACAATAAAGCAAGAAAGGAATTGGATCCCAATAGGATCCTTTCAAATAACAAGTTGGAAAAGCTCTTCGCGCAATCAGACATCATATAAATTCTGGGTTGGTTATTTTTCTAAATTGTTCATATCTTTTAATGTTGATTTATTATTCTACCCCGAGTTCTTCTTTGCAGTCACATGTTGGAACTTTGGGATGCAAAATATCTGGTGCACAATCTGGATTTTATGCATATTCATTTTTCAGTTTATTACCTGCCTGGCAGTTGCATTGGACTCGGTAGCTTAAAGAATTGTGATGTATGTATATAGAGGAGCTGGATTGAGCTTTTCATTCTGTTACTAATCTCAACTGAAAGAGGAAGCATAAAGAAAGAGTGATGGGGGGAACTGGAGGAGAAAATCTATTGATGTAGTTGAATGAATTGCTTCCTGATAAGATAAGCATGAATAATGCCCGTCATACTTCATTTTTTTTCTTTGCGTTCAATTTGGCTTGTTATGCCAGAATTTGCATTTGGCGATTTGCCTTTCTTAAAACATTCTTTTGTCCTAAAAAATATCGGTTGCTAGATGTTAGGTTTTTTGCCACAGTATTCTAAGAATGAAATCATGTGACGGCCTGACATAAACAAAACTAGAGTAAGGTAATAATAACTTTTTCTCTCTTATTCATTGTCTCCAGACAAACCTGAATAAAGATAACATTTTAATTTTAATGGGTCAAGACTAATAGGCCATAACAAAGTCTACTTATTATATGTTAGAATGGGGATTACTCCGGTCGGTACCCATATTTTTTCCTCAAGATATTGTTACCTTAACGATGTATCGAACATATTTTTGTTGATTATATCTAGTGCTCTCAACATGTTTATATGTCAATCAGGGTTTTGGTATATTTGTAAAAGAAACAAGAACACAAAAAACCTTAGGTTCTATACATGCCAACACAGAAAGAGGACAAGTTTTTACTTTTTCTTTTTTGGCTTCCTATATTTTTGTGTAACACTTTATAGAAAGAGGAAAGGCATGCTGGTGATCTTGTAGATATTAGAATAGTTCAGCTTTTTACTTTCTGCACATGAAAATATTGGCCAGAGATGCCCAAAGCAATGAGAGAGAAAATGTTGATAGGAAAGGTCAATCAATCTAGTTTCATGATGAATACCATTATTAAAAAATGTAAATTTGCATGGTTACAAAGTGCTACTGCTTCGTGCTTCTTTGCTCTTCAATGTATTCATGAAAAAAATAGTCTCTCAACAAGTTAAAATTAGTCTTTATATATGAATTGTTACAGATATGTACTGTATTAATATTAATATTTCAAAAAACAATTTGTTAAAGATAAATTTTGGGCTCAAAAAATATTCATAAAGTATTTATATTTACATAGTGTTATAAAAAGTCAAGACAGATGAAACAAGAATTGCTAGTCGGTTAATTGATCCTAGCAACATGCTGAATTCAACAAGCTTTCAAATTCCAATTGTGTTAATTAGGTTTTCAAGAATCCAATGATTTTGTTTATCCAAGTTTATAAAAGTGTTAGTTTCACGATTTTTTTTTTTTCATATAAAAGTGAAAAAATATTTACTTATATTTATTTAAAGGTTATAAAAAAATATTGAGTATTTTTTTATTTTCAAGAATGTTATATTTCCTTATCTTTTATTTATGTAGTTTTTATTCTTATGTACGAAAGTTACATTTTCGTGGGGAATGAGAAAGTTATTTTTAACCCTATCATAAATTTTATTTTAATTTAATTATTTTAGAATCAAATAGTATTATAAGAATATAAAAAAAATAATCAAATATATTTCTAGCCGTGTCCAAGTATAAAATTTCGATTATAAGATTTTTGAAAATGAAATTCCGAGAAGACAAAACCATACTTTGTTCCTTTGGAATTTAATGATGCAATTAAAGTTTAGGAGAGTAAAATTACACATTTACATCCAATTGAAACAATTAGAATCCTAAAATGCAATGAAGTTAATAAAATAAATAATATCTAAACAAACAAGTTCTAAATTAATATCTAAATAAACAAGTTGAAACAGTTTCTATATCCAGATTGTCTATAAGCAGTTGAAAATCAGGTCAACACAGGTCTAAAGCCCAACAATCCTCAAAAAAATGGGCTAAAAAGATACCCAAATCAGACTCTCATAACCCACTACACAAAACATAGAATAAGCAACATATTAAAAAAATTATAATAATAGATATACATATAAATTATTCAAACACTCAATTAATTTATTTTTAAGTGATCTTTTAACGAAATTCAAACTATCTTATTTGAGCCACACACACGTCTTCTTGATAATGTGTGTAAGAATTAATGAATTAATATAATGAATTACACACGTGAATCAAATGTTGTTAACCAAAACCCTAATTAGATATTTCAAAAGAAGAAAAATGATAAAAAATGATATTTTTATTAATATTGTTTTGATGTTGATGTATACTCTTCATTTTACTTGCTTTAATTAAATATTTAACTAATTATATTATTGTACTTCTTTGTCATCTCTGACTCACACCATGCCTACAAACCAAAACCAAAACTATCAAACAAAAAATAAATAAAGTTAGAAACCAAAACTATTCCAAAAATTTGGCACCACAAAATTAGAAGATCTTGTGAGAAAGAAAAAAATATTCTGTGATTTTGTGTAAAGAGAGTAGTAACTTTATGTAAAAGAGTAACACTTACATGAAGAATGAGAAAGAAAAATAAATATATACACATTTAATTAATTATGGGTCATCATAATTTATTATAGGTATTTTTTATTTTCTGTTTTATAATTTTTGTACAATAATAATAATTGATTGAAAAATAATATTATTAAAATATTAAATAAAAATATTTTATTTTTCATAAATTTTTGCTTTATTCTAATAATTTAAATAATTTTATTTTCCTTTTACATTTTCACTTTCAATCATGTCATCCAAACAAGTTAATGTATTTATTGAAAGTGTACGACTATTTTGATAAAATTGTATAAAAAAAGACATGTGTTTATTATTTTTCATGTAGAAATCTTAAATATAAATTGAAAGGAAGGTAGTAATAAATACTGAGAAGAACATTATGTACAACTTATAAAGATATTTCAAATAATGAAAAAGATCTTTTATAATTTAAATATTTTAAGATAGAATATTAATAATAATTTATTTTCAATATTCAAATTTTGGAAATTATAACATTTAGATACACTTTTTTATAACAATAATTAAGGGGAAAATACTCGAGTGAGTACGAACTATATTAGAGTTTTAGTGACAAAAATTGTGTTAATAAAAAAAAAATCAATTAAAAGTTTCTTTTTATATATAATTAGTTTTTCATTTCCTCCATTTAAAAAATAATGATTTTTTTTTCAGACAAATACCTTTTGGTTTTTTTAAACAATATATATTTTTTTTCAACAATGCCCTTATATAGTTATGAATAATTTACACAAAACCACCTATAGTGAAAAAAAGAGAAAAGAAAATAATTAAAAAGTTAGAAGTATTTTTATTAAATGAATGTTTCTTAATGGGTAAATGAAAAGTGTATAAAAGATCTAAAAACTGATTAAAGAGTTGACTTAAATATGGAGTGAGAATTTGATTGGTCAATAATTAATTGATTGTTTTTAGTTATCCACAATTTTCAAAGTATTAAAGAAATTCACAATACCTTTGACCACTCACTATCAATTATCATCGTTTAATTAGTGATATCACATCTACTAATTTAATTCTTTTAAAAAAAAAAAAACATGTCTCAAAGAATGAATTTTTAAATATTTCTTCCATTCCACCATAGTTTAAGATTCTTTTATATAATAACAATAAATAAAGAGACCATTTTTTGAAACAATTTCAGAATAATCTTAAAAGGGTTAATTAATAATATTAAAAATAAAATAAATTAATCAATATGAAATTTTTTTCCTATGTTTTGTTATTGTGGGAAAGTCCAATGAGCATGTGAGTTTGGAAAATTGGAATATGAGAATGAGAGAGAAGTGAAAGGACATGATTTGATGAAAGAGAATTAGTGGGGAAGAGGATGCAAATGAAATTGTCAAATCCCATTGTTTGTGTTTCTGAGTTGTATTGATGATATGAATAAGTCATAAGTCAAAAGTACCTGACCTCTCATTGAAGGAAGAAAAAGAATCACAAATTCTCATCCTCAAATTGAAAATCTGGGTATTTTTGTGAAAGAGATTGAAGAAAAAAAGAAGATTTAGTAGTGGAATGTGATATTAACAAGAGAATTTGGTTAATGGGTCAATGTAAAAGCTTTTGAGTTGACTCCAATAATATTCCACCACCACAACACTACATATCCAATTTTTGACTTTCTTTCTCCACCAAACTTCCATTCTCACTTTCAACCACTTCCCATATCTGCATTTCCCATCCTTTCTTATTAGAAAAAGTTTCATCATCACTCATGTTTTTTTTTTTAATACCAATGTAATACTTGTAATCTCTTTAACGTAATATATTTCGATTTTAAAAAATAAAAAAAACATACGTGCAAAATAATATGTAATTTTTAATATTTTTAATATTCTCAATATGGATAATATATATATAAAAACAAAGTGATTGATAATAGAAAAAATAAAATATCTAAAAGTTTATAATATTATTGAGTTAATAATTAAAGTTTTTCGATTTTAAATTCAACAAATATTTAATTCTGAACGTGTAATGATAAACTGTATTTATTGAACGTAATATCGAAATATTAATTTCAGTAAAATTTTCGTTTAATTTTATTTGAATACATATTTTAGTGTTAAACAGTGTTTATTAAATATAAATATGTTTTTTTAGACAAATTATAAATATTAGGTGAATATGTAAAAAAATATTGATATTAATAAATCAGTGTTCTTATTAATAGTATATTTATAAATTTAATCTTTTTTTGTTTTTAGTCTTTTAAGTTATTTTTAAAAGTTATGATGAAGAAATTGATTAGTGAATGAGATTAGTTTGAGAGAGAAAAGAGAATGGTTGTTAGTGATGGTGAAGAGTGGACCAAAATTGTGTGATTCTTAACCATCCAAATTTATTACCAAATTCCTTTCTCCATTCACATTTTCCATCAATTCTTTTCCGATACCAAACTTTATAACATAACTCTTTCTTTCCTTTCTTTTATATTTATCATTTTAAAAGATAATAAAAAATACAATTACTATCATTTATATTTAATATTTTTTAAATTTCTGATATGACTTATATTATTATTTAATAATAAATAAATACTTTTAAATATATTTAATAATAATAATACAAAAATCAGTCTGATATAGTAAGCATAGTGGGTGGTGTTTGCTGGTTGAAAAGGGGACTATGTCTCCCACCATCCTATTTTTTCCCCTTAATTTTACAAATAATATTTTTGAAAAAAAGAAGTCTTATTTCTTAATCATTATATTAATGAAAAATCTTCTATTATTTATTCTAACTAATTTAAATGATCTGACACCTTATTTTGTTTTCAGCTTTTCGATTTTATAAATTTTTTAAGAAATTTTTTATTTTATTTTTAAATATTTTATTTATTACATTGTGTATTTGATTTTTTGAATAAAAATATCGTAAAATACATAGAAGATTAACAATAAATAGAATATGAATAGATTAAAGAGAAGATGGAGAACGAAGAAAATGAAAAGGATGCAGAAGAGGAAGAGAGAGAATGATGAGAGAGAAAGAGAGAATGAAGAAGAGAGAGAAAGAGAGAGAATGAAGAAGAGAGAGAAAGAGAGAGAGAATGATGAGAGGGAAAAGAGAAGTGAAATGTCAAATCGAGGGCCTTCCAAATCATAAGACAGTCAGTGCCACTGGGATGTGCTGTCAATCTATCCTATTTTTTTATTATTATTTTTTTTTTCATTTCTATTTTTTTTAATGTTTTATTTCTAAAAATAAATTATTATTATTATTATGCTCAAACCTATCTCTATGTATTTGTGTATTATAATTTCAGGAACAACTTAAAACCATTTTACCTTTTTTTTTTCTTTTAATTATATTTCTTCCCTGATTCTTTTCTATTTTTCTTCAATTAAACACTCTTAATTCTCCCCTAATTTTGTTTATTAATTACTTATTTTCTTTTCCTCTTTATTTTATCTCATTTTAACAAAACATTAAATTATGACAATAGGTAAACAATAATTAAATAAAAATCAATATTGTAAATTAGAAACAATTTTATGATTTTAGAATAAAAATTATAATTATCAAATTAAGTAAACAAGTGAAGAAAACATATAAGGTTAATTATATCTTAATTTCAACTGTGTTCTTCTAAAATTTATTTATTTTTTAAATGTTTTAAGTTATGAAAATAATATCTTTAATCATTTTAAGTTAAATATATATAAAAAAAACTTAAATTAATTAATAAAAAGCTTTAAAAAGAGATAGAAAAAAAATAAATATGTTATATTAATTTATCTTAACTTAATATTATGTTTAGTTATTTTTACTCTAAAAATATGTATAGAAAAAATTACAGTTAAAATAAGGTTATAATTTTCACAGATAAAAATTAATTTAATAAATTTTTAAAATATATAAATAAAAAATTAAATATTTTATCCTTCATTATTTTAAAAATTATTATTTTTATAATTATTTTATTAGAATTTTTTTTAAATTAACTTCATCATTTTTCAAGAAGTAGAATAAATGATAATTTTAAAATAATAAAAGATGAAATCTTAAGTTTTTTTTTTATTTATAAATTTTAAAAATTTAATTAAATTAATTTTCCATCTTCATTAAGAAAATTTAAGATTTTAATTTTATCTAAATTTTTATAAATGAGTTTTTTAAAATTATTTTTACTTTTAAAATTAAATATTTAAAAATTAAATATTTTATTAAATTGAAAATATTAAAATATTTTTTAATTTAAAAATTTTCTAAAAAATTATTCTGTAAAAATATAATTAAACTTAAAAGTTATATTGATGTAATTTGATTGACAACTTTGAAAAATTATATATGTTTAAATTTATAATATGAGCTAACTTATATTTTCTTTATGTGGTTTAATTCCATTATAAATTAAATAAAATATAAAAAACTTATCGACTAAATTAAAATTTCAAATAGATTGCAAAAATTAAAAAAAAAAAAAATAGAAACCTTGAATTGAATTATCTATAGGAATTGTGGCAGAATTATCATATTTCTCATAAGATTAATATTTCACACATAACTATATCAACCCAAAATCAATTAAGTAATCATAAAATTGAAATTACAACAGTAATTATCACGAATTCAAAATTTATACTAAAAGAACAAATATAAATTTAAAATGAAAAGAAAAATAAATATATAAATTTATTATTAAATCGAAAATTCAAATTCTAACAAAACAACAATGAAATGTACCTTTGAAATGAAATGATGAAGAAATAACCTCCATCACATATTGATAAATAAATAAAACAAAAATACACACAATTAAATATCATCAATTATCTTATCTTAAAATTTTAAATCTTAAATATATATATCACTTAAAGATTTATTCGGACCATGTCGGTGGTGGTCCAAACCAACTTAATAATCTTTTATTTGGATTTGAAATCACTCTCTTCATCTATTTCAAAAAATTTAATTATTTTAAATATTACATTTTAAAGGTTGAATATAAAAAATGATTTTGAAAACTAAATTAATTCATCTCCTCTTAAATTATAAAAGTCACTTATAACATACTATCGTTTCATCCACCTTCACGACTTCTATTTTAATTATTTTTTAATTATTTATATATAATTTAAATCATTTATCTAAAAATAAAAATAAAAGTTATACATCACATTTAATTTTTTTTACTTTGTCAACCTATTAAAGAAAATTATGATCTGAATCTTAAAATAACTATTGTAATGTCTACTTGAGTTCTATTTAATATTATTTATTTTAGAATTTGAATTTGATTTTTTATTAATATGTGTGTTTAATGAATTAAAAGAAAAAAAAGAAGAAGATAATGTATATATAAATTATCTCTCATCTGAACTTTTAAAAAATGTAAAATTTGTATATATATTGAAATAAATCTTCAATTGATGGTTAAAAAGATAGAAATAGTTTAAAATTCTCATTTCTATTCTTATAAGCGATGTTCATGTGATAATTTTTATTCCACTAAAATAATATTGTTATATAAAAATGATCCTCAACATAACTTATTATGATTAATATTATGTTAAAAATGATTTTTTCCCTTTTTCTTGTATATATAATTATCAATGTATTTCTTAATAATAATCTATTTATAAATTATAAATAGTTGATATATGACATGTACAAGAATATTTAGAAGCTTAATGGTGACTTTTTGTAGTAGGTTCAAAATTAGATTCGTATCAACCTTTTAATTTTTTCGGTTGATTTATACAATTTATTTATTTATTAAAATAATAAAAAATGAAGTAAGAAATTCAAAAAGTAGATTGACATTCTCTAAACAAAGCTGAATAATTACGAAAGTAAGTAAAAAAAAAATATAATAAAAATTAAGTGCATGCACAGAATATTCGCCCACAAGACCATTAATTTTATTTTAGTGTTCTTCCAACTTTTCTTCTACAGTTTTTTTGTTTTGAACTTAATTTTTTTCCGTATATATATACATTATCTTAAAATAATAAAATATGTATATACATACATATAGTATCTCTTCAATCCCTAACTAAAAGAGTGTACGGTTCTTGTATACTGTGTACGTACGTAAATAAATACGTAGGTATACGGAATACGTAATAATAGAGAGATGAATATTTTTATTAGTAGTAGACATTCATTCATGCACACAAGGGGCTAGCTAGGTATATTATGAGATTGAAAAAAAAAGAATTTATTTATTTATTTATTAATTATTTAATTTATAAAAAGTGATTATATGTTAATTCACTTCAAAACTGGGTCTTAATAACGTTAAAGAGTCATTCTCAATTCGAACATGACCTTATGACTCAATCTAGACCCAACAACCTATTAAGGTTTAATATATTAATAAGTAGCCAAAGGTTCAAAATGATTATGAGTGTAATTCACCCAAAATCAGCTCTCAATCTGAGATTTTCCAACATAATTATTTAATTATTGATTTAATATTTAGTTAAATGGAGAAGTTGTTTTTTAAAAGAGGAGCCGCCCATAACAGCCACCTGTCTTTCTCTCTCTAGAAAGGAAAGAAATATCTATGAATAGAGAAAAACAGGTCTCTGGAGCAGAGAATCCCATAAAAAGAACAAGAACAAGAACAGTAGCATCATCGACCACAACAAAAACAACACCAACATCAAACAAAACAACCCAACACTCACACTCACTTCACCACTATTTCATCTCAATCACTTCTTCCCCTAACCCTTTTCCCCTCACAAGTTTTTTTCATACCCATAGACACATAGATAGGGACCAACCCTAAACTGTTCACCCAGTACTAACTCACGCTTAGTGATAACACACTCACACGCCCACAGTAACACCACCACCATCATCATCATCGTCATCATCACCATCGCCATGTCCCTCGAAGACTCTCTAAGATCTCTCTCTCTCGACTACCTCAACCTTCTCATCAACGGCCAAGCCTTCAGCGACATCACTTTCCAAGTCGAGGGTCGTCTTGTTCACGCCCACCGCTGCATCTTGGCCGCGCGCAGTCTTTTCTTCCGCAAATTCTTCTGCGGCCCTGACCCTCCTCCAGGCCTTGACCCCGCCGCCGCCTCCCGACCTGGCACCGCCGCCGCCGGGCGTCCCCCTGGCGTGATCCCTGTGAACTCGGTCGGGTACGAGGTTTTCTTGCTCCTGCTGCAGTTTCTCTACAGTGGACAAGTCTCCATCGTGCCGCAGAAGCACGAGGCTCGACCCAATTGCGGCGAGCGAGGGTGCTGGCACACGCATTGCACCTCCGCCGTTGATCTCGCCCTCGACACCCTCGCTGCCGCCAGATACTTCGGCGTCGAACAACTCGCATTGCTCACTCAGGTTAATTAATTTCTGTCTTTTTCTCTATGCGATTTATAAAGAACAACACTTTTGAAAATATAAGACAATAAAGCTTGGTTTGTAAGTTAAAATTAAGAATTTTGGAAGAATAAAGTATAATTTAAATTAAAAATAACTTATATGTTTTGTTGTTTCCTTCGTTGCCACCACCAGTCTTATGTTTTTTCTTTCTGGGTCTTCGGAATTCGGACAGTTACTGCGTCTGGTTTTTGGAAACTGGGAAGGGGTATTTTATTTTATTTTATTCTATTCACATTGATTTTCAACACTCCCTTTTGATGATTCTACAAGACTATGATGAGTTAACCTTATGATGAATGATTGATGGAGAGAGTGAAGTAACTTTTTCGAGTTACCGATTTGTGTTTTTTTTATCTATTATCTCATGAAACCTGAACAATCCTTGTTGAGTTCAGTTCTCAGTTCCACTGAATACATGACAGTAATTCTTGTGATGTGCTTCTGGTTGTGTGTTAAGGTTAATTCATCTCGCATGGTGTCTTCTTCTCTTTCAGTTTTGTTTGAGGGTGAGAAATTATTTTGGGAAAATTAAAGCAAAAGATGGATTCATGTATGGTTATATATATCAGTTAATATCTTGACACTGATCTTGATTTCATGTAGCATGTTTTAGAGACACAGGGTTTCTCGATTTGGTGTTTCTCTAGCCTTTATGATGCATGTGAAAATTTTCCCAAATTAAGATAATAAATAAACATCATTCTTGTCTTCCACATAGCAAGCATGCCAAATCATTCTCTTTCCTCATTTGGGTGAAAAGAGAACAAGCTATAACAATGAAAAGAGTTCGCTGCTCCTACATAACTTTAGCAAAATATCTATTATTGGGTTTTCTTCTCTTTCCTCTATTTTTAACAGTCTTTGAAATTTCCAAAACTCTTCAGAGAAACACTATTTTCTTTCTGATAAACTGTCATTTTAATCCATGATATTATAAATAGCTCGTGTTAGTTTCTGATCCTTCTCTGCCTGAAACAATCTTTGTTTCTAATGCATTTTTTTTTCTTACTTTCAGAACTAAATTACATAATGTTTCACCAAGTTAAACCTCTTGCTAAAGCAAGAGTTTTCTAAGAAAGAAACTAAATAAAAATCAAATGTTGATTTCTTCAATTTCTTTGACACTCATTTCTTCAGTTTTTCAGATTGTAAAATGCTGGCTTGTTTTAGTCATTTTGTATTGACAGCGAAATATTTATAAATTTTGAAAGTATGTTCTTACCAAAATAATAGTCTGATCTTTGTAAGGTTCTGCTTACAATTTTAAGGGAAAATTAAAATTTAATAATTTGATAAAGCTTACATACAGTTTACTAAATATTTTCAAAATTGTTCTGTAATTAAAGTTAGAACTTCAAGGATAATTTGTATGATAAAAGTTAACATTTGGTTAAGAGAGAAAAAAATTAAAAGCATGAAAATAGAGAAGAAATAAATTAAAAGAGAGAGAAATAAGTAAGAAACAAAATTAAATATTTAATTATTGATAATGTAGAAATAAGGAGAATATATTTGGAAAATTTTATAATTTTATTAATTTGATAAAAAAAATAGAGTTGTAGAGAGTAAATAGAAATAGGTAAAAACATTATAATAGTGAGTTTCACCATTTTTTTATCCTCTTTTCTTTCTTAAACCAAACAAACCAAAACTAATGCCTCGTTTCCTCTCCTATTTTTCTTAAAATTCTAAATTAATGGGACAATAATATCCAAAACAACAAAATACTTATCTAAATTTTCTATTTATACAATGTTTGGACAAACTTTCAAAATAAGTATTTTTAGGGTAAAAAAATTAAACTAATTTATTCATAAACTAAAGTTAATTTATTCATAAACTAAAGTTAATTTATTCATAAATTAATTTATATAAGATCTTTATATAATTTATTTATTTTTTAAAATTTATATATACATAAATTAATTTTAATTTATGGAAAATTTATTTTATGTTTCTCTCTTAAAATTACTTATGAAAGTAAAATTTTGCATTAAAAACTATTAAAATAGAAAATGAATTAAATCTTGCATATGAACTTTCTTATAAAATTAAAAAAAAAATATTAACTTAAGAAAGGAAAGGAGTTTAATTATTTATTTAAATTTTGAGTCTCTTTGTTTAGTTTAAAAGATAGTGTGAGAGTTAAAGGAGTGATTTTGTTTGGTGTGGTTGCTTACTTTGATGAACAGAAACAACTAGCGAGCATGGTGGAGAAAGCTTCGATCGACGATGTAATGAAAGTGCTCATAGCATCTCGGAAGCAGGAAATGCAGCAGCTCTGGACCACCTGCTCCCACCTCGTCGCCAAGTCAGGTCTTCCGCCGGAGGTCCTCGCCAAGCACCTCCCCGTCGACGTCGTCGCCAAGATCGAGGAGCTCCGCCTCAAATCCTCCATCGCACGCCGCTCCATGCTCCCGCTCCACCACCCCCACCAACACCACGACCTGGGGGGCGCCGATATGGAGGACCAGAAAATCCGGCGGATGAGGCGCGCGCTCGACTCCTCCGACGTCGAACTTGTTAAGCTCATGGTGATGGGGGAGGGCCTCAACCTGGACGAGGCGCTGGCGTTGCACTACGCCGTCGAGAGTTGCAGCAGGGAGGTGGTGAAGGCGCTGCTGGAGCTGGGGGCGGCGGACGTAAACTTCCCGGCCGGACCGGCCGGGAAAACGCCTCTGCACGTGGCGGCGGAGATGGTGTCGCCGGAGATGGTGGCGGTACTGCTGGACCATCACGCTGACCCGAACGTGCGAACCGTGGAGGGTGTGACCCCGTTGGATATTCTCAGAACCCTAACCTCGGACTTCCTCTTCAAAGGGGCAGTCCCTGGACTCACCCACATTGAGCCGAACAAGCTCAGGCTCTGCTTGGAGCTCGTGCAATCAGCGGCTCTCGTTTTGTCTCGTGAAGAAGGGAACAACAATGCTAACAACAACGACAACGCTAACAACAGCAACAGCAACACTTCTGCTTCTGCAACTGCTATCTATCCACCGATGAGTGAAGAGCACAGCAGCAGCAATTTGGACTCCAGATTGGTGTATCTCAACCTCGGCGCCACGCCGCAAATGGGTGACGATGATAGCAGCCAGAGGGAAGCCATGAACCGTCATGGCTCACAAGGTGGTGGATGTGACCCATCAATGTACCATCACTCCCATGACTTCTAGTTCTAGTTCTAGTTCTAGACAAGTACCTAATCTTGTTATTATTATATATATAAATATATAATATGTTTGAGCTAGAGTAGCTGGTTCTATAACTGGCTAGCTAGTGGCTACCTTGAAATTTCAACTTAAATTGGAAATATAATTGAAGTTAATTTCATCTGCAATGGGTGACTCAATTGGTAAAAGGAGAGAGAAAGTGTACAAGGTTTTTTCTTTTTTCTGTAAGCATGCGTTCAGAAACTGATAATCTGTTAGTTAGATTAGGATAGATGAAAGGAGCTTGCTTGATTAATTTCTCTCTCTCTCTCTCTCTATATATATATATATATATATATATATATATATACAGATATATATAAGTAAGACTTTTTGGTGGTGTCAGTTGAAATAGTTATAGTGTTGATTAGTCATCTCATTAGACACTGATATGGTGGTTTTATTCTGTATTGGGGTCTCTGGCCTATGTTGTGTTTGTCTGTGTTTCTTTTTGTAGGCTTTTCAAATGGTCTCAATTTGAAGTGCGGTTTCATGGGAGATGGGGATAAGCGACAAGGAGAATCTAATCAGTGTAGTTTTATTTTTTTGCTGTAAAACGAAAGGGTGCATGGAGGAGACGCAGGTCAATCTTTTCAATCCCACTTCACCTGTCAACTCCTTGTTTTTTATATACACTCACTGATGATGCTTAGCTAATATCACGCCCAACTCACTCTCATCCTTCAATTTGGCTTTTCTGATTCCAATTCTTGTCCCACCTCACCCCACTTTCTCCTAAAGTAAATTATTTACTTCTTCTACTTTGTCCCTCTGATTTCAACTAAGATCATTTTCTTCTTCTTTATTTTCCAAATTAAGCCTTGTTTCATTCTGCTAGGTCAACTTCATATATATAATCAGTATCTTCATATATTCTACTTACATAGTTTAAGAGATGTGCCATCTTTTCTGTTCACACTTTATATGATTCTTTTTCTTCTTAATTTTATGTAGGCCAGCAGAAGAATTAGCTTGTTAGTATAATTAGTTTTGGGATTTATTGTTTCTCTTTTAATCAAAAGCTGTGGCTGTGGACAAATTGATTGGTTTCTTGCATGAATGCTACAATGAGTGTGACCACACATATCAAGTTAAAATATTGGCACTATCTCCTTCCATGTAATCCTCTTTTTGTCCCCTTGCCTTTTGTAGCCTCTTCAGGATAAAATTAATACTTTACAGCTAAAAGCTATTATATTAGCAGTGATGTCTTTTGTTATTGCTAATTTCTGTCTAAAATTATAATTAGTAGTGGGCCAGGTAACAACATTCTTGAGTTTACTCCATAATTAATTTCCTGCATGTACATAGATAAGCTATGCATCTGGGGTTTTCAGTACGTATTCTTCTGAAACATTTCAACCCCAAATTATCAGTTAATACCTGAAATTTTTTGTACCAGATGCATACATAAAAGTTAATGTTATAGAACTATTCCTTACATGTTATCTTTCTTGTACTTATATTTGGCGATCTATGAACGCAAACAACATAGTTTTTGTATTTGTATAACTTGATGCCACCCTATTTACCATAAATATGCAACTGTTCAGTAACTCTGATTATTGGAAATGATTTGATATACATGAACAGTTGAACCATCAATTCTATTACTGCTCCAACATAAAATTAGTTTGGTAAGTTCAGAGAATAATTTGTCAAATATACTAGTCTTGACTATCCACATAAATTATGTGAATATTCATATGTTGCATTTATCAGTGTCTGTAAATTCTTAGAAGTCTCTAATGCAGTAGCATTTTGTTCATGTTAGCTCTAGTTTCATTTAGCCAATAAATTCTTAGAAGTCTCTAATGTTTATACACAGTTGTCTATATATAGCTGATGATTGTAGGGGAACTTTGATATTGATCAGGGTTTTAGATAAAGTTATTATATTGAAGAGGTGAGAGTGAAAACAGTAGAACTGTACTTGTACAGTATTTTGCAGAGATCTAGGACAGAAAAGTACATGACTTTAACTAAAACTAGGGCATTAATTGACCACTGCTAGAAGCAGTTTGGACTATATATAAAAGCAAGGAAGTGACTACTCCTTAGAATGCCTGAGATTTTGGTAATCATGATTCAAATGGTTAAGAAATGAACCCTTTTGTGAAGCCTTATAGTGGGAAAAATTTGGCCAGATAATGGAACTTTTCAACTGCAGAAAGAGATTATAATATATTTTTTTGTTCTAGGATGAAAAAACCTTGGCATGTTTCACTTAGAACAAGAAAATATAATAATTTGATATGCTACCATTTTAATTGAAGACTGAGTTTTTGTTTTGTTTTTCTCCAATTTCCCCCTCTATCCCTTTACCTCTTACTGTACATTTCCTTCCTCATCTGAAACCCTAGTCTTATTTATTTGCTTTCATGGTGAAGACCACACAATAAGTTTGGAAGTTCACAATTATACATAATACTCTTACACTCAAAATTTATATTCATGTATATTCTATGTTTATAATATGTGACAAAAAAATCATTTTCGTTCATACAAACTTACTTGAGTATATAATGTAATATGTATTAAATAAAATCACATCTTCTGAAAGTTTATCATTCGTTCCTTTAAATACATAAAATTATTAATAGTTAAATAAAAGTAAACTTTTTAACTATTTTATCCACTAATATTTAAAAGATAAAATTTGTTAACAAGAATACATATATTTAAAGTATTAAAAACTTTATAAGTATCCTTAAAAAATTAAAGTATCACTTATAATATTAAAAGTTTCATTTTTTTTTCTCATTAAACTTCTCATTTAATTATTCTTATAATATTCACTATAATTAAAAACATATTCATTCTAAAATGATACTGTGATATGATATTTTTTTAGGTTGGAAGTGATTATGACTTGCTATATATATAGAATTAAAATTTGAAAATTCAATATTATATTATTTATAAAATAATATTATACCTTTCCATAAATTTTGTGAAGTATCATATCTCTTAGAATTAAAATTTTAATAGAACAAATTATTTAACAAAACAAATTATTTGTATACTAAGTATATTTTAAATAATATTAAATATATCTTTAAATTATTGTCACAAAAATTAATAAAAATGGTGAATAATTTTTATAATAATATTAATAATAACTATAATTATCTTACTTCTTATTTTTTTCTATTTTATTTTTCTTAATCTAAATAATATTATTTTATATTATCCTTCTCTTTATTTATTTCTACTCCCTTAAATTTATTTTTCTTTCCAAAACAAAGCATTCAAGAAATACTTCATATTTTTACATTGTATTTTCTTAATTTAATAATTAAATGCAAATTTACTTGTTGGAACAATTAAAATAAAGAAAATGATGCAGAAGAGACATGCTAATGCATGCATTTTAAAAAATATTAATATTTTTAATCATAAAATAACACCTTATTTCAATACTTATTTTTTCAAAATTTTGTAAAAACAACAAAATATAGTTTTACTATTTCCTCGTAAGCTCTTACAAATAAGAAAAATAAAAGGAAACAAGTGTAGCTATGTAAGTGAAAAGAAAATATGAAATTCATTGAATCATTGAGTAAAAGATGAAAACTACATTATTTGTGTGAAACAAGTTATGAGTCTCATAATTCTGATTCCATCATGAAAGATGCATTATAAGATTGAGTGAGCCAAGCATATCTCCAATATATATGATAAACAGTTCATTCAGTAAAACAAATCTTTATTTATGGTAACATTCCATCATTATTTTTTTTTTTTCTATCATTACTAAAAAAATTATAAATTTACATCGGTTAATTAAGATTATTTACATTAGTTTTGGAATAATCGATATAAATATGTCAGTTTATTTATATTAGTTTTTTAGCAATTGATATAAATAATCGATTAAATTTTTTTTATTTAAAAAATATCATTACTTTTCATATTTATATCGGATATAAATTTTTTTTAGTAGTAGTGTATTAATGATAAGAAAAGAAAGGGTTAATGTAATTTTTGATGTTATGTAAGTAATCTCTTTCTTTGAAGGTAGGATCCAAAATTCCAATGACAATTCACTGAGATAATCTGCTTCTGAGTTTGTGTCAGTCACATGCACGCGTGGCTTGGCTGAGAGAGTGAGACAAAGAGACACATGCACGCATCAACAAAAAGTGATACCAGTGAATAGCAAAACTCAGACATTGGCTAGTAGTGACTGAGACCACTGTTCAACATATATCCGCATCACCACCACTCTTAATTACCATCTTTAATTAACCCTGCTGCACCTCCATAACCTAATCCAAAAAGAGGTCAAATGAAAGAAAATGGCAAAACTACCATAAGAAAAGAGAGGAAATAAATGTAAATGCATGCATAGAGGTTTCTTTTAATAGACAAAAGTGGCTTGTAATATTTAGTGGTAATAAGAACTTTAAAATTTGAATAATTTTTTTAACAAGTGATTCAATTTAGGTTTAACAACTTTGTTCAGTAATTCGTTAACAACTTTGTTAACATTAGAACTTCTCAAATTATGTAAAAAAAAATCATAATTAATCTATTAATAAGTGATTCAATTTTGGTTCAACAACTCAAATTATGTAGAAGAAAATTATAATCACTTTATAGATGTTTTAATATAAATTTAACAACTCAAACCATGTAGAAAGAGATCATAATTTATTTATTAATAAGTGATTCAATTTAAGTTCAATAATCTGTCAACTAAAATTCAGTATATTAAAAATATCAAATCTAAACTTAATAATTTTCTTAATCAGGTTATGATATTATATAAAAAATAATTATAACCTTAACTCACTTTTAAAATTAATTTAAAAAATAAAATTTATATCTTATAAAATAATATATATGAATGAGAGGTTGATAGTATTGATCCTGTGGGGACAGAGAGGGCCATGCATGTCTCTATCATTCTTCAAAAGGCTATGCATATTGATGGACCTGCCAAGTATTTGATGATCATAAACTTTCAAATGAATTACTTATTAATGATTTTCATATATTGGTAGAGTTATTTTAGTGGATTAAAAATGTTTTTGATTAGTTAAAATGTTCATATGTTGTTTGGTACGTAACGAAAAATATTTTAGTTGATTAAAACATGGTTTATTAAATCAAAATCATTTAAAGTTTAATATACAGTGATTTTAATAGATTAAAATTTATTTTAATTGACTAAAATGAGTGTGCAAGTTTTTTAATCCATTTAAGTTATTTTTCAGTAATCATTTTTTAAAAAATTCTAAAAATTTTGAGATAAATTTTACAAGTGGGAAGAACATTTTTTGAAATTGCTCATTGTACTATTGGATTTCAATATCATAGATAGTGGTAATCACATAAATAATATTTTTTTTTTCTGTTTCATATCTTATGATATAAAATCTGTCTTATGGCATAAAAATAAAATAATTAAAAGTAGTTTATAGATCAAAATTTCAAATTTTGTAAAATATAAGAATAATAAAATTATTTAAGTCTAGTTTAATAGAAATTAAACCATCGAAATTTAAAATTTAAAGAAAAAAAGTGAGATATTTTAACTCTGGAAAAGGTAAACGAAATGATGAACAAAGGAAACTGGGAAAGAGTGTTTAACTGTGGCACCAGAAATCACATGGACACTACGATGAAGCTGACATTACATGACAGCACCATACTTGCCTCCTCTTCTGTTGTTATCTCAATTAATGTTTTGATGCAGTGCCTCACTGCCTCACCATTCTTCTTCTGCTTATAATCTTCTCCTCCTTCAGAGGGTTTTAAGGATTCAGTTAAATCACTCCACCTACTACTCCTTCTTCGTTTGTGTTGTCAATTCTCACAACACAAACAAACACACTTTCATTCCTCTCTTCACAAACATTTATGGCAATAACGTCGCTCTAAAAAAAGTTTACCATATAACATATAAGATGTTTGACGGTCATTTCATAAATCGATTTTATAAAATTGAATTAAATTTAGAATCTATTTATATTATGATATTAGAGTTTATTCCAATAAAATTATTGAGTCTATCACACCATTCACTCATTTATATTATTTATGTTATTTTATAATTATTTTAGCATAATTGTCCAATATAATTATTCAGTCTCACATTCGAACTAATGTATTCGAATTAATGTATTAGGAATTTGAGTCTGCTGTTATGTACTGTTCCTAGCTATCTTCATTTTTTTTATTGAAGGGCCTTTTCCTAGATCTGTATCTGATATAAAACCAGAAATGAAGTGTATATGAATATAAGTTAAAACAATTACATGCACTAGAAATCCTCATGCAAGAAACCGGGTACAATTAACTTCATGAGGATCTGCTACAACCCTTTTGTATCTAATCAACAAGAAGATTAATGATGAGTTTGGAAAGTGAAAAAGATATGCAGAAACAATATTTATTTCCTTCTCACCTACTACACTAAGCTCAAAGGCAGCTTTTTGTTGTTTGAAAAGATTTGACTTGACCTTCCCTTCTGTGATTTGGATGGAAGAAGACAAAAAATTAACTAAATTGGCAGGTGGAAAATAAGAAGTGTGGCAAGAAAGATCAATGTGTCAATGTCAAATAGAATTCCTTGGTTTTTGAAATCTGCATTTCTATTGGTTTTTGATGAGCATGCATGAGACGTTAAAGATATGTTTCAGTTCTTTCAACATAATGTTTTCAGTGAGTTTATAATGTATCCATCATATTAAAAGAGAATGTAAATGGTTAATATTTTGTTTTTCTTTGGGAAAGTGCTTTAAAACTTGAAAGATCAATGAAAAGAATACTTACAACATCTTTAATAAAAGCATCTTTAATCATATTTAAGTTCAAGAAATTGTATTTTAAAAAAATTATTGGAATGAATTTACGACACACTTCATTTTTTTTAATTAAAATTTGTTTCCTATATAAAAAAAAGTTTCTTAAAAATAAAATATTTTTAAATGATAAACATAAATATCAAAAAGTATATTTTCCAATGTAATTTTTTTCAAGTTTTAATGTATTGGAATAAAATTGATATAGGTTGATTAGGAATGACGTAATAAAATAGAGATTACCATTTACATACATTTTTCAATTTATAAAAGATGCTAATATGTAGAAATTTTTCATATTAGTTTTTTAAAAACTTACTTTTAATTCATCTATTAGATAATTTTCTCCGACATAAATGTATGTTGAATTCATCTTAAAGAATAATGTTAAGAGGAACTTCTATATATCACTTTTATGAGAAAAAAATGGAAAAATAATGAACCCATATACATATATTAATTTGTAATAGTTATTTGAACAAAGCTATAGAATATTATAGAAGCTATTTCATATTAACTTCACTAAAATTTATTTTTTATTTCATACATAAATTAATTTTAATTTATGAAAAATTTGTTTTATTTTTTTATTTTTCTTTTAAAAAGTATTTAGAGAAGTTTCTCTTAACATGTGTCAGTGTATTAATTATATTCTTGCTTCGTTTTTATAGATTTTACAATAAAGGTATTAGAATTTTCTTAACATTCATGAAAACACTAATTAAGAGCTGATGCAACACAAAATAAACAAATAAAATTAATTAGGCCATAAAACAACCTAAGATGTATATGTTATGTTTATTTCTGATATTCAAGCATAGATAACAGAACAGACAACAAATATTAAAGGAAAAGGATAGAAAAACCCTACTTTCTATTCATAATTGCTGAGCTGAAAGTGACATCATATACAAAATGAGTGCTCTCTAGACATCTACATAACATGGTCGTGGAACATTGGAGCAATGAACAAAAAAACATTACAAACTACTCGTATGCTTTAAGAACAATTTCTAAGTGGAAAAAACTTGTAGGTCATGTCACTTTAGACGATTGCCCAAAACTTTTTTCTGCAAAGTAAAACAGTTTCCATTTTCTTTTCTTTGTTCTCTAACAATTGTGATTCCACATCCCACAGGAATTTTGGAGCTAGCTCTTTGATTCTTGAGGTAATATCTTCCTCGTCCCTAATGATAACAAAGCCCTGCATATAATAGGTAGAGCGAGTAATTAGGAAGGAAAGAAAATGAAAGTTTGGACATATCATCATGCAAGCTTAATGATAGGACTTAAGTATCATATCTCAAGTAGTTTATTTACTTGATGTAGGACTCCTAACACTTATAAACACATTTGGACTCTTGTATAAGAATTTACATCAGATTTGACCAAAAATCCTCCATTGCATGAATTTTTACTTTGGTCTCATATATGCAGATATCCATGAAAGATGACAGTTTAGAGATGTGATTACCAGTGGCCGTATTAGTCGATCCATCTCAAGCATGATGTCCTCCAATAAACAACTTTCGGGTTTTGTTTTGTAGTGGGAGAAGAGATAGTTGGCATGCAAAAGATCATATGTCCGAGGGTAACTTGAAAATGGTTCACACCTAATGTTTCAGAATACATATTAGCTGCAGTCAACTAATAAATAAGTCTAAACGCAGGTGTTCAGAAAGTATTTGCTATTTAGGACATCAATAGCAAAGTCTTACCAATCATGAAAAGTTCCAATCAATCCTCGATCATAAATTCCAGACAAGGTGTTCTTCATGCTTGCAGGAACTACATTCATTACCCAAACAGGAAATTTATTTAGTGCAACAGCAAATCCACCACAATAGGCATTCATATCCATCACATTGCGTATTTCTGTGTCCTTTACATTCATCAGTCTCCAGTAATGACCAATTTGTTCTTGCCAGAAGAGAGTATCTGAAGTAAATTCGTTCTGATTTATACCTGTTGTTCAAAAGATTAAAGGGTTATCAGACTGAAAGAGACTAGTGAGTGCACCATAGCAATGCTTGTTTTAACATATACTTTCCATTTGAACGGCAAAACAATAGCAGTCCTTTTGTTTTAGATGTATTAACTATTAGCTATCCCATTCAAAAACAGTGCACGGGCCAGAGGTTGTCTATCTATATAATTATGTTATCAATATATACATTGATGATTACGGGAGTACTTTCATTTTATTCAAGAAAAGATGACGAGAGCACTCCTTGCTATGTTCATCCTACACCTCAAATCTATTTTTCTTTTTATCTTCGATGCAAGTTAATTATGTTCCCACTGAACTTGAAGTTTCAGAACAGAACTATTCATAGTTTGAGAAAAACTAACATTAAAATAGTATAACTGAAAGAAGTTTCATAATGCAACAAAAATTATGTTAGTAAAGCTAATTATGCCTTTCTAAGACCTGAATATTATCTAATAGCCATTTGAAAATACAGTTTGAAAATAATAAATCATATGCATCAAGAAGCATGAACATTGAAACCAAGTTTGTTAGCAGGACTTCATTTAAGGTGATTTGATGAAATTTCTCTGGACAAAATATCTATGCTCTCAGTGCACATGCATGTGTGTGTCTGAGAGAGATAGACAATGAATCACTACTACAAAGGTTGGGAAAGTATAATTTAAGGTTAAGGAAGCTGTAAAATATGGAAAACAGAAACTAGCTTCTTGCCCTAATACAAAAGATAGTCTACAGACCTATCATGTTAAGCTTGTCAGAAAACACTGAATGGCGCTCGTGACTAGGAGGAAGCTTGTAAGAATCTGTCTTAGAATTTCTAACGTGTACACAATTCTTAAGCTGGATATTCCATGAAGATTTAGAATCATCAGCAGGGTCACAGAGGTTTATAAGCTTTTGTTCTGCATTGTGCAAAAGGCATGACTGGTTATTTTCTTTAACCCATATTGCTGTCTGAACTTTTCGAGCAATGAGTCTCCAACACATTGCTGTAGTCAAATTCATCAATTTATCCCAAATGAGAGGGTACTCTTTATCTTTTCTATAAGCCGGGGGAGCTGAATAAACAAAGTACCCATTAAAGCGAAGTAGACGGTTCAACTCATTCAGTAAAATCCCATCTGCAGAAAACAAAATAAATTCACAATAAAAATAAAAAGTCTGTCAGAATAACATGCACTTCATGAATCACTGGATAAATGAGTTCATGCATCAAACATTAATTGCACTCAGTTCCCACAGTATTATTTAGGAAATATCATTGATTTACTCCGCTAATGAAATAGTTCCCATCCCACCTAGTCTTTTAAGAGACTATGATACAAACGTTTCACAAAACGTAAGTGTTGTGCAATTCATCAATTTCACTTGAGAAATTCCATCCTATCTCCCTCTAAATTGGACAAAGTCCATTCAGATAAGGTTAACCTCACAAACTTATGTAGTTTTGACAAGTATAAAATCCATCTATTTGAGAAAGACTTGGGTATTACGGGGTGTCTAAGTCCCACAGAATAGTACAAGATACTCGACAAAGTATTAAATTGTTTGGTTCTTCCCTCTTAACAATTAGCTTTTAAGGGTGGATTCCCCACTTACTTGAGTACTTACCGACTGGTATTAGAGTTGGTTGTTAGTGTCGTAGAATTTTAGCTTTTAAGGTTGTGCTGTGATAAGGGATTGGATATTATGGGGTGCCTGAGTCCTGTGTAAATAGAATGGGATGTTCAGTGGATCATTTAAATGCTTGACTCGGCCCCCTTGATGTTAAAGCCTCTCTTATTCTCTATCTCCATCTCAATTCTTTCAACCTTATTTCTTCCACTCCTAGATCATGACTATTTGGGGTGGTATGCGGATTTTTGGTCTTATGCTTGTGCAAGGGAGGAAAACCCTAATAGTGAACGAAAAGGATTACTTAAGAGAGATTGATGAAGAACCGCATGACATTTTTATGAAAGACAGAAACAAATAATTGGGCCAATGTGTTAGACTTAAACATTTGGACCTATAGTCCCTATGATATACCTTAATCGCTTGAAAACAAGCAAAGCAAAAATTGTAATGCGAGTGTCACCATTGAGACATTGGGAAAGGCTCTGATAGCAATTGATAAATACCAAAGTACTAGAGGAACCCTCCCTTAAAAGCTAGTCTTTATTAATCTTTGTATATAGATGTTCTACAAAGACATCAACTAACAGACTGCTTGGAAATGATTTCAATGGAATGTTATACATGAAAAACCATGTCTTGACTGGTGTTGATAGCTGACTTGGGGAACCCTCCCTTGAAAGCTAGTCTTTTAAGAGTCTATGGGTATAGATGTTCTTAAAGATCTTAACTAATGTGCTTGGAAACAATTTAAATGGGATATTTGTCGTGAAAAGCCACTACTTGACTGAAGTTGATAGTTGCTGTTTATGCATTTTTTTATTGGACTTGGAAAACTGCAGTCTTAAATTGTTTCCAAACACACGATTTACGCATATTTTGAGAATTACAAGATATGGTTCAACTAAATACAAAACCCCAACTTTCTCAACTTCCCTATGTTATTGAAGGAACAAACTTTCTTAATCATGTAGTACTCTACTTCCCTTTACTAACTGAAACATTTGTAGGTACATCTCCCTCCATCAAACAATATTGGCAAGAAGCAGATCTTGTAGAAGAATTGTGAATCTGGCTATAGAACCCACATTGAGGTATAGGTAAAAAGACGTTGCGTCTTCATTTATTGTATCATCTGCAGAATTAACTGTGAAATCATAAATAATGAAAGCCAATTACCATTTTCGTGAAAGTCTATTCTGCATCGTGAACAGTGAATCATTTCAAATGCCTCACTAGGATACGGTAGTTGTTTTGTGGACAAGGCAGAGATCATTGCACCAATCCCTCGTTCTAATGCAAATTGAATCTGATTTTCGTGACCATCCTTGGGGGCAAAGGACATTGTTCGTATATCCAAGGGAAGAAGATATGCTGAAAAACTGGCCACACCACAGCCAACATCCAGAACTTGAACTACCCCAGCAGAACGCAGATCACCAGCCTCATTGGTAATCATATGTCCTAACCTGCATTCGTGAAAATTAATTGGCTAAAAACTATGTCTTGCACTATTCAATTAACAATTCTTTTTCCAGAGGAGCACCAACTATAGAGAAGAAGTTCCAGGAAAAGGAGGCAAAAATTAGAAAACTGTTGAACTACTCACAGTATACAACCACTCATGATCATGTCATTTTGGAGCATCAAGCAACATAATTAAACCATACGTAGAGATGATACTAAAATTTAATATAAATATTAGAAACCATAAATATAATTTAACAACTGATAAGGCCCAATTCTCTGAATCTAAATTTGCCAGTAAAGAGCTGAGGGACACAATGGACAGTCTACTAGCAGAGAAGGTCCATGGGTGAGGCCCAAAAGGAGTGATGTGAATCCTAGCTGGATGAGAGATTTTCAGTAATTTAGAAATGATGTAATAATATTTAGTGGAGGACAGATGTCAGTGGATTCCTTTTGTTTGTGTAACGCCCTTTCTGTTATAAGGAGGGTATGTTGAATGAAAGAGGCAGAAAAGTTTGCTCAGAAAATTATTCTCTTTCTCTCTCATTTTCCTGGAGACTATTCCTTCTCTAGAATCAAGGAAAATCAATTCTGATACATTCAAAGCCGTTCCCCCAAGGTGGGGTCGTCTAAATAAATCAACCATGTCATTGTGTTGTGTCAAAAACCAATTCATAGAGGCCATTTAAATTTAAATTCTGACTGTGCAAGTGGGTGTATGTTCAATGATCAATTAGTTACATTTGTATTAGAGATTTCACGTTCTCTAGAGATATGTTTAAAATAAAATATATAGTCAATTGTAAACATCAATTTATTAATTGAATTTATAGGATTGAATTAGGTAGATCACTCATCAATATCTAGTTTCACGAAATGTCAAATCTTTGGTGTAATAAGGTGTGTTGGAAATTTTGTATCATCTAAGATGTAACCAAAACAAAATAATAAGTGAGTGTAAATCTTATCTTACAATTCTGTTTTGTTGGACTGAGTTGGGCCTAAATCTATTTTCTAGGGATTTGGTTTCAGTCTTTTTCATTAACACCAAATGAACCACAAATTCTAACAAACCTACAGCTTGAAAATATGTTGGAATTTACATACAATAGACTACTTTGTGGTATCATTTGCATTAAAAGATCATAGGCCCAAAAGTTTTTCTTGAAAGCATTAGTCATTCCATTGACTCCAATGACAATATTCTCAAATGATTGCATCCTTGTCGTGACATTTAGTTCAGGAATTTCAGTCTACTGCTACAAAATTTCAGTCTACAAGATTATGTATCATAATCACAAGGACAGGCTTTTCATGATAGAATCCCCTGAACTTCAAATAGTTAATAATGAGAATTCTCTGTAGATCACAGCATTAGATTCATCAGTAACAAAAATGAGATAAACATTGACGTTGAGAATTTTTTTTATTATAGATTAATACATCATACTTTACTTGTTCTCTCCACATACTTAATCTTAGCTGCTCAAATTTTTTATAATAGAAGTAACAGTATTAAGATAAAATTTGAAATGTATCAAATTACAATGCATGTATCTTGACATGTTCTCTTCACATAGCCATCCTCCATCTGATTTTAAAAAATTACTCTCATGGATTTTTTATATATTGGAAGAAAAATAAAATCATCACACAACAGTCGCCAATGCAACCATAAAAGCTTATAAAATCATCAAAAGTACATTTCTACAATCAGCATGGTCCTGAGACAAACAACATAAGGAAGTTAAATAAGTCAATAGCAGCTACCTCTCTATGTACTCAGAGGCCCCATGCTTGAAATGGGTACCACCACCAGGAAACCACCAAAGCTGATCCTTCTCATGGACCCAATTTTGGCCCCCCTTGACTTCTGCAAGATGTGTGTGATTCACATTACTTCGCCAAACATAATCCCTGCTAAGAGGCCATTTGATAGGTATTTTATAATCCTTTGGTGGAGGAATCAAGCAGAATAAGCGCTTTTCAAGAGGAGGACAGTGTCTCTCCAGTTCTTCTTTTCTAGAAAAATCAAGACTTGGGGCCACAGTTGCCACATAGGAACTATCATGACAGGGAATATGCTCATTGAACGTCAAAGGGCACACATTCACCCCTGTTTCTGGAATTACAAGAGGGGTTTTCCGGTAAGTCAGAGTAACTTTGTTAGTAAATTTGGCAGTACCTGCAAAAGTTAAAAATATTTAGTAATCTTTCCCAAAGTCGCCCTATGACACAGTGTGTTTGCATTAGAAATTTTTAGTGAGTAATTCATTATTATAGAAAATTTGAAATGCTTTATGACAAAAATGTTGTTTGCTTTAGATTTCATCTTAAAACTAATTGATACTAAGTGAAGTTGTCCAACCGAATTAGGCGATCATATTCTATTAAGCGATCATATTCTATTAAGCATTACAAATTGAGATAGAGGATGTAGGACTTCTTTAACATCACCCCTCCACGGATGCCAAATCAGGCGAATTTACTAAAATAGGTAACAAATGTGAGATGTAGGCTCTGATACCATGTTAGGTTTCATCTTAAAACCAATTGGTACTAAGTAAAGTTATCCAACAAATATATGAATTACACTTTGTAAACTAAGGTAAGTGATGTAAGCTTTCTCCCAACATCCCTCATTCACAAATACTTGCCGAACTAGGTGACCCTATTCTACTAAGTATTGCAAATTGAGACAAGCGAGGTAAGACTTCTTTAATAGTTTGAATAGGAAATTTTAAAAGAAATTGAAATTTTAGGAATTTATGAGAGTAATTTGATTACTTAAAATAAATAATTTCAAATTCTACCTAAAAAGCAAGAATTTGAAATTTGACATACATCTTCGACTCAACATTGTTTTTAGGATTGATGTATGCAAAGTTTCTTATAGGTTGAAGTCTCTTTATTACATAAATAAAATGAAGAATCGTACTATTTATATGGAGGAAGTATTAGGCTTTGGTCATGGTAGTTTGCCTTTTAAATATTTAGGTGTGCCCATTTTTAAGAGTAATCCTAGAGCTCAACATTTTGTGATATCATGGAACGCATTATGTTCAAATAGGTTGTATGGAAAGGTAAGTTACTCTCTATAATAGGATGGGTTCAATTAGATAATTTAGTTGTGTCCGATATATTACTATATAGTTTTCAAGTGCATTTGTGGCTTTCCTCATTATTGAATGAGGTGGCAATGTGGTGTCAGAACTGTATATGGTTTGGAGATGTATGAATGCAAAAAGTTGTTACTAATGGGCTACGAGTTGTCATCATGTGCACGAGGCATATTGACAAAAACTACTTCTCTCAAATTGGATTGGAATTTTGTTTCTTCAAACCTTCAATGGACTTGTTTAAAAGGTTGATTGTGTCGTATAAATCTTTGTCAATCTGGACTGCAATATCACATGTACATCAACAAATTCTTCATCGCATGAGTTGGACTTTGGGTAATGGAAGATCTAACAGTTTCTAGCATGATGTTTAGGTTCTTGATTCTTCTATTGTATATTGCCTTTAATTGCCTCAGGGCATCCGACATCAACTTAAAGCTACTATTAGTGATTTTCGGTTGAATGATGGGTGGCAAATTCAAGTGTTTATCTTACACAGAATACCTAGTTTACATGAAAAGCTATATGATTTTCGGATTTCTTTAAGAGAGGATAAAATAGTTTGGTCTCTGACCAATGATGGTGTTCGTATCTAAAACTGTTTGTTTGTTCTTTATGCAAAATCTTCAGATGTCTTCTTTTCTTAAGACAATTTTGCCATCTAGTATTCTTTCTTCAAGATCTTTTATTTTATGGTGGCCCTTGTACAATTGTATGTTTACGGATGAATATTTATGTAAAACTTAGGTTATGTGGTAGTTTCCGTTTGTAGTCTTTGTGGTAAAGCTTTTGAAACATATGATCATTTGTTTCTTCATTATGAGAAAACCTTGGTTATTTGGCGCTAGTTGAATGATGTCTTTGGTTGTCACATAAATCTAATTGATATTCTTTCCACTTTCAATGATTAAATCTACTCTTTTTTCTAAAGGTCATATGCTTGATTGCATGATGAATTTTAAAATTTTAAAATATTTTAATATTCCATTATGACCTTCTATTGCCCCAAATGTTATAAAGGTATTTTTGGGTTCCATCGTGGAAGTGATGGTGAAGCTGCTTGTGCTGGTATTTTGTGAAGAAGCAATGGTAATTTTTTGGGAGGTTTTATTTCATATGTTGGAGTCACATATGCTAATTCAAGTTGAAATTTTGACTATCATGTAGGCTATTAAGCACGCCACTAATAGGGAATGGTATGATTTATGGCTTGAATGTGATTCCATTCTTTTACTACTAGCTATTAAATATGTTTCTTCGGTTTCACGGCAAACATAATAGATGATTGAAGTATCTTCATTATATTTCTTATTTGAGAATTTTTATCTCTCACACCTATAAAGAAGGAAAGAAAAAATGTAACTTGATATTTTGTGAAATTGTATAGTTCAATATTTTTCTAGAAATAGACATAATTACTAGTGTATAGGTTCATTTGATGTTTTATTATTACTATTAGTATAGCCTCTTCATGTAAATTTTTAGTATTACTCTTCTTTTACTAACAAACTTTTAGCATGATGTAGATTATTGGTGTTCATAGAGGTGCTAACATAGTTAAGATGTAAATAGTGATTGGTGTTCATAGAGGTGCTAACATAGTTAAGATGTAAATAGTGATGCAATATATATCAATTTATAAAAAAAAATATATTTTAATTTCCTGAAAATTGTGAAATTCAATATTTAACTTTGACATAACTTTTCAAATAAGTCACCGACACTAAGTGAAATCCCTCACAAGAGTGCAACTCAACCAAGCCAAATGTACATTAAGCAGTTTCCTTTGCATAGAGCATATACACATTAATGCAAACCATTTGGAGAGGATCCACTTGGATCTGATAGCACCAAAATGATTCTTTGTAGAACTAACACACTACTGTTTAACACTCATTCACTAGAACATAACAATTAGAAGATGACTCAACATTAATAAACTAAAACCGCACTATAAATCTGAGAATTTGCTAGAGAAGCATTTTAAAGAAAACCGAAATATGTAATCAATGGAAGCTGAAGAGAAACCCAGATAGAAAAGCTTCAAAATTTCTTAAAAAGGCGATAAAAGGGCAGCATTAGAAGCAGTGAAAAAGCAAATTTCATAGTTGAGTTGAGCTGAAGTGGTTACCATTAGAGGAGACATTGTTGGGAGAAGAAGAAGAATGAGAAACAAGCTGAGAGACGTAAAGGGGAGCATTGTTGCCAAAAAGCGTGCCAGCATAGAAGGACACAATCATCAAAAGCAAAGCAGCCATTATTATCTGACCAGATTTGGAATCGAAGGCAGAACCCAATGCTAAAACCCCCATTGTTGCTGTCCCTTCTTCTTCTTCTTCTTCACTCTCTCACTGGGGTTTCCTTGTAATGTTTGGGAGAATGGAAAACGCTGAATCAATGAAGGACAGAGATAGAGGAGCTTAGAGTTGCGCAAAGGACCCTCCAAATTTCAGATCGGGTGAAAAATTCTTTGCTTTGCTTTGTTTTATTTCATTTCATTTTTCCTCTTCAGTTGCTTTTTTGGGTAATTTTTGTTTAAGATTTGTTTAAAGTTTTTGTTATGTGGCAACAGTTGTCGCCAGAACCACGTGGCTGCAATCTGCTACTCCTTAATTTGTCGGTTAAAGTGTTTCTCACCTCATATATGATATCTACACTACATCTAAATTATGTATGTGGAATTTATATTTATAAAAAAAAAATACCTACAATATTTTTTTCTTATTTTGAAATAAGATAATATATTTTTTTAATTATTATAACATAGTCGATTTAATTTTTTATAATATTTTATTTTGATATTAAAATGTTAAAAAAATTAAATTAAATTTTAAAAGTATTTAAAAAGAAAATTATCATTTATTTCTTAAAAATAAGAAAATTGAAAAAATTAATAAAATAAACTTTAATCTATTAAATTTAAAACTAATAAATAATATTAAAAATATATTATTGAATACAAACTATTCATTTACCTATTTTACAATCTCTTCTCAAAACTATAAGATGAAAATATTTATATTCATACCTTAATATGTTATACTGAAAACATCTACAATTTTAGGAGTATCTTTTTTATTTATAAAATATTCAATGTATCATTTTGTTTATAACATCATATATGTTTTTCAGTCTCTTTATATTCACCACAATGTCATCTTGTTTAAAATAACTTTAAAGTTTTTATTTTTCCATTAAGTTTATCTAGACTTTCTTAAAAATAAGAATTTTGAAAGATATAACTCACTAGGGAGTTTTACAAGTTAAGTTCATATACATTAAATAACTTTGTGATTACAAAGAATATGAAAGTTTGAGAGCTTATATATGATTATCCATGAAACAAGAGCCTATATTGAGATTCACATGCATAACTTAATTCTGCATGGTTCTTGAGTCGAAGCTTGGAAGAAAAATATTTGTTCTTGGAAAACACTTCTTCCATTTCAAATGTAAGAGGAATGCATGAGACATTGAAGTTTTATACCAAAAACTCTTGTTTCTTTTATGATATGCTTAAGACCCATTTGATTTTAAGACCCATTTGATTTTTTCCTTTTGTTTACTTTTTTTAATTCTTGTTCTAATAAATTAAATTACTTTCTCATTATTGTATCATTATGAAAGCTAATATTTGACCAAGTAATTATGAATCTAATTCACCTCTAAAATTGACTATTCTTATATCGTGTTAAATGTAATCCAATTTAGGTTTAAGGTTCACCTCAAATTATGTAAAAAGATATCATAATCTATTATCAGGTGATTTAATCTAAGCCCAACAACCTGTCAATCAAGGTTCAGTATATTAACAAGTGGGCGAATTTAGCCTTAATAATTTTGTTAACCTGATTCTGATATCATGTAAAAAGTGATTATAGTCTTTAATTCACCTCCAAAACTGATTTAAAAGGTAAGATTTACACTTCACTTATATATTATAATTCAGGTTCAATTTTATTCAATATGAAATTTTGCTAACACATCTTTTCCTGATTACTATAAATACAATAAAAAATGTTATATAAACAACCCTAAAATCTATGCTTACACTCAACACCTATGTGGTTGGCTTCCAAGAAAACACAAGCAAAACATAGAACATAGAACTACCCTATCCTTCTAAAGGTTATTACGTTTTGTGTTTTGTGTTGTGCCAAATTTTTGTTATCAGAGTTGTTCTGGGAAATAGCAGCGTCTGAGACAAGTAAAAGCTGGATGAAACTTCAAAGTACCAAGGACTTATCTAAAGTTTAATATTTTTTAATTGCATAAAATCAACATTTACAATCACAGAACAAAATAAAATATTAGTTAAAACAATGAAAAAACTTCTGAACATTTATAGACTAAAGAACAATTTTTCCAAAGAATTAGTATTTGTACACTATTTTTACGATACTGAGATAAAAATATAGAATTTGATGAATAAGTAATTGAAAAATATTATAAAATGTTATATAAAGAACACAACTTTATTTTCTATTGACGTAACACCTTTTATTGATGTGGAAAAAAAAACAGTTAGCAAGAAAAGTACGGAACATTGGTTGTAGTGTTGAAATTCAACGTTAACAGCAAGCCAGAGCGCACTTTTCTGACTGGCTTCCACGTCATCATAAGAACAACTTTATCTTCACGATGTTCTTCATTCTCATTTGTTCAACTTGGAATTCATAGTTATCTTGTTCGTAATATAAAACAACCACTTCTCTTCCCGCTAAGTCAAGCGATCTTTCCTTGGCTTAGAGGGACCATTTTCTTTATTTCTATGATTAATCTTTCGTTTCATTTCATTCCCTTACTTTGAGCCTTTTCCTTTCTGCAATCTTACTTTTCCACATTAGTTTTGGCCCCTTTTTCTGTATCCAATCCGATCCGTGTTCTGCTTCCGGAGAATCCTTCCCCTTGAATGAAGATTTGATTCAAAACCTTCCCTACTCGATTATATGAGTGAAAATTGTGTTCTTTGGCTTCTTGTTTTTATTCAATCTCACTGATGGGGATCATCTTCAAATCGAATGTGCAGTTATGATTTATAGTCTATCTGTTTACACCGTGCACTTTTGTTGATGTTACTCTTTGACTGATTTCATGTTAATTTTGTTCATTTATGAACTACTTGGGAGTTTTATGAAAAGTTAATTCCTTTATACGCTTTTCTTAAGTCTGCCAGAATTCCAATTGTAAAAGGCTGGACTTTTGGATTTTATTCTTTGATGGTATCATAAAAGGGCCAGCTTCTACCGTGTAAACTCTTTTAGAGTACTTGATCTCTTAAGGGTTTTGGCTTTTGAGAAGAAAGGTATTTACTTTCATCCTTTTGATCGAGGATGGATCATATAAGTAATGAGGCTAGTGTTGACCTTTTTGCGATTGGCCCTTCTAGCATTATTGGCAGGACTATTGCTTTCAGGGTTCTCTTCTGCCAGTCAATCTCAAAATTGAGGCATCAGATACTTTTTGTGTTGTTGGATGTCTTCCATAGTTTTAGGAGATTTTGGGGACCCATTGTGTCATGGTTGCACCCAAGAAACCCTCAGGGGATATTGGCAATGATGACAATAGTTGCTTTCTTGTTGAAACGCTACGCCAATGTGAAGGTGAGGGCTGAGATGGTATATAGGCGGAAGTTTTGGAGAAATATGATGAGATCTGCATTGACCTATGAGGAGTGGGCTCATGCAGCCAAGATGCTTGATAGAGAGACACCCAAGATGAATGAATCAGACCTTTATGATGTGGAGCTGGTGACTAACAAGCTTGAAGAGCTTCGCCATCGCCGGCAAGAGGGGTCTCTTAGAGATATAATATTTTATATGCGTGCAGATCTTGTTAGAAATCTAGGTAATATGTGTAACCCGGAACTCCACAAAGGTAGACTTCAGATGCCAAGACTAATCAAGGAGTATATTGACGAGGTATCAACTCAGTTGAGACTGGTCTGCAACTCTGATTCGGAGGAGCTTGCATTGGAAGAAAAGCTTTCTTTCATGCATGAAACTAGACATGCATTTGGGAGGACTGCTTTGTTGTTAAGTGGGGGTGCTTCCCTTGGAGCTTTTCATGTTGGTGTGGTTAAAACACTGGTAGAACATAAACTTATGCCGAGGATAATTGCTGGTTCAAGTGTAGGATCCATCATGTGCTCTATTGTTGCCACTAGGTGTTGGCCTGAGCTTCAAAGCTTTTTTGAGGATTCATTGCACTCATTACAGTTTTTTGATCAATTGGGTGGGATTTTTACAGTTGTGAAGAGGGTAACAACATATGGTGCAGTTCACGATATCAGACATTTGCAAATGATGCTGAGGAGTCTAACAAGCAATCTTACATTTCAAGAAGCATATGATATGACGGGTCGAATTCTTGGGATTACAGTTTGTTCCCCAAGAAAGCATGAGCCACCTAGATGTCTTAACTACTTGACTTCACCTCATGTTGTTATATGGAGTGCAGTCACTGCTTCTTGTGCCTTTCCTGGCCTTTTCGAGGCTCAGGAATTGATGGCAAAGAATAGAAGTGGAGACATTGTTCCTTACCATCCTCCATTTAATTTGGATCCGGAAAAGGGTTCTGCTCCAGTGCGCCGTTGGAGGGATGGTAGCTTGGAGATTGATTTACCTATGATGCAATTGAAAGAGCTGTTCAATGTCAATCATTTTATAGTTAGTCAGGCCAATCCTCATATTGCACCATTATTGAGATTGAAAGAATTTATACGAGCTTTTGGAGGTAATTTTGCAGCAAAGGTATGTTCATGGGCTTAGACCTCTATGAATGATAATACATACATATTGGCTGTCGGTTTATTTGCATATACTTTTTTCTTAAGTGAATATTTCACTTCTGCATTTTCCATTAACTCGGTCTCTGTTCCTAACTGAAATATAACATCTTAGATAAAACATTATGACATCAATTGATTCTTATAGCTGATGACCTCATTTGGAGGGTATATAGACTAATCTTACATCAATTTTAGGTGTGTTTTGCACGTTTGCTTATGTGAGTCCATTAGTCTTTGAAACATCACGCTCTAAGTATTTACTATTTATTGGTTAAACCACCATGGACTTTTATTGCCTGTACTCTTCCATGCCCTGCCATTTTGAAGGGGAAATTAGTGCCTGCAGATTTTGGGTGACTAAAACAAATTACTGCCATTGCCATTTACTTGCACAAATATACAACTTATCTTTGTTGATTTCTGGTGGTTTAATCCTATAAGCAGGTGGTTCATTTGTGTCTAAGTAATTAGTGCCATTGCTTTTAAACACAGTATCAAGCTGGCTTCTTCAGCAGTAGCCTAATGTTCATTTGTTTGCAAACTTACCTTAGGCATAACTTTCAATCTTAATGTTGACTGGCATATACGGAATTCTTAAGTTCAAATTATGCTGTGTAACTTTTATGTACCCCTCTCCCCAACTTGATTGAAAAGTGGTGGTATATTTCACCAGTTGTTGCAATAAGGCATCATACTTGTTTTCCATTGGATCTTCAGTATGCTATTGCACTACTATTCTGAATACACAACGATACTAATTCGATGTGGTTTTCAATTCTGTAGCTTGCTCATCTAGTAGAGATGGAGGTGAAACATAGATGTAATCAAGTACTGGAACTCGGATTTCCATTAGGAGGACTTGCCAAACTGTTTGCTCAAGACTGGGAGGGTGATGTAACAGTTGTTATGCCTGCAACTCTTTCTCAGGTATGCGCTCAAGAACAATTAATTAAATACACTGGGCTTTGTTTGAAGTAAAAGAAATATCAAGTGTTAATGCTTCAGGAATTTATTTACGTATAATTTAATGGAGATGATTCATTTGAATGTTCGATTAACTTGTGTATGTTGTTTTTTTCTGTCATCCTGCTCCAGTACTTAAAAATCATACAGAACCCTTCGTATGTAGAGCTTCAAAAGGCAGCTAACCAAGGGAGAAGAGGCACCTGGGAGAAGCTTTCTGCCATAAAAGCAAATTATGGAATCGAGCTTGCTCTTGATGAGTCTGTTGCAATGCTCAATCATATGAGACGACTCAAAAGAAGTGCCGAGAGAGCTGCTGCTGCTGCTTCTCATGTTCCACCCAGTACAGTCAAATTTAGTGGTTCAAGAAGAATTCCATCATGGAATGTCATTGCACGAGAAAATTCTACAGGATCCCTAGAAGACTTTCATGCAGATGCTGTTTCCTCATTGCATCAAGGTGTTAATAGTCCCAGTGGAGCCACTGGTAAAAATTGGAAGTCCCACCGGAGCTTTCTTGAGGCAAGTGACAGTGAATCTGAAAGTTCTGACTTGACTTCTTGGACCAGATCCGGTGGACCTTTGATGAGAACTCAATCAGCAGATATGTTCATTGACTTTGTCCGAAATTTAGAAGGTGATACTGAACTAAATAGAAGCAAGGTAACTCAGACTAGCCCTCGTGGTTTTCAGCATCACAGTTCAAGGCACACAGCTCCTGATAAGTGCTCCGAGAGCACAGAATTTGACCAGAAAGAAAATGGCAACAACAGGGGTGTCATGAGTGGATCTAACATAATGGTAATTGAAGGTGATCTTTTACAGCCAGAAAGGATCCATAACGGGATTGTTTTTAATGTTGTCAAGAAAGAAGACTTGACACCTTCAAGTAGGAATCATGATTATAATAGTTGTAACAGTGAAGTGGTTGAATGCGTACAAATTGACTTTCCAGGGAAGGAGATGGATGCTGCTAGCTCAGCTTCTGAAAATGAAGACGAATCCACAATCTCCAGGTCTTCTTTAACTGAAAAACTAGATTATAGTTCCACAGAACATTGCAGGACAGATTTTTGTAAGGATCAAAGCATTGCTGACAGTTAACTAAAGATCGATACTTTCCTTGTTGACTTTACTCGATTGTTGATCATATTGTTGATAGTATTAGTATCAAATCTAGGATATGTTTGAACAAATTTCTCCACAGGTAATTTAGCTTCTCTATAAGTTTAAAAATAAAAATGAACAAATCTAAGAAGAACAAAATGAACTTAGCTTCTCTATAAGTTTAAAAAATAAAAATTCAGAGAAGCAATATAAGAAACTTTTTACAAATTACTTTATGATGAGCTAATTTTCTCTTACAGCGAAGCTCATCTCATATTTTTCATCTTATTTTTCACTCAAGTGTTTATAATCCAAGATATTTTACTAAGCATAAGTGGAATAAAGTTAAATTTGTTTGTTTGTTCATAATAAAGGCAATTTGAGTAACACCCTAAATTTATTAGTAAATATTGGCCCAAAGCTAGGGCCTAAATGAACTACCAAAGCCCATCTTTTCCTTTATAATTAAAATTCTCTCAAACGTATACTTTCTTCCTAAAATATCAACCATACATGCTCCAAAATGAAAATAAAACATTTTATGGTACTGAAGTAAAATATAAGAAAAAGCTCAAACTGTGTTTTATTTATTAAAAATAGAGTGGTGCTTTAACTTTTTTATTAAATATGAGCTTTTTTTTCTCAAAATAAGTATGATTCTATTCGCACTTAAAATTCAAATGTATTGTTATGCCAAGAAGAAGAAGATGATGATGATGATGAAAGTATGGGAGAAAAGGGTTTTGGGCTCCTACTAATTTTACATATACCATTAGTTTGGCAGATGCTGCATCAAATATTGCACTCAAAATTTGGTTAGTATTTTATTTAAATTTACAATACATTTTAATGAAGCATCAATTTGGTCAATATTTTTTTTGGTACTGTGATATATGAAATGTAATTTTTCATAATTATTTTAAAAAATTAAAATAGACTTTTTCATATATTAAAATTAGATAATACATAAGTTAACAAAAATTAATAATATAAAAATAGATCTACACATTAACATATTAGAAATTCTTATGGAAAAATTTATTGCACATCATTCCAAAATTTAAAAAAGAATCCATTTTAAAAACATTATTTTACTTTCAAAATGTGCATGCTAGGGCAAAGATCTTTATCAGGAACTTGCCCAGACAAATACAGGTTGCATTGGACAAGATATATATGATCTAAGATTGAAAAGCAATTAATCTATTAATTACTAAAACATCATTGTATATATAGTCCAGGAATCTCAGGACCACCAAAAACATCCAATAATTCAATAATATATAATATTTTAAAAGATTACAAAATATTATTATTTGTTTTGACATATATATTATAAAACTATCTTTAATAATTATTGTCATTATTGAAATTTCATGCCCTAATTAAGTGTTTTGTTTGAAGTTTTATTGTTGTTTGGAAATGCTCACACTGGGTGCATATATTCTATAAAATATATACCTAATTCAAAACCATTGTTCATAATCTGAATCAGTATTCAAAACTAGTTAGCAAAACCAATAATTAAGACAGACATCATAGTCAATGGGTTCTGAACAGCATCCTATGATTCCAGTTCTAGATTTCACCAAAGAAGATTTGAAGCCAGGGACTGATTCCTGGTTAGCAACATGCAGAAGTGTGCGTGAAGCACTTGAAGAACATGGTTGCTTTGTAGCTGTGTATGATAAAGCTTCTGATGAACTACATAATGGTGTATTTGGTTCCATGAAGGAGCTGTTCGATCTCCCAACAGAAACCAAACAAAGAAACACATATGAGGGCTCGCCATTGAAAGGCTACGTTGGAGAACACCCCAAGATTCCCCTCCACCAAAGCATGGGCATAGATGAGGGAACAACACTAGAGGGAATTCAAAGTTTTGCACACAAAATGTGGCCCAAAGGCAATGATGAATTCTGGTACATACCCATATAATTTCTTCCTTCACTCAATCATTTTTCCTGATAATGTAGTGTTAATTATTCTTCTTTTAAGATTTATCTATTAAGTGTTGGGAATATAAATACTGAAAAACTTTGTACCAATTTGGTACTGCTAACCTTTTGTTGTTGTTGTTGTGGATTTATCAGTAAATATGTATTTGAGTATGCAAAGGTAGCAGAAGAATTGGATCGGGTGGTGGCCAGAATGATATTTGAAAGTTATGATCTTTTAGAGTACTATGAGACATACATAGGGTCTACAAGTTATCTCCTTAGGCTTTTGGCACACAAAGCACCAGAACAGGTTGAGCCTCAAGTGGGTCTTGTGGCTCACACTGATAAAAGTTTCACCACAGTTCTTCATCAAAATCATGTCAATGCCCTCATGGTGGAGACAAGGAATGGCATCTGGATTGATGTTGATTTCTCTTCAACTACTTCTTTTGTCGTCATGGCTGGTGATGGACTCATGGTCAGAATCAATTTACTTGTTTATGGCTTATTTTTCGGGATATGTTTGCTTTCTAACTATTTCTATATTATAATTGTTTGCTTTATACTTGAAGCTTTATTTTTATGATTTCCAGAAATTCAAGTGAAAGCAACCAACACCATAGGGATACATTGTTTTTTTGTTAACAAAAATATGTGTCATCTTCAAAAAAAAAAGAAAAAATGGAATTTTTTTTTTTGCTATGCTATAATTAGAAAATACTATTCCAAATTATGGGTGAATGGTTAGAAATCTTATATCGATTAGAGATAAGATCAAATGGGTGCAAATCTTTTCTCATCGAGCTGGTTTTAAGGGTGAGTTAGGTACTATAATCACTTTCTACATTATATCAGAGTGAGGTTAACAAGATTGTTAGGTCTAGATTCAGTCATTTGTTAATATATTAAACCTTGGTTGGCAGGTTGTTAGGCCTAAATTGGGCTACCTGTTAATAGATTATGATCCCCTTCTACATGATTTGAAGAGCCCTGATTGTTAACAAAGTTGTTAACAAACTGTTATGTAGAGTCTTAATTATTAACAAGATTGTTGGATTTAGATTGGGTTACCTGTTAACGGGTCACATTTGAATTGAAAATGACTTCTCGACATGAAGGGAGGGTGTTGGAAAATCCCACATTAACTAAAAATGAGGCCGAACTATAATATATAAGTGATGTGTAAACCTTATCTTCTGAACCGATTTTATGAAGATGAGTAAATTTAAAGTCGACTTTTATTATGAATTGATTGTGTCGTGGTTCTATATATGCAGGCATGGAGCAATGACAGAATAAAGTCCCCTAATCATAAGGTTTTGATGAATAAGGGGAATGAAACAAGGTACTCTCTTGGCCTGTTTGCCTTCTACAAAGGAATTCTGAACATACCAGAAGAGCTTATTGATGAAGAGCACCCTGTGCAGTATAAGCCTTTTGATCATCTTGGATTACTAAACTTCACTTACAGTGCTAATATGAAAGCCTATTGCGGCGTCTGAAAACCTTGCCAAAGTTTAACTTTCTGCAAACTCTGTCATATCTATTTCATACGTTGTTATTTCTTTGCAAAAAGCTTCATCACACTTGGTTCTTCTCATGTGTGATTTTATTATTTTCACTTTTACATGTTCTACATTTGGCTTGTAGTGCAACTTGTTATCACTGTATGCATGTTGTTGTCTCCAAACCATGTATATATGATCAATATGTGGATTCTATATGGGATAGAAAATCCAAGAACCCTAAATGAAAAACATATAGTTTATTAGCTAAACTCCAATACTGATAAAATTAGGTTTACCATATATATTCCTTCAAATTATAATTAATTAGTACTTTTGGGTATGTGTATTAAGACTTTTAAACAATAGTCATATACTAACAAAACTTATTTATACTATCAACTAATAAAAAATATTATCATTTAGGCTTTTAAATTATTGTAAAAAAATGTGATTTAACGATCAGATAATATTGTAATATTTTACACCTATTTTCTTACAAAATAAATTTATATTAATGTTAAATATGTTTTAAGTACATATAAATATTACTCTCTTATGAGGTAGTTCTTGAATTTTTACTTTTTTTTCACTATTTAAAAAAAAAAATCTTCTACAACACTATTTTATGTTATGTTGATGATTTTACAATTAATTTGGAAATAAATGTGGTGATAAACTTATAATTTATTATAATTTTTTACATTAATTGTAGATAAATAAATGTAGAAAGTTTTAACATGAACATTAAATGTTATAACTTTCCACAATAGTTCTAAAATCGATAATATGTCTCTTGAAATTAATATTGAATAATATATCTATAAATTATGTAACATGTTGTTACTCTTTATATTTAATCCTAATTCCTAAATTTTATTAGTTTATTGATAAAACTTTATTAATGATGATACACTTTATGATAAGTTTATAATGAGATCATATATAATCTCATGATTGAAATTTAAGATTAGATGAAAGTCAATATTTGAAATAATCAAAATTAAGTTGGTATTTAATCTAAAGATATGATTCTTTTTAAAATGAATTTGAATAGAAAAATTGTTTTTGATATGCAAGAAATTTAAATTCCTAACATTCATATATTATACTTATCCATAAAATCTCATTCACACTCCATCAAATTAATTAATCTATACTATCTTATATGAATCTTCCAATATATCTAAATTAAAAAATATTACAATAGTCACTTTTACTAAACTTAAATATGTTTTATGATATATATTTTTAAATATTCAATAATTTTATTCTTTAAATTTTATATACAATAAATTAAAAAAAATTGTTTTAATTTCATTTTAAAAAAAAATATGTTTGTGCCAACATATCGGGTCATTTATCTTTTGGTGAATAGATCAATAATAAAAAAAATAAAAAAATGTTGATTTAATGACTTAGGCTCAATTGGACCAAACACATTTATATCCCAAATTGAAAATGGACATGATATAGCAAATACATTTCATAATAATACATAAATTATTTCATATCAAACAAGATTTTTATATTTAGATATAGTTTTCGGATACAAAGTGTTAAGAAAATTTTTCAATATATTTTTTTTATTAACACATAAGAAATAAATGAAAGAAATATATCGTCATAAGATAAAAAGACAATTTAATAATATTTAAAAATAAGAATAATTTCTTCATAATAAAAAATTATTTAAAATTTAAGATTTAGAATTTAAATTAAAAAACTTGTAATATATAATTATAACTCCTCTGATAATAAATTGTTTCAAATAATTTATAATTTATCTAAATATTTTTTAAGAAAATAAATAATGAATAATTCTTCCGCATCAATATCCAATGCTATGAGTAATGATAATCAAGAATAGCATAACATCAATATATATTTTCTAAAAAGTTTAAATAAGTTTTATATCTTTAATATATAATTAATTTTATTTTAAATACTCAATACTTTTGAAAAAAATTGATCTCTAATAAATTATAAAAGTTTAACTTAATTTTTTTTTTAATATTCATTTATATCTAACCTATATTATGTTAATTTTTATTAAATGGTTGCATATATTGTTAGGTAAAAAAAATAATACTTATTACTTTTTAACACTCCAAATCTTATAAAAGGTATTTCTTAAATTGAGTTAAAGTTGAAGTCAAATTCTAAAATAGTCATTGCAAGGGGAAGTTTTTCGTAAATATTTTTCAATACTTGTAATTATTTCAATTGTCGTCAACGGCATAACTATTATATTTTTTTTTTATCAATTTGTTGAAAAATTATTCGTAAATTTTTTTTAATTTATATATATAAACAAATTTCTAATCAAAAAGTCTCAGAAGGTGAGATGAAAACTTAGTTTAAAGACAATTTTTCTTATCTCACCAAAATCTTCTTTAAAGAAAAAAAAAACATCAAATTTTAAAATAAAAAATATCATATGATATGTTGAATTCTAATAATATTATTTGATGATAATAGATTTTATTATATATTGGTTGTTATCAATATCAATTTTGTTTCATTTTCTGGTCCCAGATTTATAATGTTTCCAAAATGTGTCCCCTACAAGGGTGATATCACTAACTAATCATTCATGTTTTCAAATAAAATCTTTGTTTAATTCAAATATTTGAAATTTGATCACAATTTAATGAAGCTGCCAAATGCTAATTCATTTTATATTTTAATATCAAATATTTGTTTTTCATTGCATTGGCTCTTTCTTTCTTGGTCATATATGAAAACCCTAACAAATCCATAAATATTCTTATTTTCTGATGTTGGAAGGTACATTTCATTGAATGTTGACCAATGTTGAGAGGAAGATAATATATATTAATAATAACACAACATTTATTTTTCATGATTTCAATGCACAATAGGGTTTACAAAATTATGCCCTTCATGTCTCTATCCCTTTATAATTTTATTTGATTCATTTGATAATTTTCACTGTCAATATATGAGTTGACTAAATTATTCATATTTTTCTACTAAAAAACTATTTTTTTCTATCAAATTATTTAAAATAAACCCTAATTTAAATCCTTATACTAAAAAATAAATTTAATTATTTATGAAATATTTTTCACAGATTTTTTTTTTAAATTATTCATTAAATATTTTTCCTAGATTTATTTTTATAAAAATTTTCCATAAATTTATTAGTAGGAAATTTTTCATAAATTTTTTTAATGAAAAAGTTTCTTATAAATTTGTTTGTGATTTGTGAGAAATTTTTCATAAATTTATTTATAAGAAATTTCTCATTTGTGGAAAATTTCTTACTAGTCTTTTACCTACAAATTTGTGATGATGGGAAATTTATGAGTAAAAAAGTTAATAGTAAATTTTTCATCAAAAATTCATGAAAAATTTTCTACAAATAAATTCATGAAAAATTTCTTACAAAAACTTTCATAAAAATAAACATGTGAAAAATACTCAATGAATAATTAATTTTTTTTAAAAGAAATCTATAAAAAATATTTAATGGATAATTAAATTTATTTTTTAGTATTAAATTTACGATATTGCCGTAATGGTCTTCTAAAATAGAAAAATATCAAATAAACTCGTGAAATTGAATCAAAATGGACATGTTATTTGCCCTTTTGGTACATTTCTGAATCAATATGTGCATATTTCTCTAAATTTTCATCATTTTGCTGTATCTCACAAGAACTAAAACAAAGAGGATGATCATACTTTGAAAACCATTTGATATGTACAGTACCAACAAATCCTCATGTTCGTCTATGTACACTTCTTTGCAAAGGGATTAAGCAAAAGTTTGAACATGGCATTCAAACCCTACTACTCTAACAGCAGCAGATTTGGTTCCAAAGTTCATTTTCACACACCCTCCTTTCCTCAGAGGGGAAGATGGAGAAAACAAACCTGGTGATGAAGCAGAAAGAGAGGATAAACATGGTGATGATGCAGATTGAATAACATGTTTTTCATATCCAAATCTTGCATCTTGGATCAAAGGGTTGTCCACTCTCATAGGAGGAGAGCCAAGAAAAAATGGGGGTGAAGAAACATCTCCATCTTGGATGGAAGAAGTGATGTCTAGAAGTTCTGAGTTTGACTCTTCACTTTGTTGGCACCATTTCCATCTTAATGGCCTTGTTAACATGTTGGGAAAACCCCCAACTCTTCTTGGTTTAGGACAAACAACAATGCTGCTACTTCCATTGTTCTTCATTTCTTCAAGGGTAACTAAAGATTAAAACTTTTGTTTCTGGGTCATGCAAGATTTGAGAAATAGAAAAAAAATCACCAAATCCAAGACATTGTTTGAAACAATTCATTGAAATGTTTCAATGGTTCTTCTGCTTAATAAAGCTAATGATAACAACTCTACAGCGAAACATTGAGTAAATCAGTTTAACATAACAGATAACAGATATAGTTGTTGTATTTCAAATTTCAATCCAATTTTAGTTAACCAAAATTAGAATATGACTATTGATTATAAGAAAAAGGTCAAGTTTATTATGATTTTAGAAGGACATTCACAGAAGGAAAAAAAAATGTAATTACAAATTATTTTATCACTTTATTATTTTATTTTTAATTTTAATAAAATTTGACATAAATAGAGTTAAATCAATAAAATTCATTTTTTATATAAAGTTTTTTGTTGTAACATTTGATAATCTCTCATCAACAATTTAGTCATTCTATTTTGTTTATGCACTTTAGGCTCAAAATTTTAAAATATTTATAATTTTAGTTTAATTCTCAATTTTAAAATGTATACTTCTTTCAATTTTTTTTATTTTTTTTTTACATTTTGGATAAACTATTTCTTTATAGTACCTTAAATAAACATTTTAGGTTCATGGTTCAGTTCAATAAAATAAAATATATGCAAAATTAAGAATAAAGATAAAAATTTTGAATTTTTAATGTATTTCGTTATCTCATAGAATAAGCCATGACGTTACAGATTTATTGAATATTTATTTTTTTATTACGAATTATTATAAAGTCTAATTAATGATGACCCTCTTAATTTGTAAAATTATTGAGTGGTCCAGGAATATTTATTAATTGGTGATTGTGTAATGAAGTTGTCATCCAAATAATTTTATATAATGTTACATCTTAAGCACCATATGTTTTTTTCTTTCAATATTTTTTTCTTATTTTGCTGATAACATGTCCAATTCCTGCAAAATATAATTATTTTCATCCCATTAAATTCTATTTAAAGGTATTCCATCATTGTTACTATGAAAAATGTTTTGACACCTTCATAACTATAAACTATTATGAAGTTTTTGTACTAAATTAATGTAGTATGAATATTACTTTTGATATTTACACTTATATTAGTCTAATACTTCACAGTACTATATGTTCATAAAATAGTCTCTAACATATTTTTGTGATTCTGATTAACCATGATAGTCCAGTATGAACCTAAATCTTTAAGAATAAGATTTTATTATTATTAAGTCTGATACAATCGAACAATGAAAAAGTTTTCATATCAAATATACATAAAATAAAATTAAGATAAAGAAATATTAACTAAAGTGTATTATCAGGTCTAACAAAAAAAATAAAAAATATATTATTCAAATTTTCTCTTTTATGAATTTTAAAATTTCATACTCAATTCGAATTTAACTTATTTTATTTGTATTTAATCTGTTTTGATTAAATTTGATTTAATTTTAATATGATCTAATTTTAATCTAAATTAAACTTAAATTAAATCTATTCTAATAATTGAGTTTGATTTAAATCTAATTTTGGATTTGGATTTAACTTAATCCAAATCTAATTTAAATATGAACTAAATTTGGTTTAAGTCTGACCTATTTTATTAAATTGGATTAGGTTGAATTAAAGTTAAGATGATTTAAATATGAATAGATTTTTTAGTCAAATTACACTGAGATGTGTCATATAATATAAGTTAAGTTTAATTATAATTACATTTGTTAGATTAGGTTAAAATAATTTGATTAAATTAAGACGAGATTAAACCTATTACTTATATTAAAATGATTTAAATTATATCAACCAATTAATTTTTCTATTTTAAAAAAATAAAATATTTATAAAACTAAATAATTTAAAATGAGAATAACTGAAATTTAACGTATTTAAATTTCTTAAAAAATTATAAATTTTTTTGGTAAAAATAACGTTAGAGATATTTTGAAATAACTTTGTAACTTATAGCAGAATTATTAAATTAATTAAATTAGTTTGCTTTAATAGAAAGACGTTTAATTTCTGAAATTTAAAATTTGATTATGTAAGACAACGTTTGAGAAAAAAATTTATTTTTAATAGAAGGAAAAACTAATGTAGACAAATGTATTTGGTTATCGTGGAAAAAGTCATGACATTACAGATTTATTTATTTTGAATTACGAATTATTGTAAAGTATGAAAATAAATTAATTAGTGCATGAAGATTTTAATTTGCAAAATTATTTAGTGGTCCAGGAATATTAGTGGTGATTGTGTAACGAAGTTGCCATCCAAATAATTTTAATGTTACGTGTTTAGGAATATTTTCATTTTGTTTAAAATTATCATTAATAAGCCAAAACCCACAAATACCTTCAATCACAAAATACAAACTTTTCATTATCATAGGCCAACAAATCTTTTCCATGTCTTATACAAATTTTTATATTTACTCTTTAAATCCTCATGATTCATTTTTCTATAATTTAATAAAAATAATTAAAATATTAAATAATTAAATTATTAAAATATTAATAAAAAAATAAATGTCTAATTATTCAATAAATAGATTTTTTTTCTTTTTTTTTTCTCTATTTATTGATTAGTTAAAGATTTATTTTTTTATTAATTAATAGTGAGAAAAAATAATTATTTATTGAGAAAAAATATAATAAAGATCAAGTTTTTTAATTTTTATTTTTTAAAGTAAGTTAATTCTCCATATATATATATATATATATATTTTATTACACATTATTCATATTGTATTAAATTTTTATATTTTATGAATATGAATGATATAATAAAATAAGTATATTATAGAATAAGATCCTAATAAATTTAAGTGTTATAAACAAATAATATTCTCCACAACTTAAAAGATTACTCTTTTTTAATACTTCATGCTCAATCCTTGATGCCTAATATTATAAAGACCAAGAAAAATATTTATGATGGCACAGTTCCTTTTTAGACAAAGTCAATGTTTAATTTTTCACAATAGCTTCATATGTTTGTCCTAATATTAGTAATTTAAATTTAATTTATTTTTTTAAAAATTAATTTAATGAGATGAGATTTTTATAACGATATATTAATTTGATTATATATATAGATAATATGAAATTTTTAACACACTTTTCGAGAAATTTATAAATAATATAATAATAATTCAATAAATTTATAAATTATTTAATAATAACTAAAAAATCTTGTTATGAGTTATGTAATAATTATCCAAAAAATTTTATTAAGATTGATAATTATAAATAGATTTAAAATCTAATTTATTTTTATAAAATTTATTTTATATATATTAATTTGAATATATATTTAAATTATATATATATATATATATATATATATTAATTTCACCATGTACAAAATCTTTACGAATCATATTATCGGATTTGTCTTACATTTTTCAACAAATACATAAAAACACATGTTTAACCGATATGATTCCATGACCCATTCCTTGATAGTTTCAAATTTTAGATTGTGTCATTTTATATACATATATACAGAGAGAAAGAGAGAGAGAGATAGATAAAACATATTTGAATACTAGTGTTGTTTTCTAATCCAATGCTACCTCAAAATAACATTGTTTTTTCTACCATAATAAGATAAAGAAAACAGTTATACCGACCACAAAATAAAATCTTGTAGATGCACTAAAACATTATTCTATTATTATATTCAAGTCATCAAATTGGACCAAATTCAATAAAAATATACAATTGAATTAAGAATAGAAAAACTAAAACTAAATGAATGTCTTCTAAACAAAACCATACTATTTTCTGCAATGAAAAATAAGAATAAAGAACTCATCAAGTCCAAAGAAGTTGTATATATGAATCAATATGACTAGTGATAATTTGATTATATCTAACATCAGAATCAAAATCTTTAGTGTTCAAAGGATCATGGGATCCCAAACACAGTCTCAGCTACCACTTGTAGACTTCACTGAGGAAAATCTGCAACCGGGTACAGAGACATGGCTTTCAACTTGTCATGCAGTGCGTGGTGCACTTGAAGATCAAGGTTGTTTCTTGGCACTCTACGACAAGATCGATTTGAAGACATACGACTCGGTTTACTCTGAAATCAAGAATTTTTTTGACCTCTCAGTGGAAACAAAACGGAGGAAAACCACTGAAAAACCTATATTCAGCTACTCCGGGCAGCGACCTTGGATTCCTCTATTTGAATCTGCAGGTATCATGAATCCACTGAGCTTTGAGGATTGCCAGAAATACACACAAGTTATGTGGCCACAAGGAAACCATAGTTTCTGGTAACTTTCTTTTCCAAATCCTGAAAATTTATTCAGTTTAGTTTTTAAAATATACTTTTGATCTTGGAAATTTGATGCTTTTAGGTTTAGTTCCTATAGGGTTATTTTTTTTTTTTAGTTGTTATGTTTAATAGATCTGGTCTAATTTTTGTTTTCATCAAGGAATTGAAGGTAGGTTGATTTTGTGAATTGTATAGAATGTAAAGTTGTATCAGCAGTGCATAAAAGTTATACATATATATGCATTGATCCCTAGAATTTTCTTCTTCTGACTAGTGAAAGTGTGAATTCCTATGCAAAGCAACTAGTGGAACTGGATCATATTGTGAAGAGAATGATGTTTGAGAGCTTTCGATTGCAGAAGAAGAAATTTGAGTCTATACTTGAATCAACTGAATATGTGCTCAGAAGCTACAAATACAGAATACCCCAAGTGGGTGAGAGCAACTTGGGAGTGCCTCCTCATTCTGATACGACTTTCCTAACTATACTGAATCAGAATGTAGAAGGCTTGGGGGTGAAGTTGAAGGATGGGGAATGGTTTGAAGTGGGTGCTTCACCTTCCTTGTATCTGGTAATGGGTGGCGATGCATTGGCGGTGAGTCACTTTTCTTCCAAACCCTTCTCTTTTTTCCATCATAACAAAAACACTTTCATGGAAATGTTGCATAGAGCCCACAAAAGTAAAAAGTTTAAACATGATATAGATCATAGTCAAGAAAAAGATAATATATGATGACTAAAAACAAAATCTAATAATATGGTTTAAAAAATTACACATTAGTTAAAAATGAGATTGAATTATGATAATAAGGTGTAAATCTTATCTTTTGAGCCGATTTTGGGATGAGTTAAAATCCATAATAACTTTCTACATGGTATCAGAGGACCACTTATACTGAACTCTAGATAGTAGATTGTTGGGTCTAAATTGAGTCACCTCTTAATAGATTATAATTTCTTTTGTATGGTTTGAGAAGTCTTGATTGTTAACAAAATTGTTAATGAACTGCAGTTTGAGGAGTCATGGTTGTTAACAAACTTGCTAACGACCTGCAAGTCGCTATGTAGAGCCTTGTTGTTAACAAAGTTGTTAACGAGCTGTGATTTGAGGAGTTCTGATTGTTAACCAGATGAAGACTATTATGTAGAACCTTGTTGTTAACAAAGTTATTAACGAGTTGTAGTTTGAGAAGTCCTGATTGTTAACAAGTTACGGACGGTTATGTAGAATCTTGATTGTTAGCAAGATTGTTAGACCTATATTGAGTGAGGGGAGGCTATTGGAAAAATCTTATATTGAGTAAAAATTAGGCTGAACTATAATATATAAGTGAAATGTAAACTTCATCTTCTGAACTGGTTTTAAGGCCATAATCTTCTGTATATAAAATTTTGTGTATAATTTATACACTCTTTCTTTAGGAATGCTTAAATTATTAAAACTTTATGGCAGGTTTGGAGCAATGACAGGATACCAGCTTGTGAACACAGAGTTTTTACAAAGCCTACGACAGAAAGATACTCGTTGGGACTACTTTCATATGCTTCTAAGATAATGGAACCACAAGAGGAGCTAGTTGATGAGGAACATCCTCTACGTTATAAACCATTTGACCATTATGAATACCTTCGTTTCTATCTCACTGAAGAAGCCATAAAATCTGATTCCCGGATCAAGACATTCTGTGGTATTTGAAACACATGGTGTGTGAATTCTGTGTCATGTTCAAAGGATGTAAAAAGTGGAAAGTTCGGTTTGGTGATGATGCCTTGTGTGGTGCTATGTGTTGTGTGTTGCATCAATCTAATTTGTAAAGTTTACAGCTTCCTTTGGGACGAATGTTCAGTGTGTTATTTTCTGCAGATCAAATGGATTATTATGGTTATTATGGCTCTACATGTTAACAACAAACTTGACACAAATTCACGTTACAAACTCAAGTGATTTGGTCTCAAGTATATATATGATCACGATTTGGTCTCAATAAAATTTATTTATGTTTCCGTCACTACATCTATAAAATAATGATTTGTGAATTATATTATTCCTAATAAAGTTTTACACAGGATTAAATTAAGTATATTTTTTTTATGTGTAAGACATATAATACAAATACACATAAAATACATATATTGTGTTTTCTTTATTATAATATCTTTGTATTATTTTACTATAATCCCTTACATATTTTATTTATCTTATAATTAATTATATTTATATATAAAATATGAAAAAAAAATCCTATTATTAATTTTTTATAAAATAAAAAGGGCACAGAATCCTAATTAAATTACAATTCTACGTAATTTATTTATCTAACTTATTATGGTGTTCTAATGAGGATATTTTTCTCATAATTAGTGAAAGAAATATAAGTTATTTTGTCACTATTTATAGTATAACATAAAATTCATCAGTTGAGACACTTAAAATTGTGACCCCTTAACTCCATCACAAAATATTGATCAATTATTTTGTATTAAAATATTTTGTTATATATTAAATACAATTTTTAATATTAATCTTTCTAATTTATTTTTAATTTATATTAATCTATAAATGGATTTTGATGTGCTTAATAGATTAAAATCCGTAAAAATCCGAACAGAACTTTAACCTCTGAAATCAAATTTGCATAACAAATTACAGAGGTGTTGAGTGCATTTTTTATAATAAGCTGATTATGAAAAAAAATATAATTTACATTTTGGGTCCAATTCAGCACATTTTAAGCTAGTTTTCACACTTTTTGGTCTGTTCCAAAAACTATTAACACAATCCCATTCATGCTGACATGTGTTTCACATATTGAATCATACATTTCATCTCTATCTCATACATTAAATCACATTAAATTCATTATCCTGGGATAGGATCAGTTCGTCCAGCAAACCCCTAATCCATTCAGTGGATTGAACCCAGAGAGTAGTCTCACCACTAGAATTGATCTGCTCAACCGAAGGTTATTTCGTTCAACGAATCAAAATTTACTCAATGGATTTCGTTTCACTCAGAGAATTAAAACCGAGGAACACTTTATCTCTTGGGACCAATTTCGCTAAACGCATAGAACCTATGCTCAGCGAATTTTATGCAATTGGGATTTTACAAAAAAGCTAATTTTGGTTCACTTGTTCCAATTTATCACTGGGCACATTTAGGGGGTTCTAAATGGTTTGTTCAATGCCCTATTTAACATAAAATTGATGGATTGAGTGAACCAAAACAACATTTCTGCACAATTCCTAATCTAGTCCCAAGATTTTAAGGCACCAAAATCTCATCAAATATATCAATAGTGCATTCAAGTAATGATTACCACACACCAAACCAAAATCACATTATTTAGAAACACAAGCACACCTTGTTAGAATAACAACAAACTAGCATGAGTTACAAAATTTCAACCATAGCAGTTTTAATAAGCAAAACCTAAATCATACAACATAACTCAAATGCTCAAATTGGATAGATTCCTCATTCATCAAACATTCCTAATTTTCCAGTTTCTCAACCAAGGGTATACATCCCAGAACATTCCACTATTCAATTCCAGATCCAAATTCTCATAATCCATAGAACTTTAAATCAAGACTAGCTTCCCTTATTTAATTTTTAGGGTCCAAAGTGGTTTGACTCCACTACACAAGACAAAGTTCTTAATATTTTAACTAGTTATCCAAACACTTGTTTCACAATCCAAACACACTACTAAAAATCTAGGCTAGAATAGAACTATATTGATGAGGAAAGAACCACATACAAGGGGTTGGGACCCACATGTAGCCTGAAAACAGTTTGGAAAAATGGGATTTTAAGCATGAAAAACTTACCTAAATCAAAACTTCAATCGACTAGAAATGATCTATTCCTCTAAAACTTCAAAATTTGGTATCCTTGGATCTTGAAAAGATGAAGGAGGAGAAAAAAAAGTTAAAAAAAAAAAAAGACAAAGAGTTTAGAGAGAATAAAATTTTAAAGAGATAATAATTTTAAATAATGAAAATTGAAAGGTTTAGGTTGACTCTCTGGACTCCTTACATATATTAGTCTAGTCTATAATGTATAGAGTAGTTGAAAGCGATATCTTTCCGAAAATTACTCCTAAAATAACTTCATTCATTTTATTAAAAAAATATAATTCATTTATTACATGAGTTACATTAATATTTTGACCGAGTACATTTAATGAACAAAATAAAAAATTAATGTCATAAATGTTTTTAATAAATATTATTCATTTATGTTTATATTTAATGTATGAACCATTAATGTGTTGTAAATATTTTTAGATATAAAATGTTCATTTGAGTGCTCGAAGAACTCCTATTCGATTTTCAGAAATTTTATCCCAAACTATGTCGAGCAATATTTTGAACTTCCCCAATGAAATTGCTGTTCAATGTCGATTTTGCAAGTATATTCTCCCTAACTTCCAAGCACTCATAGTTCACATTGAGGCTCATTTGATTCAAGAAAATCTTGTCATGGAAGTTTCACCCATTGATGGAACTAAGCCATATATCAAATTGTTGGAGAAACCCATCCTCAACAATGGTTTTTTCAATCAACCTATTATTAATGATGATGGTTTGGATCTTTCATTGAAGCTCTAGAGATTTAATGGCTAATTTCATTAGTCTCATTGTGAGTTTTATATGATGGTGGTAATAGTGTTCAAAAATACCTATTATGTTTGTTTTACTTTCAAATAATTGTGTGTCTTGAATTATCAATTAATGTCATTAGGTTGAATGATGAATTATGATAGAAATGTGAATCGTGAATGAGAAAAAAATTATTTAAATAAAAATGTTAGTTTGAATTACCAGTTAAACTGATATGATAACTGTTTAAACTTATTTATTATCATTAAACGAAGAAAAGTTAAGAAATCTTAAAATGATTTACGTTTCGAGAGGCGAAAGGTCATGGGAAGGTACCGTCTATGATCCATGGATCTTCGGTCGATAAACCGTATCCAAGCTCCGCTATTAGTCTGTGTTCTTTGAACTTTGAAAACTTAGCGAACTGAAACATCTTAGTAGCTAAAGGAAAGGAAATAAATCGAAACCCCGTTAGTAGCTGCGAGCGAGAGCGGATTGGGGTTTGAAGAAAAACAAATAGAAGTTTTTTTTTTCTCTTTTGAGTATGATAAATTCCTCAGTAGCAAATTGTTCACTTCTTTCAAGTTTCATTCGATTTGTTGAGAATTGGATGATGGAAAAACCAGAAAACTCCTTTCATCATTAATATTATAAATAGAGTGTCAGTGTTAGATATAAATGAACCATTATTCATTTTATCATTATTGTATTTATTAAAATTGTTATCAAGTCCTCTACTGATTTGAATGTTCGAGTATAATTAATAAGTACACTTCCCATTAAGACTAAAAAATTGACGAATCAATCTTACCTAAAAGAAAAAAATATCCAAAAAAAAAATCAGAAAAAAAAAATCATTCATAAAATGTTTAACCCTTATAAAAATATTATTATTAAATATTTCATATAAAAAAATATATATAAAATTTTATATTTAACCTAAAATATTACTTATAAAAAAAATAAGGATATATTAAGAACATAAATGTCAACTATTCATATTTATTCTTCTAAATTTATTATTTATTTATTTATGTGTGATTTATATATTTTTTTGTTAAATATTTATTTTTCCTTTTTATTTATGATGATTCAATTTTTCAAAATCTTATTCATTTATTCATTATTTTTAGAAAAATAAAGGAGCACCCTATAAAGAAAAATATCTGGTAAAAAACATATAGTGTTATCATTTTAAAATATTACCATGTAAGTATTAACCTAAGATACATTTTTAATACTGAAAAAATTTTCATCAAATTATATTTAAAATTTATGTTTAATTTTACAGATAAAAAAATCACAATTTAAAATTCACCTAAAATAATAAATGAATTTAAGAAACGGCAGTGAATGAATATATAAATAAACTTTTTTCAACTTGAATAATAGTTTGAAAAGTGTATCGAACTATTCTTTTAGTAGTTCACTTTTTGAAAATTAAACTACAAAAATAGATTATTTTATTTTCTAACTAAAAAATAGTTTAATTTTTATAGATTAGTTGAGTTTAATTAACTATTTTATTAATTTAGTTTTTTAACACATTTAGGCCTAGTGTATGAGTGTGGCCCAAACATATTAACCAATAATCACTATTATTTGTGTTATTTTTAATCTTAATTGCTCTTAATCCATTATTATTACACTTGACGTTATTCAATCATTTATGTTATGTGAGTTTTTATTAGAATTTTAAAAAATCATTAATGATATAATTCAACTTAATAAAAAATTAAATTAAATTAAAGTTTTACTTTTAAGGTTAAAATAAAATTATATATTTTTAAAAATTATTGTTTATCTTTATATTTTTTTAAAAATTAATATTTCTCCAACTTTTAAAAATATATAATTTTAATTATCTTATTAAATTTATAAAAATGAATAAATATTATTAAATATTATAGTTAAATATAAATAAGAATTACAACTATATTTAATTTTTTTATCAATTTTATTAAATAAAAAAATAATCTTTAAATATTAAATTTTAAGTATAAAAAAAATTAAAACTACATTTTTTTTTTAAATTTAAGGTTTAAAATGATTTCTTAAAAAATATAAGGATAAACCTAACTTTTGAATCAATTACATCATAAAAATATTTTTAATCATTAGTTTATTAAAAAATATTTAGTAATTAATAAGATTTATATAAATTATATGATTTTTTTCATCTTATTATTAATTTTTTGTAATGTAATTAAGATCGGTTATTATTTTAGATTAATAAAAATATAAGATTGTGAAATATAAGATTTTTTTTAAATTTAAAAATCAAAATGAAGTTTTCAAACCATAAAAGATTAAAGATTTTCCAAAAAATATATTTTAACTTAAAATTGATCTTTTTGAAAACTTAAAAATCCAAAATGAAATCTTCAAAACATAAAAGATTAAAAAGGTTTACTAAAAAGATATTATAATCTAATATTTAGTACATTAAAACAAAAGATATTACTTAGATTGTAAAATATTAAAAGAAAAAATAATCTATAAAGATAAGCAATAGAAATAATAAAGGAAGAAATATACGTACATTCACATGAACCAATACTAGAATAAATTTACATTCTCTGAGGTTTAAGTTTTATCAAGAACAGTTCTTTTTCTCTCTCTCAAGATTCATCCTTGTTTCTGCGACCGTCGAAGACATTAAACATCGATGGCTGGATTCCAACATTATAACTTTTTTCCGACAGATTTGTTCTATCCTCGTCCACCTGCCACTTTGGAAAATGTTTCTGCGAAGCCAAAGGTGGTGGTGTTGCCCTCGCAAACCGCAGAGAAAGAAAGGAAGAAGCAGAAACAACATCGTAAACCCATGATCATAGTACCCCGAAGCCATGTTCAGGTTTCAAAACCAAATGTTCAATCTCCGTTTGACAAGAAACTATCCACACAAGCCATGAAATCACTTGCTTGGGCCCTTTGGTTGGATGAAGAACAGAAGGATCATGTTTTCTGAATGGTGACTTGAGTTATGTATTTTTGGTATCAGAATCATACATGTATAGATATCTATTAAACATTTTTTTTCTATTTTTCTATCATATTATATCTCTTATAATTTTTTTAATTTTTTCTCCTCTCTGAAGTATTTTGGATATAATGAAAAATTTTCCTTTGAATATTTTTAGATTAATTTTTACAAGTATTTTTAAAATAAAATTAGTTTGTTTGAAAATATATAATAATGTAAAAATATAATAAATTATAAAAATTCTTAAAGGTAAAAGTTTCAATTCTACCACTGATTTTAAGGTGTTTGGAGTTCATTTCGATTCAATTTTTTACTAAAATTTTAAATATTTTTTAAAATAAAATATTATAATTTTAAAAATAAAAAAATTATTTTTATAATAATTATTTTATTTATAATTTTAATTATTTTTATATTTATAAATAATTTATTTAAAAATTAATATATTTTATAAATATAAATATATTATAAATATTAAATTACATATATATTATATTTATGTTTTTTATTTTATAATTTTTTATATTTATTTTGATTAATATAAATGAAATATTTTTTTATAATTTAAATAGAAAAAAAATTAGTTAAATAAAAAAAGTTAATGAAAAAAGTTATAAAAAAAATAAATAAAAAATTAATAAAAAGAATGATAAAATTATATATTAAAAATAATAATAATAAAATATATTTTAAATTAAAATAATTTAAAATATATTTAAATGATGATAAAAAATATAACAATATAAAAAATAATTAAAAATATTTTTATATACTATTATAAATAATATAATAAAAAATAAATTTATAATATATATATATATAAAGTTATTATTTAATTTTGAAAATATAATTTTATATTTAAATAAAATAAGTGATTTAATTTGATTTTTATTTGAAATTTAAAATTTAAATAATGTAGTAGTTTAAAAAAATATTTAAAAAAAAATTAAAATAAATTCAATTTTAATTTATTTTTATTTTCGATATCCTAACTGATTAGTGTCTTTGAATTACTATTAGAATTTATTTTACTCATTAAAATCACATCTAAAAATTGAAAAATTTTAAATGTAAAGTTAAAACTTTTAAGTGGAAAATTAGAAGCCAGAATCAAATGAGTTTGAAGAGGAAAAAGTTATTGAATTTCCTGTGGAAGAATCAAAATGAGCATAGCAAAACATGAAACGAAAGAAATCTAAATGCTGCAGTGATATAATACAAGGCATTGAGGTGACAGCAATGAGTTAAAAAAACTAGGGACTAAGATTGTGAAAGTTTCAAGATTCAAGATTCAAGGGCATTTGGGTCCTCCCCTTTTGGTCTTCCAGTTGTTGTAGCAGGGGCATACCTCCTTGTTGCCATAGGTTCCAGGGGGCACACACAGGCATTTGTCACAACACTTGTTGCAGAAGAACAAACATGGCTTCTTGTACTGTGTCTTTGAGCATCTCTCCTCGCAACGTGGACTACACTCTGTGATTTCATGCACCAATCATCATGCACCATTTTAATCTTAACCTCAAATTGATTTCAATTCAACAGAAGAAAAGAAATAAACTCACTAGTGAATTGTGTGATCATGACAGGAAATTAGACATCATGGGATGTCATAATCCAACACTCTACTTTGTTTTTCTTGCTAGTTTTTTAGAGTAGGTTCTTCAAATACTTTTAGTACTTATCAATTGGTATCAGAACTGATTACCCGTGTCTCAGAAAGAACTATTTATAAGGATTCTTACCAGTGGAGGATTTTGATGAGATGTTGGATGGAGTGTTTAAGTGCTTGTTTTTCTACTTTAATAATCACTTTTTGAAAGTAGTGTCACAATTCTCCAATTATTTGACTACTTCTCAGATCCAATAACTAGCCATGGTTGGTTTCAATTCAATATTTTGATGCAGCTTTTGTTTACAAGCAATGTTACTTCAGATGCATTTCCATGATTTATTCATACCTTCTGGTTGAAGACTTCCTTCAGTGGTTCCATGCTGTGATTGAAGAAAACAAAGACAAAATTAACAAATGAATGAAATGCAAGTATAAATAACACATGATTGTTTTGTTAACTGCTACGAAAATTTCTAAATGTGAAAAGCCTTACCATAATTGACTTAGGAGCTGGTGCTGGTGCTGGTGCTGTAGATGAAGATGGAGACTCACTGAAATCAAATTCAATATCAGCCTGAAGAGGACAATGTTAGTTTATCCTACATAAATATAATTATTTGTTGGGTGGAAAGAAGAATACATACAATTAAGTTAAGCTGCACCATGCATATATTTATAGAAAGAAGGTTCCCACCAAAAAGATAACATAAAGTAAGACAGCAAAATCAAGTCATGGGAATGCAGTGGTAACAGAACAAGAAAATATTGTTTTTAAGGATTAATTAATTATTTGATCATATACTCATTCAATCTTTCATTTTTAGTTTTTATATCTAAAACCATGTTTTAGTCTTTAAGTCGTATTTTTCAAGTTTAACTCCTATTATTAGTTTTTGAACTGTATAAAATCAATATAAAATGGACTCAAATATATTTTTTTTAAATAAAGAACTGCTACCCCAGAATATGACCTAATCAGAATTGAACATTGCATCATATCACTAGTCATTCATTGAGATCAAATATAAACAATGTAAATTGAAGTTTTCTAAAGGCAAAAAATGTAAAGAAAAATCAGAGCAATGCAGGGGAAACAGAGTGAAATTGGCTACCACAACTACAATGATTAGAGTGTGTACAAGAATGATGTTATCTTACATGACTCTCCTTAAAAAGAAGCAGCATTGAAATCAGGCAGAACAGAAGGATGCTAAGGTTTGTGGCCATTGCTAACTCACTGCAACAGTTGAAATGTGAAGAGGGGGTGGTTGAAGGAAGTGAAGAGTGGTTTCAAAGTTGAGTAGAGTTGGGTACTTTATATTGGAATTGGGGTGAGACTTTGTCCATTTATGACATGAAATGTGGCACTGTTGTTGGCAATTGGTTTAGATAGCGAAAACACAGCCATTTATTTCACCATGATCATTGCAGATTCTACACCATCATATTTTCTTGCCTATTAATCTGGCTTCTCTGTCCTTTTGTATGACTCCACCTTAGCATTATCATTGATACCCTTGTTTTGTCCATAAGGGAAATGAAGATGTGGCAGTTCATATTAAGTTTAAAAAAACATCAAGATTAAAATTTGCAATAATATTGAAGTTTTCATGAATAAGACATTCTTTAACAGCTAATTTTATCACATGTTTTTAATTCAATAAATTAATTTTAATCTTTTAACCAACCCTTTAGACTAAAAAAATAATCTTTGAACTTTTAATTAATTTTTAACCCATCAATAAAGAAATATAGTAGGATCAATGAATATGTTGTTGATTGTTCATGATAACAAGATACATGTATTAAAATTTAGTTGATGATTTAGTCTATGTATGCATTGCATACACTATATTTCAACCTATACTTTATCATATTAGATGTCTTAGAAGGAGGAAATAATGAAGTTCATCCATTCATGCATGTGAATGACAGAGAAAAACGAAGCTGAGTCTCACATGTGAACTCACATGCATGCAAGGGTCTTGAGAGTAACCAATAACACACAGAGAAAGCGATAGAAGAAGAAAGAAACACCATACATTATCATCTCACCAATGCTTTATCTTGTATTTTATACAAAACCAGCCACTGTGGGAATCCTTCTGATTAGTCAATACGATCAATAGAACTCCCGTGAACACATTTCTGCAATTCTTCTTTTTGTTTCTTACCCCATCTTGCACCCAAGTGTACCAAATCTGTTCACTGGTTTATATTCCTATGTCACTGAACAAATACATAACAAAATTCTGTACCATTAACTTTCACTAATTAAGCACATTCCATCATTGTTGCATTTATATATATATAAAATATTTTAAAAAATTTCACTTTAACTAAAAATAAAACCAAACTATAGTATATATAAATAAAGTATAAATCTCTTTTGAGAGTGAGTTAGGCCTATAATCTTTTTTACATTGATCAATTATTAATGAGTCACGTATATAAATGAGGTGTAAACCTCACATTTCTCAAACCAGAAAAAGAGGGAAAGCTAGCTGGTATTGAAATTGTTGTGTTGGATTGTTCCGGTGACTAGCATTTGTTTGTACGTGGCAGAGTTTTTGTAGGGTTTAAACTGAAATTTGGAAGCTTTTGGCTAATGGATAGTATCAAATTCCCACGGGTAACATAAAAAATTGTTTGAATGAATTTTGATTGCAACTACAAATTCCACCATTCAATCCTCGTGAAATTCAATTCTCTTGAAATGTGAAAATATAATCTCACATTAATTAAAAATAAAATCAAATTAATTATAGTAACATTTAATTCTCCTAAAATTTAAAATATAATTGAAAATTTCACATTAATTAAAAATAAAATTAAATTATAAATAAAATATAAACTTTATTTTTTAAATTAATTTTGAAATAAATTAATTTTAAATTAATTTTAAAATAAATTAATCTTATAATTACTTTTTACATTATATATGATATTATTAATTTAAAAAAATTTTGTCCATCCGATATTATTAATTTAAAAAATGTTTTGTGGACAGCCAAGTCCACACATGAAACCAAACATAGATATGATAATATTATGTTGTGGTAAAAACACAGAAAAGTTATGAGTTTTATTAAGCAGTGTTTACCAAGGTTGTTTTATATAACACTGTTTTGAAAAATTTATCATGGGAGTACAATATATGATTACTTATATATAAACACCAACTTTGTTTAAGAAAAGTTTATACTTTTATATAAAAAATTTATACTATTATATAAAAAATAATAGTTTAGGGTGATTGGGCCTTCTTTTGGATTGGGCCTTCGGACTCTTAGGCCCTGAAACAAATGGGGCTTTTTTTTTACTTTGAAAATGGCCCATTTTTGTAGAGCTTATGCTTTTGGTGAGAGAAATGTGCGTAGATTGTTCATAGGCACGTGTCATAACACAGACAGAGTTCAGCTTCCAACATCGAATCTTACGTGGCACTCAAAAGTCATGCAAATCACAACCTTCCTCCACGTGCCTCCTCCACCACATCACTTAAACAGTTAAAACGCGAGGTAAGAAACCTCAAAACGACACAGAATCATTATCGATAACTCTTGAAAGCGAACCTTAACGGAAACAAACTGGTTCAATAGTACGAGGATGTCACCACCGCCATGGGAAGCTCTCATCATAGTAGCCACTTACCTTGACCCCAAAACCCTAGCCATAGCTTCATGCGTGTCCAAGTCATGGCTCTCTTCCATGTCCTCCGATCACATTTGGAAGCCAATCTTGGCCACCCACTTCCCCTCTCTAGCCAACCTTTCCTCCGCCGTCGCCCACCGCCGCCTTTTCGCGATGGGCCACGCCGCAGCCGCACGCCGTGGCCAGAAGCCCCCGAAGCCGAGCCTCTCCCTCGGGGAGCTTGTCTTCGCGGTTTCCGTCTCTACGCGAGACGGTGATGTGGTCTCCTGTGTGAGGCCCGGGGACGCGCTCCGCATGGAGGCGGCGGGGGTGTTTCGGTTTGGAATGGGGTGTGGCGGCGCCGTTTTGAGGGAGGGGGAGGAGAAGGTGAAGGTGACGTGGAACGTGGTGCTGAAAGGATGGGGAGGGGTTTTCACGATGGTGGAGCGCGAGGGGAAGGTGGGGTTGGTGGGCGGTGGCGAGGGGTGGTTCTGGCAGGAGCTGCCGGCGGCGGGGTGCTGCTCCGGCGCGGTGGGGAGCTCGATGGTGGGGGATTTGAAGGTGGTGTTGTGTGAAGTGAAGGGTGTGAATGGGGTTGGTGTGGATGAAGTTAGTGTTGGGATTTTGAGTTGTGTGGATTGGAGATATGTTAGTGTTGAAGATGGACTTAGATACTTGCAACATTTTCTTCTCACCAACCATGTAACTTAAAAGTTTGTATAAAAATGCAGTGAAGTTTTTGAAATGGATTTTGAGTTTTCAAAAAATTGATTTTATATTAAAGTTATTATTTTAAATTGATTTTGTCTCTTTCAATAGGTTCAAAAAATTATCAAGAAGAATGTCATCATATATAAGACAAGAATTATGAGATTGATTCCACTATTTTTCAAATTTTAGATATCATTGTGTAAATATACCAAATGTTTTCAAGAGAAAGTTCAATCAAAGGAAAATTCTAAGCAAAATACAATGTAAAATAACTTGTATCATTAAAATAGGTTCAAAAATACATGAATAATAATACTTGTTATGACTCAAATATATTAATAATAATACTCATTCATTTTGTTATTACTCAAGAAATTTGATAAATGCAACAATTTCATAATAAATTACATATTAAATTTTAAAAAGCAAGGATATTTTTTAATTAAAAAAATACTTGATAAATTATAAATTTTATCTATATGTTAATTTATTTAATGGATAATAAATTTATAATATTTTAAAAGATGATAATGTATAACAATTTGTAAATTTAATTAGAAGTGGTAATATAAAACATATAGGAATTTAATTTAATTAGAAGTGGTAATGTAGAGCAGATTGTAAGTTTATATAAAATAGGACAAATTTTCTACATAATTCATAATTCGTAATATGTATAGACCAAACAATATGGTAAGAAATACTAGTTCACATATATTTACATAAAAAATAAGTGACATTTAATTTATCGGTATTTTTTTAAAATATAATAAAAATAAATTTAATTTGATTATAATTATTCATTATCTTAATTTAAAAATTAAAATAATTAAAGGATATATTAATATATTCATATATGAGAAAGAAACTAAAAAAAATAATATTTAAAAAAAAATTAAAATTATTAAAAATGAAAAAAGAAAAATAAATAAATCTAATATATATAATTGTTGAAGATATTTTCTTAAGATTAAAATGAAAAAATATATTTATAATAAATTATATATAATTAGTAAAAAAAATCATTTTTTAATTTTTTTTTTTACTATTATGAACTTATTTATATAAATAAAAAGTTTATAGTAGTATATAGTTACATGTAATTAATAAAAAATTCTACCTGTAATTTGTACTTACCATAATAATTATATCTCAAAATTTTAGATGATGAAAACATATATAAATATAATAATGATATGATAACAATCATATAATAAAACAATTATAAATATATTATTTTAATTATTAATTAACATTAATTTATATATTTTCGCTTCTTATTATAGTACATATTTTTAAATAAATTATTAATTTCTATAATAAGATATTTTATATTTTGTATATAACTTTATATTGTTTTCTTTATCTACTCCTATTAAATATTATACATATTTATATTTTATATTAATGAATAGTAATTTAAAGAAAATAATTAATAACAAAGATTAATTTAATACATTAATTTTTAAAATAACTATCTAAGTTATATTAAATATAAATATATATATATATATATATATATATATATATATATTCATCCTAAAGCTAAATATAAGAAAATTATTTTTTATTTATATTTAATGATTTAACATAATAATTTATTTTAATTATTAAATTTAAAAAAAAAAGGAGAAAATGTGTCCCCTTAGACTTACTCTTTATTAAATGGATTATGTATAAAACTTAAGAGACACTGAGAATCCGAAACCAATCAAATTTCTGAAATTGATTTCCACTTTCAGGATAAGGCAACATGTGGAGAAAAGTGTTTCAATTTCAGTGGCAAGAACACATAGCCGTAGAACTTTGGACATAGCAGCATTCACTTCACCAGAGAACAGACAAGGCCTTCTTCACCTTTTCACATTTTGTTCATCATCATCATCTACTTTCCACTTAATGGTTATGGCTACTATGGTCTCTGAACCTGCTTGTCCAACAAGAATTGTTCAAGATGTTTCATCTTCCTTCAGCTCTAAATGGCACTCTTCTTCTCTGGGGAAGAAGAATCCGCATGCCCAGTTGCTTCAATGTTCTCTCAGAATCAGAGCTTGCAATAGTTCCATGGCTAACAACAAGGACATCTACAAACAAGTGGGTCTGTTCCAAAATGCTATCTTTTTTGTGTAAGAGCATGTTCTGACTGCTTTTGGTTAATGTTTATGTTATTTTTTGTGTGTGATAAAGTGACTTTAGTGGTTCAATCAGTCTGAATGTGGGTCTTATTAGTAATTGCCCTTTTGCTTGTAGGAGTGAAATGGGAAGGTGGAAATTCTAGGAGTGAGGTTTGAAGAGGTATTCTTGGATACAAATCTTGAAAAAGAATTCACTTTTAATTTGAATTTGAAGGGGTGTGTTTTCAGTCAGGAACCTTTTTGTTTCCGGGGGTAGTATGCTGCTAAAAGATTTTGATGTTGATAGCATGGTTTTGATTTCCGATGTTCAACCAATGACACAAATAGTGGAGTTTCAAGCTTGTTAGGTTCAACACTTTTTTCTGTGTCTAATTTCAACTGAACATGCAGATAAAGTCTAAAGAACTGTGCCTGTGAGATAAAGATCCACTCACCTGACTATGGAAATGTCTCCGGGCAACTCTTACCTCTTATCATGTACCCTGTTTTAGGTAACTGGGCAATTCGGATATATGCTATGATAAAAATAGAGAAACGGCATAAACTATTATATTATCTTTAAGGGTATAGCTGGTTACCAATTCCCTACGGGCAATGGTTAAGGGGTATCGAATACACTTTATTAAATGCTTGGATTTACTTAAAAGTTACACATTGGATGATTTTTGTATTTTTTATGTAATAAATGCTTTCTTTTCCAATTAAGACTTTGTTTGGAGAATGTTTCTCCTTGTAGTTATACTTCATGCTTGTTGCATCTATTATGATCTTAAGGGATCTTGTATATCTATTTTCACCTTTCTAAATTTGATGCCATGAAAGTGTCTTTTATCATTCACAAATATTCCCTTGTCATTTTCCTTCTTAATTTAATGGCCTGACCAAACCCTCAGAGCAAATTTTAAGCTGATTGAAGTTTCTTTATAGTTTAATGACTCTTCTGCAAATCATTTAAGTAAAGTGAAGCAAATATCACATAATTATTCATGATAGGATAGTCTGTTATATGAGCTGTAGGTGACAAGTATTTATTTCACTTGTTATTTACAGCAATCATAATAATAACCATTCAAATATGATCAGGTTTATTTTCTCTGAAAAGGAAAATTGAAGATGCAGTTCTTCGTGCTGAAACATTTGCATCGACAGCCTTGGAAATGGAAGAAGCAACATGGATTAAGCAGGAAGAAATAGTACGTGATTTTGATATGTGGGATGATCCAGCTAAGTCCAATGATATCCTTGTCAAGTTGGCTAACAGTGCCAAAGTAGTTGATTCCCTGAAGGACATGAAATACAAGGTAAATGATCTGTTTCTATCAGTTTCATCTAAATTTTCCCAGTATTATTTGTCTTATCTTCTATATAAAATTTGATTAGTTTGGTATGAAATAATAATTGTGTAGGCCACTAAACTAATGGTATGTGGGGACTTTGATACACTAATAAAAAATAAAATGAAACGCAGCAATTACACTGAAGAAAGAAGTGTACAAAGAATACTTCTATGTCCAACATAATTTTATTGTGATATTTAGTCAGATAGCTGTTCTATAAAGCTCAAAGATAGGCCTGTATTTGTGCATGGCATCTTTCATTCAATGAGAATGACCTCATATTACCTCTAGGCTCTAGCTACCGTAAGCTTCAGTTGCACAGTTAATCCTCTTTCTACCTTGGGTCCACCATACTTCTTAAAAACGGTGAAAGATATAATATATGTATATAGCTTGAGAAATTACTATTTTGCTAAGGTTGGCCAGAATTTTTCTAACAGGTGAAAATTGTGGCTTTTCTGGTCATATATAGCTCAAAGTATACCTTTGTTAAACGCCACAATAACAAATAACACTGGCCATGCTAGTTTATTTTATTTTCCTTTTCTTCTTATTTGATAAAATATATGATGCCTTGTATGTCAACCAGGTAGAGGAAGCAAAGCTGATCAATCAGTTGGCTGAGATGAATGCTATTGATTATGGGCTTTATAAACAAGCATATGAAGCATCATTGGATGTGACTGAGATTCTAGATCAGTATGAGATTTCTAAGCTTCTTAAGGGGCCATTTGATATGGCAGGAGCATGTTTGGTTATAAAAGCTTCACCTAATGGCATCCATCCAAAGGTTTGATAATGTAATGCTTTCATTATGATTATGTTTAAACTATAAGTTGTGAATCTGGTTGTTGTAAAATTTTTTGTTATTATATTAGTAAAAAATTAATCCTGATTATGATGCATTCCAAAATTGATTCTTCACTCCAACAGTTGTTCTGAAATATAAATGTATATAGTTTGTAGGTAGGCATAAGATGTTAAATATCATCTTTCGTGCACCTCTTGCAAAGAAGTAGATTTTTTTAATTTGCATGCTGTACCTGTCGTAAACTCCTACTTATTTCTATAGAAATCAATTTCCATCTACAAATGTGGTATTTTCACTTTAAAATATTGAAATTTCCAGTGTTAAAGTTTTAGTATTGCTTCATTCTTGGAGTTTTTCTTTTCCTTGAAGCAGCAACGAGTAAACAAAAGTTTCCATCAATTAGACTTAAGGTTATTTAGCACAACTTCACTCATATGTGAGGTTAATTATTGCAGACTTTTAAATCAAGTACTAGAACTTATGAAATATACCAATTTTTTCAGTGTTATACATATAATAAACACATTTCATCTAGCCTGTGTAAAACAGAGTTTCTGATTGTTTGCTTTACGTTCTAGTTATTTTTTCCTAACTATATATGTAAATTTTTTCTGTTGTCCTTGGCCTACTTTTCTGCAAATCAAGCTCTGGGCAGAACAGCTCCTAAGTATGTATCTTGGATGGGCCAAAAGACAAGGTTATGAAGGAAGGATTGTTGACAAGTGTCCGTTCAAGAATGGAGGAATCAATTCTGCAACTATAGAGTTTGAATTTGAGTGTGCATATGGTTATCTTTCAGGGGAAAAAGGAGTTCACCACTTGATAAGAGGTTCTTCAAATGAATCTTCTCAACTTGAGGTGTGAACATTTTTTTTCGTCCTATCTAATTGCAAACTGATTTTCCTTTCTTGTCTACTTTGTTGTTTGCATATTGAATCGTATTATTGTAATAATTTTAGAGCTAATACATGAACCAAGTATTGGAATTCGATGAAATAATTATGTTTGGTAATTCAAAATTTGCAGGCTAGCTCAGCAACTGTAGATGTTATTCCCATGTTCTTTGAGAATGCATGTGATCTTGAAATTGATTCTGGGGATTTGATGATCTCATCTCCCTCGATTCAAGGGGAAAAGAAGAGGCAAATAGATCTTTCAGTGTGCATTCAGCATCTACCTACTGGCATAATTGTCCAATCCTCTGGTATGCATATGTTTGTGTTCTGATATTTGTGTCTCAGTTTTAGTTCCTTTCCTTCCATCATAATATATTTAAGTATGTTCCAGAATTTGTTAATGAAATTGCAATATGTCCCATAGGATGTGCTACTTATTATTTTTTTTATGGCCTTTGAGGATAGTTAGTCTACTGAAAATATCATGCACAGACATGTGATGTCATGCTTCTTTGACCTGATTTGTGTTCGGTCTTTCACTTGATTTTAATAAGATTAAAACCTTATCAAATTAGGTTCCACACCACATTCATGATGAAAAGTTGGGAACTGTTAGTTATGAGGTTTATATTACTAAATATATTTTATGTTGTCTTTGTGGAGGTGAGAGAAGCCACTTTGCAAATAAAATGAAAGCACTAAACCGACTGAAAGCTAAACTTCTAGTGACAGCAAGGGAACAAGAAGTTGCAAGTATAAAAAGTATACAGAAGAACAACATTGTCAATCCATGGCTAGAAGAAACCAGAAGGTACATTTCTCATCCGTACAAGTTAGTACATGATGTAAAGACAGGCATTGAGGTGCCAGACCTGAATTATGTTCTTGAGGGGAATATTGGAACCCTTTTAGCTGCTCACATTAATAGCAGAGCCATGTCATAAGGTCTGAATCCATGTTCCTTTGACCACTATGTGATCATTTTGCAATTGCAATTGTTGTGCAATTGTTCAAAATTATCAGGATTTACTTCAATCCCTTGAAGGAAAAAAAAAAAACATCAATTCATCCATTTTGGTCTATATTTACAGATTTGTTGATGAGTTGAATGTAAACAGCATTATATTGCAAACACTTTATTATTTGGTTTTTTGGCATCAATGGCATGCCATGTTACTCAGGCCAAAACCTTTCAAATGTACTTACTCTTGTCAATGTTTACTGACTTAGAGATTTGTAACCTATCTAAATGTGACAGTTACTGAATATAATTGTTTCTTAATGTATGGGAAAGGAATTCTGGAAGTATAACACATTTTTTCATCCACATGATCATGTAAGGAAATTTACAGCTATTATACAGAAAACTGTTATAGATCAAGAATCAGTGAACGTCTTTTAAAATAAAATTCATATCTTCTATGATAATAAAACTTAGTCTTTCTACAAATCTTATTGTACATTTTAGGATGATAAAAACCTTTTTTGTACAAAATAATGTCAAAAAGCGCTAGAAGGAGGGCTTGAACCTCCGACCTTGTGGTTAACAGCCACACGCTCTAACCAACTGAGCTATTCCAGCTTAGTTGGTAAAAAGTGGCATATCTTAAATCTTAACTTTACAAATTAAATTATATTTTAATAATAATACGTAAAAAGTCTATTTAAAATTAATAACTTTATAAAAAAAACAGAAATTATTTTCAAAAAATTTACATCTGTGAAAAATATATACTTTCAGCTAAAAACTTTCTTCAGCCTTTTTTTTTTTTTTTCTATTTCATAAATATTGAACGGTGTTCACGTAAAATGTTGTTATCTGTATTAACTTTATTATAAAATATTTATTGGTTGATTTCTTCATAAAATTTAATAAAAAATATTAAATAAAAATTTGATATCTAAATATTTCTTTTAATATTTTTACTAATGAATAAATAATTGTTTATAAGTTAAAATTAGGTTATATAACATTAAAAAAAATAAGAATTTAATATATATATATATATATATATAAATTCTACCCACTATTAATAATAAATTAATTTTAATTTATAATTTTTTTCCAATATAAAAGTGTATATGGGAAGTTATATTAAGAAATAAAAATGGTACTACTTTTTTGTATATTTTTTTAAACAAGAACATGGCACGTTCTCATTGTGGCGGGTGAAAAAATTGGTTCAATCCTAAATGCATGAACCTCATTTCGTGAGAGAGGATTGAGTTGAAATTCAGATTCCATCTTCTTCTCACTGTGAGTCTCTCACTCTCTCTCTCCCTACCTTTACTCATCTCACACTTGCATTGCAGGGCCTGCAAAAACTTATCATTGAGATTCTGAAAATCTATTGTGGTTCCATGTTTTGGATTTATATAGAAGACCTCATCTGAAGAATCTCTTTTTGAGATGGAAAACAATCTCGTCAATGACGGACAAAAGCAAAATTCCCCTTCGTCTTCATACGAAGCTGCCATGGAGAAGATTTCATCTCTTATTACTCGCCAAAGGCGAGGGGAAAAACCATCGATTGCTAACAAATTAGAAAAAATGTCGTTGTATCTCAAGGTGATGTGTGCTGAACTATTTTCCGATGCTTGTAATTGTAACCTTATAATTTTGCATGGTTTTGTTTTGGTTAGTTTTCGATGTAATCTAATTTTCTCCCTAACTATCCACCCAATTGAAACTTCGGAAGAAAATTGAACATAAGAGAAATGGGTTGTGCCATTGGAAGTCAGCAGACTTGAAATTCTTTATGCATTTTACCAATTAGGGAAAAAAATGTTTTATTTCCTTGGAATTACGCCTAGTACATGAAAATGTTCCGTGAATTGTGTTCTTGTTATTTTTCCAAGGGCTAAAAGCTTCAGCAGACTTCTTTGAACAGTAGAAAATAAAAAGCTTGCTTTCTATACAGATATTGGGTTTGGACGAAGATATAAAAAGGCTCAACATTATTCATGTGGGAGGCACAAAGGGGAAGGTACTCTTCGTTATTTGTCTTGTTTTTTATTCATTGTATCAAATTATCAATTTGTTGAAAAGTCACCACAGACATTTTTTTTTTTTTTTGCTTCAAGGATCAAGAACAAAAATAGTTATTATGAACATTATATAACTTTTAAACAAGTTGGTGCTTGTCTATGATTGTTCAAATAAAGAGGTTACACAACTGATGTTTAACAATTTATAGTTGTCAAGTATCCTACATTACCGTAAGCTTATCCCTAATATTCATTCATATTCATCCTTCATTTCCCCTTTTTGTAATGGATTACTTGCAGGGTTCAACATGCATATTCTGTGAGGCAATCTTAAGGGAGTGTGGCTTTCGCACTGGAGTTTTCACATCACCTCACCTAATTGACGTGCGTGAACGATTTCGTATTGATGGGTTAGTAATTGAATGAACTAACATGTCCAGAATGGCTGATATTGTATCAGCTTTCCATTCATTTATTTATCTCGGACACATTTTTTCAATAGTCGTTTTCTACCTCTCCTTTATAGTGCATGAAATTAAGGAACAGATATATTGCTGATACTGGTAAACCACCGTCGAGCAAAAGTTTTAAACTTTTTACTCAGTACAACGAAAAGAAAGAAACTATAATGAGATAAATTTATTGGCTGCTAGATATTCCAATTATAAATGTTCACATAACTTTATTAACAAATGTCATATATTTTTATCCGTGAGGAATTGGAGGGTAGTCCATGCGAGCATCTCTTAACATTATTTGCCTGTACACTCATTATCTTTTCAGTAAAACTATTACCTAATATTAAGTTCAAACTTCAAACTTCAAACATCAAACAGATGAAGCACCTGGGCTTCCTATTTTTGAGATGATAAGGGCATTTTCTTTCTGAAAAGAAGGTCTAGATTAGGAAATGTGAATTTGTAAATAGAATTCTTTTGATATTCATGAAAAATAATTGGTGCCAATTTGTTTGCACGGTAGTGCAATTAGCTGTTTAGCTGAAATTTCCACCTTCTCCGCCTATTTTTGAAATCAAATAAGATTAAATTCTGACTTGTTATTACTTCTTTAGGATGGACATATCTGAAGACAAGTTTTTACAGTATTTCTGGGATTGTTGGAATCGATTGGAGGTATTATTTATTACACTTTTATAGAGACCCTTGGACATTTTGACATCTATGTATTTATCTTAGATTCACGCATTGCTTTAAGCTGCAATGCAGCACCATTGCTTTCATTTAAATTTAATAGAAGAATTGGCTATTAGAGTAATTTTGGCCTCTTGATAATATACTAATAGTAACCCAAAAGCTCACTTTCAATGAAGGGAAAGAGCTAAAAACCCTTCTCTTTGACTGATATGAGATAATGGGTCAGTTTGTTTAAACTTAAATTAAGTGTTTCTAAAATAAGCAATTTTTTAAAAATACTTATTTAAGAAGTAGATAGGATTTGCTTCTTAAAAAACACAGGAAACTGCTTATTTTCAAAATAAGTATATTAGACAAGCACATAAAAAAGTATAAATCGGCTTATTTTGTTAAAAAAAACACCTTTTTTTTTAAATAAACGCAGACATACTTGCCCAATATCTACAAGAACATACGGGAAAATTCATTAAAATAGAAATGGAAATGTAGAGACACTGCTAGCACTTCAATGGGCTTTCTCCCTTCTCAAATCCCACTCACAAATCTCCTACCCTTTACCTCTCCTTTTCTTATCTTTTTTTATCCTATCTTCACTTCCTAAATCTTTTTTTTTCATTGCCCATTGATATTGATCAGAAATTGTAAGCAATAATGTGATGGAAGGCCTCAGGTTAAGCAAGTGTATTTTAAAAGGAACTAGTTGGGCTGAAGCTGGATGGGCCCATTTAGGGGTAGTTTTCTGTTATAAATTGTAATCAATTTAGTTATGATAAAAGGGGAATAATGAGATACTGTTAGGCGACTTTTTCAGAACTAGAAAGTTGTGAGGAGTGGACTAGACCTCTTGAAATATGTTGATTGTGTATCGTTCTCATAGGAAGATATTCCATATATATAATTCAATAAAGATTCACTTTTCCTGCTATTTCTATCAAAAGCTATATTATAACATAACCTGAATATATAATCCATGACATCTGGTGGCATTTTCTCAATTCTTAAAGCTTTATTTCACAGGAAAACACAACAGAGCAGCTTTCAATGCCCCCACTATTTCTGTTTCTTACTATATTGGCCTTCAAAATACTTATATCTGAACAGGTAAACCATGTGTATTATTCATACTCTTACTTAATCGTCCTTGCAAATATTTTGTATATCCCTATTGGCAGTAGCCAATGCGAAAGATTTGATGTGATGAACTTGTCATTTTATGGATGAAATTTTTTCATAAGCCACTAACCGATAGTGTTTACAAATTTCTTTTACCTGTATTGTTTTGGAGGTGTAAGATTAAATTTGTTATGAATAATGCACTACCAAAGAGTTTGTCCATTCTTTCTAATTATAAAATATTCTGATGTAATTGCTAATATATGTCTTTACCAGTATTTCCCTGCAAAATGTTGTTGCATTGTTTGTTACCTTACATACTTTTTTTATGTAATAATAAAATGAAACGTAAATTATTAAGTGGGAGAACTTCTAGGTTTAAGTACCACATCAAGTAGCTAATCCTACTTAATATGAGACTCCTAACATTGTCACCCCTCTTTTTCTCCTTGAGACGACTTCTCATCAATCAGTCTTCGGTTTGTATCTTAATTCAACCTATAGGTAGTCCAACTTTCAATGGAAGCACCAATTGTCTATGATAGGTCTGAGCTCCTAATTGAGGGCTGAAGGGGATGGACCCTTGTCAAAGAGAATGTTCAGTCGTACACTTTCTAATAAACATTTTTTAGTCACCATTTGAGGTCCCAACGAGTTACTACCCATCCCTTACCAAAGGAAACCCTTTCGTATTCATATACAGTTACATAATCATTACTTGACATAGTTCACCATATATGGCCACAAACATCACAATTCATGAGGTTCCAAATAAAACAGTTCTAGGGATTTTGAATTGGCAAAAGATTTCACACTTGTGAACCTTGACCGACACTATATCTCGAATATTGGCTGGAAGTTTCTTGCCCATGAAGTAACAGACTTTATATCTTCAGCTTCTATCCTAAAAAATGTTATCAATGGCTTCCTAACCCCCCAAATCATACGATTGAACACGTAACAATTCCAAACATATACCTCATTAAAATCTCTATCCCAATCCCTCAATCATACAATATCTTGCAATTAACATATGAAATCCCTCTTGAACCCTAATCATAGCATATTCATTCAAATCTCATAGCAAGTAGATAAAAATTCATGGTGAAGGGGGAAACATGCTTAGGAAACACCCAATAGAATTCATACAATTATAGGGAAGGAGAAATATATAAGGGGCTGCACTCGGTTGGATCCCTCTTATCTAAGGCCAACATTAAATTACCTAATTATAAACATACCTCTTTAATTAATATTAATAACTAATTAATATGGCAGGATGTTAGACATACAATTTTTTGGCTTTTACCTGCGGTTTAATGCTTACTAATATTTACTTATCTGCTTATGTTGTCATTCTTGATTCTTCTTTTCTCCACTTTTTTCTCACTGCTAATATTTCATTTAAATGGCTCCTATTATAGGTTGATGTTGCCATTATTGAAGTTGGACTTGGAGGCAAAGAAGACTCAACTAATGTGGTATGCATTTGATGTATGGTATCACAGATTTATTTGTTAAATATTGTTGTTAACAACACTTTTTGTTTAATATATTTTCTTGAACTAATAAAGGAAAGTGTTTAAAGAAATTGCAACCAGTTGTATATAATTTATGACTAATATATTTCAAAATGACTATGAACTTTCAGATCAAAGAGCCCACTGTTTGCGGAATTACTTCTCTTGGCATGGATCATACTGAAATATTGGGTGTGTATCTCATCCTTTCTGATGCTTTGCATATTTTTTACTCAAAATGCTTAACATGTTCCTGTGTTGGCAATGTGATTTCCACCATCCAAGTAAAGTCTCATTTTTATTCTTCATTTTCTGTTTTTTCTTCAACAGTGAATTGACCACAATATGGAAAAAGTATTTAAATTAGTACATCTATGCAGGAGATACTCTTGGACAGATAGCTGCACACAAGGCAGGGATTTTTAAGGTATTAAAATTCTACTCAACCAACCGAACTTGCACATTGATTTTGATGGAAATTAGCTGCTTGTTGTAGTACTTTTATTCTATTTATTTGTATGCCCTTCCCCGCCTTCCTTTTATGCTTTATCTTATGAAAACTTGATGTCTTTCCTATTCTTGAAGCCTAAAGTTCCTGCCTTCACAGTACCACAACCTCCTGAAGCAATGGATGTTATCCTTGAGAGAGCCAAAGAACTCATGGTAATCATTGTTCTCAATCCCATCATCTGTTATAAATTGCCTCAGGGAAAATGCTCTAAGAAATTACTTCTTATCAATGCCGATTCCTTTTGTTATGATCAGAAACTCCTATGCTCACCTTGACCGAGGATGTTCATAAGTAAAACACCATAAAACTTAAAATTCTCCATCACTAGGTTTTTTTTTTTTTTTTTTAATTTAGAGTAATTAAAGATCTGAATCTGATGTAGCTCGAGCTTCGTCTGTTACTATATATGTGATGCATTGATTACGTATATAAATGGCAGCCAATGCATGATGCTCACATCTGGTGGAGTCTAGGGAAGGTAGAAGTATGATGCTGTACCCCGCGCAAGCAGAGAGGCTATTTCGAGGATTGGATTCGAATGTGCCCTCTCATTGTTTATGCATAAAAATTGTTTGAGGAAAAAATATGTCTCATCAAGTAGTAAGCTTTGAAGTGCCACTTGTTTGTGCCATACATACTATACGGTTGTTATGATTTTATGAAAGGCACGGCAACAGAGCAGAATGGGGAGTTGGGGGATAGTTTTACCCTCTTTGCCCTCCACAAGGTCAGGGTATGGGAAAGGTGAGGATGAAAAGGGCGTTTACTTTGAGCATTTTTTTCTTTCCATTTTCAAAGAAACAAAAACTGAAGCTGAAAATATGTTTGCTTGAAGATTAAAAACATTTTCAAAGAGAATGTTTTAAAAAACAAGCCAAAATTTGAAAACGAATAAATGTTTTCGCATTTTTTTATTCTCTTTTTGTGCTCCCGTCATGAGCCTTTTCATCACTGCTACTAGGCCCCCGCCAACCATTACTACTCCCTCTCCAAACCCACCAACGGTTTCTTTCTGTGACTTCGGAGCCATCAACAACATCATTTGATATGACATTGGTGTCATCCAGGTAATCATAAACTTTTGTCCGGAGGCTAGTCGGCGACATGTCAATTTTTTGACATCGGGGAGGTATTTGACGCCAATCGTGGTCCTGAATTCGGGAATGGTGTTGGACATGGAAGTGGAGCAACAGTGGTAGACAACACAAGGGAGAAGGAGCAGTGGTATGTCAAACATGAAATTGAAAATGAAAATACTAAGTAAAACCAAACAAGTTTTCTAAATATTAGCAAATAGAAAATGTGTTCACAAACCAAACATGCCTTAAATTCAGCCCCTTTCCTTCGGCTTGGGAATCCTACCAGGAATCATCCCACTATTTTTGCTTTTCTAAATTCAATTTATTAATATATATATATATATATATATATGTTTAATATTTTTTATTATATCATATATCAAGTACATTCTAATTCAAATAAAATATTAAAACTAAGAGACAACTAGAATCTTAAAAATAAGAAACATAGGAAAATTCCTTTGAATATAAAATGTGTTATTTTAACTTTATTATTTAAGTATCTGATTATTATGATAAATTATATTTTCAATAATTATATGAAATAGTTGTGAGATTAAAATCCTAATTCAACTTTGTGTCTATGTGCACATGCCCGCGAAACTTTGATCTGAGTGAAGCAAGTAATTACATCCCCAAACCCAAACCTGTTCATGTGCTCGCTTTTTCAAAATTGCGGAAGTCCCGAGTCCAATCAAAACATGTTTTTCCTGTTAATGTCAGATCATGGTCAGACAAGCTTTTGTCATGTCTAATTTGTAGTTGTTCTGATGGACAAACTTTTGGTAATGCAATCAATTTTCAAATTAAGTCTAATTCAAAAATAATTTAATAATGAAATAAAAAAGTAATTGAAAAAATCCTTATAATTAGGTTTGAAAATATCTCCGAAAGGTTATCTTTCTCATCTTTCATTTAAATGAAATCAAGTACTGCCTGTATTTTAGAGCACTGATGTAGTAGGAAAATATAGGCCAGCAATCATACAAGCATGCCGGAGCATGTGCAACCTTTGATGAGCATAAGTGCTTCTTTATTGTTGATGCTATTAATTGTTTGCTTATTTTCAATGGCTGCAGATTCCACTGGAAGTGACTGAACCTTTTGATTGTAAACAAATAAAGGGATTAAAGCTTGGTTTATCCGGTGATCACCAATTCTATAATGCTGCTCTTGCAGTCTCACTATGTAGATGCTGGCTTCAGAGAACAGGGAACTGGGAAAAAAAATATCAAAATGTTGGTTAAACCTCTACTTTTGGTTCATGCTTGCATCTAAGTAAATCGTTACGAAAAATCTTGTAAATCATAATGCATTAGAATCTACAATACATTGGCAATATCAGCAACATGTCTTTTATAAGAATTTCAGAATGAGTCCCTTTTCAGTCAGATTTTAATAATTTAGAATGGACTAGCCAATATTTTTTTTTCCACTACATGTGTCCGTGTGTGCGTAATAATTGCTTTTCTTTTTAATTTTGAGATTATTTCCGACTGATTTTCTTTCATTGTTTCATGATCTAGTGTGGGGTATGTTTATATTCCTGTCTACGTCATAATATTATTTTCGCCTAACTTTTCCCACTGTATAATAGCATTTTCAGGATTCTAATCTGCCAGATGAATTTATTAGAGGCCTTTCAACAGCGCAATTTTCTGGAAGAGCACAGATTGTATATGCCTCTGGTCCAAATTCTCGCCGTTCAGAAATCGTGTCCGAAAATTGTGGAGAGTTGATATTTTATTTGGATGGAGCTCATAGTCCAGAAAGCATGGAGGCCTGTGCAAAGTGGTTCTCTAATGCTGTAAGAAGATATGAAATTCCATCAAATTCGTCTTTTGAAATAGAAAATGCAGAGGAATCTTCAGAAAATGGTCACATGCTACACAAAGGAAATACCTTGGGGCAGTTTGAGAAATCTTTTAAGCGGGTAGATATTCTTAAAATTATTGATTGTCCAGATATTCCTGGAGCCTAACCATTTTCTGTTATAACATAGTATATCCTTTCTTGGATGCTTCTTTCATTTTTATAATTTCTTTATGCAGTTCTCAACCGACCTGCTTTATTTTTTTATTAACATATTTTGTTGAGATTTCTTGAATCTGACAAAGTATCACATGAAATTCTTTTGATCATCTATTTCATTATTAATTCTCTCCTGATATTCAGCATTGATTAATTGTAGATTCTCCTATTCAATTGCTTAGATGTGAGAAATCCCCATGTTTTACTTCCAAGGCTGGTGAATACATGCGCTTCTTCAGGTATTCCTACTTCAAAGCACCTCATATTTTGCTATTTTCACTTTCTACTGAAAAAAGCTATCTTTATTATGTGTGACTTGATTTAACCTTTTTTATTTTACATATAAAAGTTCTGTGACTGGATTTAAAAATAAATTAGACAGTACATTGAACCTTATAGCATATCAGTGAAGTGAGTTCACCCTCTTGACATGTGGTGTTCAAATGTGTTTCCAATACATTTTATATGAAATGTTATATCATGTTTAGATAATCTGTTGGAAGAAAGAAGTTTGAAAAAGAGAATGTTGTATAGGTCATTCTACATATTTTATTGCTTCGCTATCTTAGAATTGTTTGCACGTGATTGCTTATAAATTCCGTTGCACTAAAGCAGTCACATTTTGTTTGAGCCTTGAATAGGTATTCATTTCTCAAGAGCACTTTTTGTCCCAAATATGTCAAAGTATAGTAAGGTTATTTCTGGTGCATCGGTTATTTCTTATGATCTGCATGGCGGCATAGATCTGTCATGGCAACTTAACCTCCAAAGAACCTGGGAGAAGATTACGCACGGGAAAGGTACGCCTCATTTTTTCTGCTTGTAACATGTTTGTTGTCTCTAGGGACTTCACTATGATGTCGTTATGCTAGTGTCGGTCATGTGGTCTTTCTTATAGTTAATGGATCTTCAGCATCGAGGGGCAATAACACAGTCAGATATCAAGTTTTAGAATTAAATGAAATTTTATTGGTTAAATCCCTAATGGTCAATCTGTATCAGTGTGATAGTAGAACAGGCAATGGCAAAAGTTTTACAAGAATGACTAAATGAACTCACATGTATTCAAGGGCCTGGTCTGGCCGACCCAAAAGCAATGTTCACCAACTAACTTTTCCTATCATCTACTGCCTCCATTTATGACAGCCTAACTATTACCTAGTCTAACAGTTTATAAAGCCTACTTTCAACTGTGAAGTTCTCACCAACTGGCCAATCCTAACATCAACTTTTTCCTAGTCTTTTTTTTCTTTTGCTTAATCATGCTGTGGAATGCGGTCAGCTATGTGGATTATAAATTTACCTCACATAAGAGTAGAGCCGTAACTTTTTGGTGCTTCATCATGCATCCAGTAGAGTGTTCTCAACAACGCTATCAAGTTTTTCAAAAATATTAGTTCTTTCTAGATAATGATAAGTATAATGAGTAATGACAACAAATTGCCTGATGAAATTAGTTAGACAGCTCGTAGCAGAATTTATTCAGATCGTGCCATGTTGTCTCTATAGAGGACAAATCTTGAGTTTTCTGACACGAGCATTATTTTGTTTATCTGCAGAAATAACCGTGCCAATTGAAAAGGATTTCAAGATAGATAGCAAGGAGACCTTACCACCTCCCGATTTTCTTTATGATAATGCTTCGAATGGTGGTCATTCTCATAACTCTCTTGCGCGCAGTGCAGTAATACCTTCTTTGCCATTGGCAATCAAATGGCTGCAGGACTGTGTCAAAGAACACCCCTCCACAAGACTTCAGGTAACAATGACGTGGATGGTACTTGGTTCTTATATATGGCATGGCTAATGGATAAATACTCCTTAGTTGGTGCTAAATCTCAATTTCTTATTTAACCAGCAAGTAAATTCCGTTCACCTTTTCTCTCTTCCCTTTTGCAGAGGTGTCTCCTTGGTGTATGACACCTCTTCTTGTTCAACCATCATGTTCCTGAAAGTCAACTTTATTCTGTTGGGTTGGATTTAGTAACATTTGTTTGTTCTTTTTTCCTTGCCTATCCATTTCACTTTAATGGTGTTGAAGCCCAGTGATGCATTATTTTGGTTAACCACTGGTTCCTATCATTGTCTTTTGAAGATGGAAAATGGGGCTTCCTTTACCTTTCTTCTCCTTAGAAACGGAACACAAAAAAGCGTTGTTTTTTCCCAATCTTTCCAGCCATTTACCTGTAAAACTATGTGTATACTGAGGGCCAATTCTTACCAATGGTTTCAGGTTCTTGTCACTGGATCGCTGCATCTTGTTGGAGATGTTCTAAAGCTCTTGAAAAGATGATTTAAATTGAAGAATAGAAGTGCTGTCTTGGCTTTGGAAACTTTTGTTGTACCAAAAAATTGTTATTCTTTCAATCATTCAAGCATATACTGAGCTCATGTGATTGCTCAATGTTGTAACAATATTTAATTCTCTACAAATGTGACCAATTTATGTGCGTAGTTTCCACACCATCTTCTAAATGCTAAAAAGTAGGGGGAAAAGAAAAGGCAAAATTAATAAACCAGTAATATACTTCAATTGTTGATTTTGAGAATGTTCAAATCTAAGAAAATAATGTGATATATACTAAACTCTTCCCATTATTATTATTTTGATAATACGGTGTGTTATGTGATATCATTTTTTACCACGTTTTCCACCTGATTGTCAAATATATAAGAACTAAACTGAAATATAATTAAAGTTAATATTTAATGTTTAAATAACTTTTTCTTTTTCCTTATTTTCAAATGAGTTTTCTTATGTATTTGTTCTTCTTCATCTTCTTTTTTTGTTTCTTGTTTTGTTTTATTCCATTTCTTCTTTTTTATTTTTCATTTTCATATTCTTCTTTCCTTTTTCTTAATTTTTTTTTTTTCATTTCTGTTATTTTTCTTTTGCATATTCTTTTTCTTCAAATTTCAGTACAAATAGTACCTATCCACGTCTCTTTGCTCCCTTCTTATTCTTTATCCCCTTTCAATTACAACAATTTGAAATGCCAAGTATTATACTTTAACATTTATTTATTTTCTGGAAAACAAGTTTGCATTACTGGAGTACCGACTAAATTTATGAGATTTGAAAATTTGGGTATTAAATTTATAAGGATTAAATTATATATTAATGAGTCAATGTATGGACTAAATTAAAATTAACGATTTTTTTAATTTGTTGTTTGTAAGAATTGATAATACCTGCAAATTACAATTACTGAAGAAACTTCACAATATCACTAGTTTCTAATTTCATATCCTTCATTCACTAGCATCACCTGAATGAATTTTATTTCCAAATAACGTTCAAATAAAATACTTACAATTTCTGTCATCATCCAAACAAAAACTATTCATAATATCACACATAGTCAATACAACCATCACGATTAACTATTATACCACACCATATATGGAGAAAGATAAAGAACAAAATGGAAAGTTGAAGAAAGAAGATGATAGATGGTAAAAAGAAAAAGTAAATAATGAAGATGAAAAAGGAATAATAAAAAAAGAGAACAAAAAAAGAAAAAAAAAATGGGAAGGAAGAATATGACGAAGGGAGAAAAATGAAAATGGGTGTGTTTACAAAAATTTAAAGAGACAAAAAAGAAAGGAAGAAGAATAAAATGGGTCACTTTTACTAAATTTTGAAAAAAAAAGTGCAAAATCGCTAGAAGGAGGGCTTGAACCTCCGACCTTGTGGTTAACAGCCACACGCTCTAACCAACTGAGCTATTCCAGCTTGGTTGGTAAGAGATGGCATATCTTTAATCTTAACTTAAAAAATAAATTATATTTTAATAATAATACATAAAAAATCTATCTAAAATTAAGCTTATTTTCATGGCTTCAGTTCTAACTTCTACCTTCTATTCTCTCTCCCTATGTTTAAGTTAATTCACTTAAATATTATCCTACTAATTAAAAAAAACTATAACTTAAATACTTAAATAATAAATAATAATTTTAATTATAAATTTTTTATGATATATATTTATATTTCATCATGAAATAATTTTTATTTTTCTTTAAATAAAATAGTTCTTTTAATTTTTATTTTTTATTTTTATAACCAAAATAAAAAGAGTATTTAACTAAATAATGAAATATATAAGTACCAAACAATTAGAATAATTTTTGTTATTTAAAAAAATTATAACAAGAAAAATACATATTAATATAAATTTTGAAATATATAAAATATTAAAAATTAAAACCTGGTAAGTTTAATTAAAAAATATATTATTATTAAGCAAGTATTTGGTATAATTTTCAGCTCTTTATTAATGAAAAAAAAATATAAAATCTAACTTAAAGAAAATCAGAGACACATATCTTATTTTTTTATTAAGTAAATATATTTAAAATGATAAGCAGTGAGAAAATTTTCATCATTTAATTTATTTTCTTTGCTTCAGTTTCCCTATGTTTGAGTTAATTGACTTAAATGTGTTCAATTTATTTTTTATTTTATTTTTGTGATCTTATAAACTTACAACATAATAAACCCATGCTTCAAATTATGGCCCATAAATAAATAAAATGTTAATTTATTTTTTTATTTATATCTTAAAAATTTCTACATTAATGAATTCTTATTTGAAATATAAAAAAATCTTTTATTTATTTTATTTTAAAGAAAAAATGCTCTTAAACATACTCGATTATTTTGGACATGAGAAATTTGGAAATTTTATACGTATTAAATATAATAATTTATTTCATTTCTATTTATTATTTAAGTAACCATTGAGCTCATCTTTAATATTGAGTTAAATAAAATTTTAAGAACACAAAATTATCTTTAAGTTTCGAGTTAATTTTATTTAATCATTTTTTTTTAATTTGGAAAAGTTACTTTAAATCGGAGAAAAAAATAGTCTCTTTTAAAAAAAAAAACTCTTTTTGAAACTTAAAATCCTCCAATTAACTTTGTGTGAAATTTCTTTTAAAAAAATTGGTTTCAATTTGAATTTTACTTTGATAATAGAAATATTTTAACAGAAAAAATATTAAACAACTCCTGTGCCCTTTCTTAATTTTCAGTGGCGGTTCTTTCTTTCTGATTCGTGTTCACCTCACATGAAACAACTCCTGCAATTCGTATCTACCACCTCTATCAATCTCACCAGGTTTATTTTTCGTCGTGCCTCTTCTTCATTCTCCAACTTTCAAAATCCATGTGAATTAAAAATATATATATATACATATATATATATATATATATATATATTATTTTGTGTATTTTTACTGGAAAGGTTACATTTTTATTTACCTTTTTTAATTGTTTGTTAAATAAATTGAAAATGATGCACCACACTTGCTGGAACATGTAAATCGATACAAATTCATGTGGGCACCTGAACTGGCTTATGTTGTAGCTTTGCAGTGTTTCAGAAGCATTTGAATGCTACGACATTGGCTTGTTCAACTTTGAAAGCAATGAGGTCCAAAAGACCCTTTTCAAATTCGACAAAACCAATTTCACCACTTGTTGAGGGCAAGAAGGATATGAAGCTTAAAGTGTTGGAAGCAAGCCCTGGTTCCAAGAAGCATGTTGTTGAGGTCTAATTGACATTTCAGTAACATTGTCATGGTTATATTCCTTTGAGTATTTTTTTTTTTTTTTCACTATAAATTCATAATGTAGGAGAATGATGTTAATAGCTATTCCATTGAGATTGAGAGATTAAGAAATGACCCAACAATAGTAGAAACAATGACTGTTCAGGAACTCCGGAAAACATTGAAGTAAGCAGATTGGTCTTTTCCTTACCAAGTAGCTACCTATTGTTTTAGTTTGTAATATGATTATGCAATGTTCCTGATGTTATATATCTTCGGAATGGTTTGAAATCTCAGGAGATTTAGAGTCCCTGCTAAAGGTCGTAAAGATGATCTTTTGTCTGCCTTGAAGAGTTTCATGGACAGTAAAATGTGTGGTATACATTTTGCGTAGCATTATCCCAGCTTTTACTGTTTCTACGGGGAAGGAAGAGATTTTATTTTTCTGTTTCACCATCAATTATTACCTAACAGCCTCTTCCTTTAATCCTTAACCTTCCTGTCACTCTTCAGAAACTAGCTCAAGTTGTGTAATTCTAACGTTTTGAAGGTCTCTTAATGTACAGAACAAGATTCTCATATAAGAGAAGAGCAAGAGACATTAATTTCTGCTGAAAATACTTCTGTAGAAGTGGGGGCTAAAAGGGTATTGGATGAAGACCATGCTGAAAATGTCAACGAAACTTCGGAGAGATTTGAACTTAACCAGGGTAAGAGAAGGTTAAAACAATCTGAATCTGAAAGAAAAACTGTCAAAGTGGCGACCAAGAAGAAAGTTTCACTGAAATCAGACGGTGATGCAGGTACTGTTGTAGAATATATGGAGTTGTTAACTTTCTTCGTCTAAAAAATATGATTCTATTTTACTTTTTAACACTATTTTTTTCTGAATTTAAATTTTGGTTCAAATGTTGCTCATTCCACTAAGGGTCTATATTATATGGGTTTCAATTTCCAGATTTTAAGCCTTCCAGGGCAAAGAGAAAAGTATCTTCAGATATTGTTAGCATTGTTGCAGAGTCAGATGAAATCAGTACAGCTACCGTTCAAACTGAACCATGGACAGTTCTTGCCCACAAGAAGCCTCAAAAAGGTTGGATTGCATATAATCCTAGAACAATGAGACCACCACCGCTTGATAAGGATAAAAAATTTGTTAAGCTTTTGTCATGGAATGTCAATGGATTGAGAGCATTGCTAAAATTAGAAGGATTCTCAGCACTTCAACTTGCCCAAAGGGAAGAGTTCGATATATTGTGTTTGCAAGAGACTAAGCTGCAGGTAGAATATTGTTCATTTTATGCCTCAGTTATATTTTCCAACAGTCCTATGATTCACTTTTCTTAGCCATGGATGGAGAATAATTGCAAAGTTTATTCTTTTTTATTTTTATTTTTTATTTGTGCTGCTTTATAAGTGCATCTTGTGTTATATTGTAGTTAAATTATGTAAATTCTGAAGGTTGCTGCAGAATTATGCTAAGAATTGGTCTTGTATTTATAGAGAATAGCAAATAATATATATGGAAAATTGCGAGAAGCTATTGTTACTTCCTTTTAGTATCTATCAACAGTGATGAATAGTGTGTTTGGATTAGCTTCATGGTGAGAAATAATCAATTATTTTTTCATGGTGAAGGTAAAGCAACAAATCGTTGCTTCTAACTTTTTCATGGTATCTTCGTGATTTTGTGGGATAGTATTGCTTCTTGTGTGTTATCCAAACTAGAAGATGTTTGTTTGAATATTCATGGTGCTCATGTTGTCTCCTTTTGATGAATGCTCTGGTTTTGCTAACAGGAGAAGGATATTGAGGAAATCAAACAGCGTCTAATAGATGGCTACGATAACAGCTTTTGGACTTGTAGTGTTTCTAAGCTTGGTTATTCTGGAACGGCAATTATCTCAAGGGTATGTTGACTTTGTTCATCCTGCCTCTTCATACTAAATGGAGCTTTTGATTCCACATTTAGAAGAAAAGGCTGTTTATAGTAGGGAATATTCCTTGTACTAGTTAATCAAGCCAAATTTCGTGACAACTTAATATTTAATGCTGCGTAAATTTATCTGATAATTTGTTGTACAAATTTTGCTGAGTAAATTTTTTGGCAATGAGATTATTGATAATAGAAAAAATTATTTTGTCCGAATTTGAGGTGAAGCTTTTACTGAATACTTTAGTAATATTCTTTTTCAACCAGATTTAAATATTACTTTTCATTCTGACTATCATGACTTTCATTCTGTTTAATTGGCTGAATATTTGCATGCTCATATTATAAATTGCATGAACTGTACTCATAATAATTCTTTTTCTAATATTATTCAATTCTTGCAGATAAAGCCACTTTCAGTTAGATATGGCCTAGGTATATCTGATCATGATAGTGAGGGTAGACTTGTGACAGCTGAGTTTGATACATTTTATTTGATATGTGGATACATCCCAAATTCTGGAGATGGCTTGAAAAGACTGGTACTTGTATTAAATTACTCCTCTTTTATTATATTATACCCATTTCATTCTGAAAAATGTATCCTTGTCCAACTAATGTTTGTGTATTTGAAACTAGTCTTATAGGGTGACTGAATGGGATCCATCTCTCAGCAACTATTTAAAAGTATGTATGGCTCCTTTTTTCTCACCTAGTAGGATGTGTATATTGCACTTCAATTATGGTGTGCATGGTTTTCCTTGTTTCATCTTCTATTATTCTTCTGCCTAGTAGTTTTATATTTGAAAGGCGAAGTAGTGTTTTTCTGTAAGCTCAAAATGTTAAAATTGATGCTGGAATGCTTCACTTTATTTTAAAAATATTAACAAAAAAATAAAATTGAAGATCAGGTTGATGTCCTTTGTTGTATACCCTTTTTCCATTTTTTTTCTTTGGTCACTACTTGATATTCCTTTTGGGTAAATATGCTTTTCACAGAAGGAATATAAGCATTTTATTGAAATTCTTTTGTTATGCATCTATGATTAGGATTCATGATTCATTTTCTGCTGGATACAGGAATTGGAAAAGTCAAAACCTGTAATTTTGACTGGTGATCTAAATTGTGCTCATGAAGAGATAGACATATACAACCCTGCTGTAAGTGATTCAGATTTAATATCTCCATAAAAACTGTGTCACATTTAAATCTTAGTACCGTTAAAACCAAGCACTTGTTTCTGGTACGTAGAAATTACTGAATTTAGAAGAAGGGAAAGAAGTAATCAAGAAGTTGTTAATATGCTTTGCCAACTTTAATTAAATTACAGTCCAATCTTTTGAAATCAAATGTTATTACATAATTTATATTCACTTATAAGAGCTGTGCATGTAAACAGTCACAGGTGTTGGCTGAGTTATTTGGTGGGATCCTATTATCCAAATTGGCTTTTCAGTTTTAAAAAATTAAGCATATCCAAGTTACATAAAGCTAATCTTACAGAAATTTGTGTTTGATCGTTTAGATTTTATTTGAAATTTGTCCAGATGAAAAGGTGGACTGAGTATGTATTAAATTAAAAGGCCTGACGTGATGATAACTAATAATCCCATGTCTCATCTTTCTGATTAGTCACTAGTGAGATCCAGTATGCCAAACCATCCTGTTGTATTGATTAGAGGGTGCTTGCCATTGGTTGCTACTCCAATCAATATCATTACAATTTCAAATAGCAAAGCAAAGCACAATTCTCTCCTAGTGTCAAGGGTAACTCATATTAAGACCTAACCTTATCCTAACATGCTTGATCTGTTAAGATAGAACTGGAAGTAGCATATCTAGAATAGTGATAGCACTATGGTGAGTTATGCCTATGATTGGTGTTCCTAGGAAACCACATCACCTGACAGTATCTTGGAGATGCTGTAGAATTGACGAGGACATTGAAGCATATAAGAAGGGTATGTAATCGGCAATATCCTAAATGCTATGAGAATTACAGCAAGGTTGTATGTAGGATAGTAACTTACTTCAGGTTACCTGACCATAGCCATTTCTAACCCATTTTGTTGGGGTTCATAAATGTTTACACCTAAGCTATTTGATTTGAAAATTTGAATATGTTAAAAATAAAGACTGTTTGGAATTTAAATCAATAATCTGTCTGTTAATATCATGCATAATGAAATACGAGTGCCAAGAGCATAAATTCTTTACTGATAATTACTTATATCCACAGGGTAACAAGAGAAGTGCTGGGTTTACTGATGAAGAGAGGAAATCATTTGCAACAAACTTCTTATCTAGGGGATTTGTAGATACCTTTAGAAGGCAGCACCCTGGTGTTATTGGATATACGTATTGGGGTTATCGGCATGGTGGGCGCAAGAATAACAGAGGTATTTATGGCATATTCCTAAAATTGATTTGTCTACTTCACTGTTTATGTGGAATGTGGTGGCGTTATGTGTAAGTATTAATAAATAAAAATGTTAATATGATTCCAATTCACTTTGCTTATTAATATCTACCACATGACTGTGTTATGAGCTTACTTGAGCACGAGCACATGCATGGTCATATCACATGGTAGTTCTCCGTTGACTTCTTTCGACGATTAGTTTTCTCCTTCTATATGGTAGTAGGGTATTCCAATTTCACAGATAATTGCATAGATTTTCCTAATCATATTGAAAAGAAAATGCATTAGTTTCCAGTTGTCAACTTCTGTTCTGGGGATAAATATGTGCTTTGTAGATGAAGTGTTCTTCCATAGCTCAAATGCTGAACAGCTACCCAAACGGACACACACCCCAGTTGGGGCCTTACACTTTTTCTTAAAAAAATTCCTACGTTCATGTCTATATGCTTGTCTAATATGAATTTGCATGTCATGAGTATTAGTTTTGATGTGTATTTATTAAATTAGTATAATGAAATGCTTAAGTTCTTGTTCTGAAATTTGAATGCCTTTCACTTAAATTTTCTTTGTTCTCTCAATTTAAAACAGGGTGGCGTCTTGACTATTTCCTCGTCTCAGAATCCATTGCTGACAAAGTTCACGATTCATACATTCTTCCTGATGTTAACGGTAGTGATCATTGCCCTATTGGTCTTATTGTCAAGCTTTAGTTTCACCGTGTGTTAGCCTGTAGCGAATGTTGCTAGAAATTGTAATTTATGGGCAAGCCTATATATACTGCAAGCAGGTATTTTTGCTTTTTTGTCTGGTTTTCTTCTACTTGGAAAAACCTGCAATCCTTGTACATGCTAAATCTATGATTTTGACTAGGCTAACGGACGTTTGAACAGGGAATAGTCCTGTAATTAATGAAAAGAACATATTTGATCCTGCAACAAAAAATGAGAATATGCGGTAGTCTAGAAGTTCTAGATTGCCAGCCTTTGAATGACTCGTGAAAAAAAGTTGTCGTGTTCCAAATATTCAAATTGAGGGAATTTCATAAAACATTGGAGGCAGTTAGTTACATTTTTGTTCTTGACTGTGCCTGATCGTCTTCAGAGTTTGATAACTTTTTGAGTGTCATATTATATTAATAACTAAATCAATATAACTCCATTTTTTGTATCCTCTATAATTTTTGCAGATTTCCTAATTTCATAGGCAGTGTGGAATAACTAGCGGAAAGAAAATGCCTATAATTGTCAATCCGTATTTTAAGGTGATAGCGGCTACGCATAAATAATGAAATGAAAGCAAATAAAGAAAATTGAGATTAGGATTACCACTTAAAATATTCTCATTTTTTTACTTTACTAATTATAATGTCTGGCAATGCTGGACATTTAACTTCCAAAATCCTTTAATACAACATCGCTCAGCCTCAACAGGGAAGCAGATTTCAGTAGACAAAATCTCGAGTTTCATTTCTTAGGAGGCCACCAACATTCAGTTTAACATATGGTGGATGAATATGCTAGCTATTCATGACTATTGATCTATTTGAATAAATTTATCTATAAGTTGTTATTGAAAAATAATATAAAAATTATTAGACTTTGTGAATTATTTTATGTATAAATCAATTTTAGTTTCTGAATTTCTTTTTCTGTTAATAAAGTACTAACACGGAATTTAGTTGATAATGTGGTTTATCAGATGGCTAGGTAGAAATACATATTCAAGCAAAGAAAGTTTTACACCCAAAAGAGAAGTCAACATTTTAAATAGTTAGCGTTGAATGTTTTCTTCTCAAAAGTATTCCAGTGTATGATAGTTCTTGCGTTTTTTACTGTTTGGGTATTTACTGTCTAAAAAGAAATTTATGTGCAGCATCTGTTTCTTGAATGCAGTTTTCTATTTCATATCATTCAATGAAAGTTTAACTATTATAGTATCAACTAACAGGCAAAGCCTTTTTGAGATTTAGACATGTAAACACAAGCAATCAGAATAGTTCCAAACAATTTTGGTTTCTTAGTTGCACACCTAGAAAGCAATGTCAACTAAAAATATTAATGTTCACTTATCATATAAATTAAACTCTTCACAAGTTAAATTTACATACACTTTCAATGTAAAATATTATCTCACAAACATAATTTATCTTATCACCACACCATATTAATGAGTAAGATATCATGGTAAAATCGTCAAAATCTTAATAAATGTTCGTATGAAAAATGTTTTCTATTGGCAATGTATCATCAAACTCATGAACATAAAACGAGAGAACATAAAGATAAATTACATTAATAACATTCATTAGTTGTCATCTCTTTTATATCTCAATAATGATATCCAATTTGAGAAAGCTTCATCCAACCATGGTCCTCTTTCGTCCTCTTTGCCGTACTACAATTTATGAGAAAATGTATGGAAGTAAGTACTAGGTGTTTAAGAAAACAAGAATTTATACAAGTATAAGAGGCACCTAACCTTGTGCCAACTTGTTCAATGTGGATGACCACTGCTTTGATGACTTGCGGTATGCAGCAAGTATCCGATCCATCTGCCCAGACAAAATCCGAAATTAACATGTCACCGAATTGATTATCTGTTCAAAACTTCTGCTTGTCTAAGCAGAAAGCATATTGTAGAAAAATAAGGCTTCAGTCCCCATCACTAGAATGCCATGGATTTCTGGGCTAGGTTAAGTAAATCTAAAGCCTCTTTGGCACAAAGGAAAGCGTGAATGTTAATCGATGAGAAGTTCATTTGTAAGATGAGGAGTTCATCCTACTTAAAACCGTCTCTTTGGCCACCAACAAAACCTGATGCACTCATATCAAGAATAAGGAGCTAAATTTATGCCCTAAAGTTTTTGCCCAAATCAACTTTAGTGCAAAAACTACAATGATTGTAAACAGTAGGAAACAAGAAATAGAAAAGGCCTTTATTATCCATTGGTAGTTGGTCAAAAGGCTACTCACAACATGGCAGAAGAGCTCCATTACCAGCTTTAATTAAAATATTAACCAAAGTGCATGTGTAAGAAAATTAATATGCCATATTTAATTAATCAGACTTTGGAGTGTGCTCCAATTCAAATTCTCATAATAGAAAAATAAAACCCTGTTTTCATCTACTCGATTTCTATGGAATGACAGTCAGGGAAACTGAAAAGCTGGCTTACCACATTCCCGCATGACGAATGCATTGACAGAATAGCTCTTTCCAGAACATACAAATCAACAGCTTTGTCTTCCGGTAGAGTTGAAGTGAAGCTCAAACCAAAATCAATAAGAACCTAAAACAATCCATTTAACTACTGTAACACAAATTGGTAATATTTCTCAGGTTGAATGACATGAATGGAAGATAATTGGATATTACATGACCAATGAACTCACCAACTGATTGGTACCATTCTTGAGTAACATGTTTGATGTTGTTAAATCACCATGAACAAGACCACCATCATGTAGCTTTCCAATTGCTTGACCAATTTGGGTAGCAATGTGGTCCAGACACTCTTCATCAAGGCCACAAGACCCGAATTCAAGAAATACATCCTTGACTGAAGGGCCCTCAACATACTCAAATGTTAAAGTGTGCAACACAGGATCCACAGCATACAGCACGGGAGTACAAACCCCAAGTTTCCTTGCTTTGGTCACGCACCTCGCCTCCTACTCCAAAACCAAAAAGGTGAAACAAGAAAAGCAACAAAACAATGCTTAAATATGAGGGAAAACTACAATTCTTTTTCGAATCTAACCGCGTTTAAGCGCTTTAGTGTCAATTTAGAATCCAAAGTTGGATGCCTGTATTTCTTTGAGAAGCGCTCCTTGACAACACATCTCCTTCCCACAAAAGAAGACTCAAAAACCCTCTACAGAAAGGAACATAAAGGAGGCATAAGAATTTGGTAAACACGATAAATCAGAATTAAAAAAAAAAAAGAAAGAGATAAATCAGGAGTTCATAAATAAAATAAATCCAAAAAGGTGGATAGAACAAGTAAACAAGAAAAAAAATTGAAACTTAGCGGTAGAAATCAATTGCTACCCAAGGTTTGATAGCACTTACAAGGTGGGCGCGGCAATAAAAGAAGAAAGATTGGAACTTTATGTAGAGGGTAGATTTTAGTTGCTTCTACAAATCCAGAGAGAATTTACAGTTATACTTACAGCTTCCGCTCCTTGTTTTATCAGAGTGAGAGAGCTCTCTCTTGAGTCAGTTTCTGTCGCCATATTGTTGAACGTTTATGGCAGTGAAATTCCTGGTGTTTAACCATTTTCCAGCCCAGAAAAGAAAAGAAAAAAGATTATACAATGGAAAAAAAATTAACATGTCGCTACCTGAAATGCTATTAGGTTATCAGTATTGAAGATATATAAGGAAATATAGAGGGTGTGTAGTTTGCTTGTAAGCAGACACAGAGGAAGAAGGAGAGTCCCTTTGCTCCAGTGATGCAAAGTTGATAAAAGATGGAATTAAACAGACAAAATACGTAATAACCAGTAAAGGAAAGCGTAGAAATCTAGAAGAAAAACTGATTCACTATATTCAACCAGTTAAGCAATCAAAATTACATTCTACGAGACCCAGTGTAGTACAGAACCATTCAAGCTTTTCATCAAACACATGGCAGGCAGTGATAGCAGAAGCAAACAAAATTAGTGAGAGCAGGAGGCGGGAGAAAAAGAAATGAAAGAAAAAACAAAGATTGGAGTGAAATTGGTAAAGCAAAGGAATGAGAGGATAGGAAAGGTACCTAAAACGTTACTGGGTTGCGAAGTACGGAAGAGAAGGAAACAAAGTTGAAGGTTTGTGCTGGTTAATTGCAGTTGATGCTGTGATTGGATGCTATTTTCGCGTTTTCTTTTTTTATGGAGACTTTTCTTGTTTTGTTTTTTTGCAGTTTTAATTTTTGAATATATATATATATATATATATATATATCCAACCATTTATTTAATTTTGATATGTTGTAGTAAAGGAGGGAGGAGAAAGAGAACTCAGTTATTTTATTATTGTGACAGTTTAAATATGTTAATATATTTAAATTATCAATAAAATTAATTTTAAACTTATGAAAGAATATTTTAAATATAAATGATTAAATTAATTTTTAAATATAAAATATAAAAAATAAGGAAGTATTTGTATAATTTAGTAAGTAGAAACAAAAAAATATATTTTATTTTATTTTATTTTTACCAAATAAATCCATAATAAAACATCAATTAATTTTAAGTTATATATAATTTATAAATTTAATTTAATTTATCAAAATTATTTAATATAATAGTTAAATAGATTAAAGTTAGCTATTTTTCCACATGAAAAATACACTAACTCACAAAAATGCCACGCTGGCTTCTCATGATGAATCGGCAAAATATGATTGGTTCTGTGACGACTGTGAAAAACTAAAAGAAAAAAAAAAACAAACATTAAGCGTAGGAAATCTCCAAAACAAATATCAGCAGTGCAGCCTGCGAATCAAAACAACCTTAACAACCCCCAACAATGGGAGCACGAAAGAGACTCTCTTCTTCGGAACCTTCTCCTTCTGTGGTGAAGGAAGACACGCAGAACAAACCCCAAGACAAACGGGACCTTGCAGACCCTCCAATTGCGCCTCCCAAATGGGGTCTTCTTCTGAAACTCTCTCTCCTGGCGCTCCCTTACTTGTACCTTCTCTTTTACTACTACCCGATCGAACCGGAACTCCGAAGATCGATCCTCATCAATGCAGGAATGAGCCTTGCGGGGTTGTTCGTGACGGTCAAGATGATCCCCGTCGCATCCAGATACGTTCAGAAGCGAAACCTCTTTGGCTATGATATCAACAAGAAGGGCACCCCTCAGGGAAATGTCAAAGTGTCAGTCTTTTTCTTCATTCCACTTTTTTATTTTTTGCTTTTATGAAGTGGGTTTGCCTTAGATTTTGATTTTGAGATCTGGGATTTTTTTTAATTTTTTTAAATCATAGGTGGGATAGCTGGATTTTGGTTTTCTTAGCTAATTTTAAAATTTTCATGAAAAATCGTGTATGGAGCATTTGGTTGGATTTGGGAGGGAATTTTCAGTTTGAGATATAAGTTTTTTGCTTTCTCACATGATTTTGTTCTGTTCCATGTGATCACTGATTTCCTTTTGACCCTACACTTGTTGTTCATGGATTGTTCAATAAATGTATCTGGATTTGATTATTTTTGTAAGTCGATGACTACCACAATGTTTTCTCTTTTTAGACTCTGGATTTTGATACTTGTGTTCTGAAACCTTTATGATTTTGCTATCTACCAGACTAATTCTTACATTTGATAAAGCGGTACGTATGGATATATGGGTTTTGGACATACCGATTGTTTTCTTAGAATTTTTTCCATATAATTTGAGTTGTTGAATTGATTTTGCTATCTATCCTTCGTAATATTTTTTTTTTCAATGGAATTCTTGAACTTGGCATTTCCAGTTTAGGCTTTAAGTGGAAATGTGCGATAAGAATGAGGATGTCACGACCAACAAATGGGTAGTTTGGCTGATGGTTTAGTTTAAGAAATTGATTAATATGCTTTGAACTTATGGCAAATGTTTGGATGCAAAGAGTGAGAAGAAAAAGTTAAATTGAAGAGAGTAAGAGGAAATTGTTAATGCTGTTAAAAAAGTTAAGTAGAGAACAAAACCTTAGCTAGGATTTATGTTGGTTCTATATACATTATGTATTTATGCTATGTATGCATAGAAAGGATAGAAATCTTCTGTTATTAATTCTTGATACTAAGTTTTGACTTCGTAACCTTTTTATTTGCAGGCCTGAGTCATTAGGTATAGTTGTTGGTATTGTCTTCTTGGTGGTGGCAATCTTGTTTCAGTATTTTAACTTCACAGCAGATTCAAATGTAAGCATATATTGTGAATTATGATTATGGTAAATCTGAGCATTTGGTAGAAGCAAGGAATGCTGTCTTCTGAACTTTTTTATTTTGCAGTGGCTTGTTGAATATAACGCAGCATTAGCTTGCATCTGTTTCATGACATTGCTGGGTTTTGTTGACGATGTCCTTGATGTCCCATGGAGAGTGTGCGTATACAAGTTTTCACTATTTGCTTCCTGGATTTGTTCTTCTTAACTAATGTTATAATAGTATCGTTTATTATTTTCTGTCCATGTGAAGAACAGAAAATTACTACTCCCATCAATTGCTGCACTTCCTTTGTTGATGGCATATGCTGGACACACAACTATAGTTATACCAAAGCCACTTGTCCCACACATTGGGGTAGAGATTTTGGATCTTGGTAACCTTTCTGTACCTTATGCAAATGACACTTGAGAAGTTAGTAATTACTATTAAGATTCTCTATTTTGACTTTTTCTCATGAGGCAGGATGGATATATAAACTATATATGGGGCTATTGGCTGTTTTCTGCACAAATTCCATCAATATACATGCTGGACTGAATGGCCTTGAAGTTGGGCAGACAGTGGTTATCGCATCAGCTGTAAGTATTAAAGATTGTAACAGTTAACATAATCCTGTTTGGTCATGAAAATTAGTAATGCCGTGGATATGCAGATCCTTATACACAATATTATGCAAATTGGAGCATCAACAGATCCTGAATATAAGCAAGCACATGCGTTCTCTATTTACTTAGTTCAGCCCTTGCTTGCTACCTCTTTGGCTTTACTTTCTTACAACTGGTACTCACTGATGTAACATTATCATTTTGTTTGAAACCATTTTTCACATGATCAAGAGTAGTTTACTAACAGTCTGTTCTTGTTCTAAGGTATCCTTCTTCAGTTTTTGTTGGTGATACATATACATACTTTGCTGGGATGACTATGGCCGTGATTGGTATTTTAGGTCATTTTAGGTATATCCCTTACCTTGCAGCTCCCGCCTTACTCTGTTCTAATGGATTAATAAAGATGGTCAATCTTCATTTTCATTACTTGAAACTTAATAGCAAATTATTCATTTTTTAGTCTTGCTTCAATCTTTCCATTTCTCTATTAGTAATTTAGTGAATGATTTTGCCTCATTTTATAAGAAAAACTACATTTTTCACTTTGTATGATAGTTCCATAATCTAAAATACGAACGAAAGTAGAGTTTTTTCATCTCATCCATAATTAACAATAACTTGTTGAACATGTGATAATAACCTTCTAAGTGTACTTCTGCCTTGTATAATAGCAAAAGGTAGTTCAATTTGAGGTGGGGGATTTTCCATTGCAACGTGAGAGGCTTACATTCATCATTTTAGCCTCAAGGATTATTTCTTTCCATCCTCAGTAAATAACTATTTTCTTTTTCTCTCAGGACTCTCCTGAAATATTTATAAACAAATATGGTTCTTGAATAAAGTATAAAACTTAAAACAGAAACCTTGTAATAATGTGACTTTTTAATCCATTTCGAACATTACAACTTTAGTTTTTGTTACAATGCTAAATGATAGAATGTTTGTAGGAATCCATTCTGCTTCTGTTAATGAGCTTGGCTTACTGATTATTGATTTCCTTGTAATAATTTTATTATATTTGTTTCAGTGAAACACTCTTGATTTTCTTCCTACCTCAAGTTTTGAACTTTCTCTTGTCACTTCCCCAGGTTTGACACTAACATAATCTCCATTGACATTTTGAATTTGTGATAATTTAAAACTCTTGTGGCCATGTTTAACATAAAATGTTTTCCTCCAGCTTTCTGGCTATATTCCATGTCCACGTCATCGCCTGCCAAGGTAGGCATTAACAGAGATATCTTTGTGATTGGTTGAGACATCTTCCCTCATGTACTTGTTTGGTTGAATACTCATCTACCGTCAACTCATTCAGGTTTGACCCTCAAACTGGACTGCTGACTGGAACAAATGATGGGACACTCGTTAACTTCTTCCTAAGAAATTTAGGCCGGAAATCTGAAAAGGCACTTTGTATTTATCTTCTTGCTTTCCAGGTGATTCCCTCTTCTTATTCTTCTAGCCCGCATTTTTCTTTGTTCTTTTTGTTTTCTATTTCCATGTTGAACTTGTGTTTTGAGTGATTCAAGTATACTGGTGGTTTCCTGAGTCCTAATCTGGTTGCACTGATAGTGGTGAACTTGCTTTATTTTGTTGGATTTGGCTCCCTATTATGGGATGACATGCTAGAGGAAAAAAAAATGCAGGCTCCTATTAATTTATTTAAAATTCAAAGAGAGCAAATTTTAGTCACTTCAAAGTTTGTTGTTTATGCAGTTTATCACAATCTCAGTTATGAAACAGAAACAACTATTCTAGTTATCATTGCTCTTATGTTCTTTTCTCTTTTTTTTCATTTGGACAGGCTATAGCGTGCTGTTTCTGTTTCTTGCTAAGGTATTTCCTTGCCGGCTGGTACAAATGAAAGCCCGAAGTGGATACAAAAAAAGATATGGATGAAAACCACGCGATAGGCTGATTTTGTTGTATAACCATTTTTGTAGAAAAAATTAGTGAGAATAGGCATAGATTTTGGATAAGGATTTTCTTTCGTTATCTGAACGTTGTGTACTATATCAACTTAAGAAATATACCATTTGAATTTCTTCCGGAGATATTGAATAACATTTTCATTTTCGTATATAATCTCTTAACAAGATAATTTATGTTATCTTTTATTAGAAATGAAAAGAAATATCTAATTTAATTTTATAAATTAACTGATAAGATTTATAACTTATTTATATATTATATAATTCGATATATTTTTAATTAATGAAAGACTATTAACAAATATTTTATGCCAAAAAATAATATCTCAAACGTAAAAATTATAGGAAGTCTAGATATTTTATACACCTCTTCATGTAGAAAAATAGACCTCTTAAACATGAAATTAGATATTTTTAAGAAACTAGATATTTAAGGATAGTTAACCTCACTTTTTATACACAGGATTATATGTATATAAATATAAAAAAAAAATTAAGAGATGTTTAGTAATTTACTCATGCTACACCCAGTGTACTAGATAATAGAGCAATACTTCAATTCCTCATTTGTGTAATTAGTTGGACCACTAGATAAGTGATGCTACATGGCGGCATATGACGAATTTTTTCAATGCAAATGTATAATTAGTTCAAATCCAAGCAAAAGAGTCATGCTACGCTTTGTCTCTAACAAAAATGATGAATCTAATTTGTGCCACCAAAGTCTTTCCAGAAATTGCATCTCATCAAAATAGCTTAGTCAACATCCATAGCTTGTTCTTTAGTCGTATTGCTGGACCACAGTTTTATGGTGCGATCATGGGAGACAGTAACAATGTGGCCGCCATCTGCAAACAATAATAATACATGCTAAAATCAGAATAGTCTGATTCGGTAGGCAAGAATAGTATTTGACATAACCAACAATGTAAATTGCTCAGTAATGCACAAGTTTTAATATCGTGTCATACAGCTGCGGATGCATACATAATTAACAAAAAAAAACACTTCCTTATATTTCTAAAAGAATCCTTAGCTTCAAATTTACTCTATATGAAAAGACTTATTTATGTAAACATTAAAACTGATAAAGTCCTATCTTTCAACATTTAAAAAAATAAAAAGAAAACACACATCCCTCCTCTCCTTTCATTTCCTTTAACTTTTGGCAACAGATCTTAGTCCATGGCATGCAGGAAGGAAGTGAATGTGCAGAGGAAAAAATCTATGAAGCACATAAAAAAATGTCCCCTGCTAGACTACAACTTGGCAAAGCTTAAACTAGATTTGCAATTTGAGTCACAATTGCCCATAAAATGTACCGATTAAACTCTATACCACACATAATTTATTTTATCAGTTCACTACAACAAACTATCCAGATATATATAACTAGTCTTTCAAAATACCAACTAGTTATATTTTAAATTCACCATTTGTGATATATGGACAGGACACTGGTGCAGTGAAACAGATACCTCAATCACATAATGAAATAACACATAAAAAAGAAAAAAAAAATTATATCTGAATCAGAGCCATGGATGTGCAATTCCTTTCTAATAAGATAGATATCCTACCTCCAAGAACATCCACAGAGGTAACTTTTGCTTCATGCCCAGATAGTGTCTTCACAGGTTTAAAGTCGCGGCCTGACCAAACCTACAGTTAAAACATAAATATAAATAAGTCTAACCAACTTAGCCATGCAAAGGTATCTCTGTATAAATATAAATAAGTATACAGAAATCAAAATAAACGACTAAAGAATCTTAAAGTTTCACTTGAACAAAACTTTTAGTTAGAAATAGAATGTATACCTTAGCAGTCATGTCATATGAGGCAGTTACCAAAAAGTAACCTTCTTGTGGCTCAAATTTAACTTGTGATATTAAATTTGAGTGAGCAGGAATAGTATAAAAGGATTTCTTCTTCCTCAAATCCCAAATCCGACAAGTGTTGTCTTCTCCACCTGTGGCTAGATGATATCCATTAGGTGAAAAACTGACGCCAAGAACCTTTAAAATGAATTACAATCATAGTCAGCCTTATGAAAGGTAAGTGTAAAATCATGTTTTTGAGTGAGAGAAAGAGTACAGGGTCTTCAATATCCTACCGGCTTGACATGGCCTTCCAGTGCAAGAATACTTCTTCCAGTTCGGAGGTCCCAAACTCGAGCCAGAGAGTCTAGTCCACAAGATGCAGCTAATGATCCATCACAGTGGAAAGCCAAACCGTATACACTTCTACTATGGCCTTCTTGAAGAAGCAACTCCTCCCCTGTTTCTATGTCCCATAATCTCCATGTCTTGTCAAAACTAGCAGTGCCAAGGTACTTCCCTGATGGATGGAAGGCAATGCGTGCAAGACGGTCTAGATGACCCTCAAATGTCTTCAAAAGTGATCCTTGACCATTCCAATACTTTGCTGTTCGATCAGCAGAGGCCGTTGCTAAATGATCATGAATAGGAGAATAAGCAACATCAGTAGCACGCTCTGTGTGCCCCTTCAAGGTGGAATGCTTTATTATTTTGGGCATGCTCCATAACTTGGAAGCTCCAGTCAGAGAACTACAAAATCAAAACAATCAGTAGTAGATTAGAATGGTTTCACAAGTGAAGAAAGGGTAAAAAGTCGGGCTTAAGCTGTACAAATTGCAACAAGAGCATACCAGGTAGCAAGCCATTTTCCATCCCTTGAGAAGGAACAACCAGAAAGCGGTCTATCATCTCCAATTTCACTGAATTCAAGACTCAAATTCCCAGCCTGCGTCAATGCCCAATCTATCTCTGCATCCATATCTTCATCTGGATCATCCCTTCTTCTTTGTGCACGTTGAATCCGTAATGCTGCCTTTGCCAAAGAATATTTAGCTATATAAATTCTGGCATCCAGGAGAGCCTTTGACCCTTCAGTGTAAAAAGGATACTGCAGTTCTTCCTCAGTCTCATCTTTTGGAGCAGAAGCTGCAGCCTCTTCGTCCTCATGAGCTTTCATCAGCTTCTCCAGCTGACCTTCTGCATCTAGTTTCGCCATAATCATCCGCAACCTGTCCCGTCTCTCCATCTCTCTCTCACCAAACAGAGTTATTGGCTCGCCAAGATGCCGAAGCCGAGCTCGCACAGCCATATCATTTGTAGGAACAGCAAGGGCAGCAGCACGCCTCTTCATCATGAGTTCCTGCATTGCCTTTTCTTGCCTCTCTCTCACCAGTCTACTCTCTTCAGATATCTCATACTCCCCAGTCCCCTGGTTTATTCTTGTATTTGAGTCATCATTGTCCGAGTCAGAGTCACTTGATCCAACCTCACCATTTTGTGGCACGGGTGGCCTAATGACTGGTGGCCGAACTGGGAATGGTGCCAGTGGGCGAGGGGGAGGAATTGTGGGAATTGGAGCTAAAGGTGGAACAACAGAAGGTGCAATAACCGGTGGAATAACAGGTTGTATTGAATGGGGTAGAGATTCATTAACAGAAGCAGGATCTTGACCATCAGAGGCAGGTAAAGTCGGTTCTGCAGTAATAGTCGATGTGATATTTTCCTTCTCCCCTTCCATGATTCGTACCCAACTGAAAAGGCTAAATAAAAAATAATTGAAAATTTTAGACTACAAAATCAAATTCAAATATTACAACAAACAAATAAAATAGCAGCACAGAAAAATTAAATGAAATTTCCAATATTTCATGTTTCTGGAAAAACAAGCAGAGAAGTATGAAGGGTATACATAAAGCCATAAAAAAAGAATCTAAGAAAATAAAGCCCAAATAAAATTTAGTTAGGAATGTGCATTGATAGGTTTGGCATAAAACCAAACCAAATCTGCTTATAGACAGATTATAAGGTTGAGTTTCAAAATCAACCCATTTCCTTTCAAAACTGGTTTGGTCAAAATCAACCCGGTTTTCAACCTGTTTTAAAACCTTACTTTTTTTAATATAGAAAATCTATTTACAAATCCAAATTTTTATTATTTTAAATCCTATTCTAAAACCAATTTTGATTATTGTGTTATACAATATTGCAGAATAACAAAGGTATTGTTCATTATTGTGACACATCCCAAAACTAAACTAGGTAAGAGAGCAGAGTACATATTTACCTAACGAACACATAATGCAAAAAAACAAGAGAGCAGATGGCAGAATAATGCACAACTATTGACTACCAACAAGTGAATTTTCATATTTTGGGCATGTTACTCAATCTAACTTTGCTGCAGTCAAAATGTCAAGTCTCAACCTGATCAAAGAGCATTTTATTCACTCTTATTTATTCATCAAAAGTTGATTGGCACTAATTATTTATTATGATCTGCCACTGCTAAAAATAGAGGTAATGAGGAGCATCTACCTAGTTCAAGTTATGGGGCCAAAAAAAGAGTGGTTGGTCCTAATTCTTTTCAATGTTCATTTCATATATTCTTATTCTAAATAATTTAAAAAAGATATGTATTAAAAGATGGTTTGTACTTCTCTCAGAATCGTTTACACTTTAGTCTTGTGGGCAGTTATATTATTCACTGATATTGGCAAGTGGCAACATTGCTAAGTTGCTAGATTACTTTGAGCCTGATTAGACCAGACCAATGATCAGAAATCAGAATAACAAGACTCAAGTACTATATAGCTAGGCTGACCTCAGCTCCATTTTTTATATAGAAATTAGAAAATCCTATTTATTGAAAATATAAAGTGATTTTTAGCAACTTCAGCTCTTGACATGTACTAAAAAGCCTCTTCCTTCCACCAAGTGATTAGAGTTTAAATCTCTCTTCTCTGATTCTAAATCATTGTTAGCAACAAAATGGATTTCACTCTAGTATAAATCTTCTACATAGTATTTAGCAACAAAAGTCCAGTGCACTTGGATGATAAGCAAAAGCATAAATCCATTTTTTGGGAGGATTTATGCCTAATAACAATATAGCATGGACCATTTAAAGACCCCCTATAAAGAACAATTCAAAGAACTATGTATTCATCTTCGGAAATATAAAATTATAATAGAAGATTTAATGTATCTCTGAGGCAGAGATGGACCAAGAAGCATGGACACTTAAAAATAAAAAATTGCATCAATGCAAAAACATTTAAAATTCTAAAGGGACACCTTAAACTTTTATGTTCATCTCCTGTCAGATATTCTTAGTTATCAGTCCCATAAAAAATAATTCATGATAAATACAAATTCATATATATCCACTAGTTTTTTCACACATAACTAAACATGATACAAAGTGCAGTTGAATACTATTTTCAAAATGTTAAAGGATTGTGCCTAAGCTTCGGAGTACATTTTTATAGTGGACATTAGTGGCTAGATTTCCAACCATGTGCAGAAATCTAGACAGAAAACTTATTCACTATATGAACCAATCAAAATTACAAACTACGTGACCCAGTCAAGCTTATCATCAATAATATAGTGTGTAGAAGTACCAAGCAAAATGTCCCAAAGTCTCAGCCTCACTTATCGATTTCCTACTCAAGAGTTTTTACCGACATTAAAAATACACAGCATGCAACAATAATTCAAAATTATTAGTCTATGACACTTCTATTGAGGAGTATCTTAGTTACATATCAAAGCAGGAAGAAAAGCATAAGTAGCTAAGTTAGTGATACTAGGAGGGTGAAGAAAAAGAAAAAGATTGGAGTGATTGATTTGCTCATGCAAAAATAACTTGCCTGCTTGTACATAGGCATGTCCATAGAACTAAATTAGAAAGAAACAATTTTTTTACAACATATTGGAATTCTGTATAATTGAGATGTTGATTCCTTTGGTGTATTGCTTGTTGAAATGGTGACATAAAGACATCCAATAGAACCAAAGAGACCCCTTCATTCTTCAAACCAACCATTTCCAACAGGCAATGCATTTTCTCTAGATTTTGCCCCAGCTTTTCCAACAGCCTACCACATTTTCTAGAATCACATAACTAATGTTTAGTACGAACTACAATAAGGATCAGCGTTTCAAAATTAATTTTTAAGCATCTGATTGTAACTTTCTTTGCATCCTGATTTGGTGGCTCTTTTGTTTCTTTCATGTACAAGAGCATTTTTAATTAGATATTTCTTCTAGAAAATGAGTCTTATGTTACTTAAATACTTAGCAGGAATCAGCAGTTGCTACACTACCTCATCCAATTCCCTTTCACTACCTCAAGTTCCTTCCCTCACTTTCTAGATTTTTTTTCAAGCACTCTTGCTTCTTTTCCCCAAACTCGTCCGCACATTGTTGTGAGCAAGCCATCCATGAACCTGTTGAACAGACTTGAGTTTGGCAGTGCAAGGGAACCAGATAACATGGATTTCTCCATTCTTCAGGGTCCAGATAATGACATACCAGCACCGGGCCAACAGTTTGCCCAGTATTTAGGTAATGAAATTTTCCTTTACGCAGATCATAAATTACACCAACAGGTAAATACATTGACAGAATATGGTCTCAAGTGTTATTAAATTTCAAGAACAGATGGTTCTTAGGCTTGTTATTTGTCTAACAGTTAACTCACACTTCAAACGCTTAAACAAAGGGGAGAATCAGAGTTAGTCCAGTTACCAGGATATTTATGCGTAAAAGTATCCCATACACTTGCTCCTCTACCACTTTCTATTGCTGCTCCTCCGAACTATATGACAACCATATCCAAAATAAAAATCATGCAGTAACTTAATTAAGTTGCTAGATATATATTGAGCGAGAGTGAGATGACAAAACGCACGAAACCTAGTTTGGGTTCTGCTGATGTCGTTTGGTTTATGCTGATGTTGAGCGACGAAATAGACAAAGAGAACTAAATGAAGCAACGGAAGAGAGCGAGACGGCGACCGGAGGCGATGGCGGCGACGACAGCTGAGTGCTTACAAGGCACGACGGAGGCAAGATGCTTTGAGGGCTATGGAACGACAGGGCTAAGAATCTCAGAAATGAGATAACAGTTTATTACGCTCAATAACAAAAATTAATAATTATTTTACATTATAGTTACTAGTTTAAGTGATAATAAAGGTTCTATAATTTTGTGATTATATTTTGACTAAAATGAGATTTTAGTTAATTTGGTCACACAAGGATTATTTTGGTATATTTCGAAATTTGGTCTGTAAAAATATTTAAAATCCATCTGTGAATAGTATATAATAATTTGAATATAATAATATTAAATCCCTTTAAAAATTTAAATTCGATGTTTGAATGATTTAGAAATAAAAAGTGAAAAATTTTGAAAGTTACAGAGCCTAAAATTAAACAAAAAAAAATTATTATTTTCGGATTGACTTAAGTATTTTAAAAAACTAATTTCAATATGATTTTAGCTCCTACAAAATTGATTGATAGTGTAGTATAATAAGTAGATAATATATCTCCACAATTCATACTTTAAAACATATTTAAAATACATTTATATAATCAAAGGTGTTCAATTATTTTTTATTTAAAACGATCTTAAATTTAAAAATATTTTTATTATTAAAGATGTTTTTATATCCTCAATAATTATTTATAAAATATAAATTTAATCAATTAAATAATTAAATTTTATTATATTATATTAATGATAAATTAATGTATATCAATTTCACATGCATTTAAACAACATCATTAATTCAAACAACCACAAGAAAGCGGTAATTGCGATGTAACGACGTTTATGTGATTTCATTCTTTCGCAATCTACAAACCGATGGATCACCCCGCCACCGGGATCATCAGGTAGCAACCGTCAGATTCAGTTCAACGCCAACATCACCGGTGGTGTGGCAGCTTCGGATGCGGGCAGGTCCACCTTCGAAGATGGGGTCATGAACTTGATGATAGATTGCTTGATAAAGAAGCGGAATTCATTTTTTTATACAAAATTTTAATCAATAATAAACAAATTATTCACTAAAATATTCATAATTTCACTACCATCATGAATAAATGAAACCAATTTATAGACACCACTCTATTACCTTGCTTAAAAAAAATTATTTAAATGAAATTGAGATTTTTATATTGTTAATAATTAATATTTTTTGTTGTGAAAATTTTGAAGAAATGGAATATGCCAAGGTAAGGTTCATTTCTTGAAGTTAACATGGAATATGCCAACGAAAGGTTTTGTTCTTGTTATTAACTTGTTATTATATAAAACAAACGAAAGCATAGTTAAGAATTACACGGATTTTTTTTCACTAAATAATAGTTTTCAAAAATGAAAATAAATGAAAAAAATGATATTTTAATTGAAAAATATAATTTCTTTAATTTTTAATGGTTTATAAGCTAAATATTAATTTAACTAATTAGTTAAATAAAATTTTTTTTTAGCTTAATTTCTATGGTAATATATTCTTCTATCAAAAACTCCAAAACCAAAAAAAGACACGAGTGCAAGAGTGCGAGACAGTGGTCACAGTTGCCAGAGGGTGTTTCTGTCATTTCGATCTTCTACACCAACCAATCTGACATGACATGCATAATAATGCAGCCACAGAAGTGCAACTCACCGTTTTTACATTCACTGAAGGCGTTTCAGACGTTTCACTTTCCTTGTTTTTTCTCTCCCAATGGAAACTCACGGAGGTAAGTGGAGGATATTTTTTATCCTGCTCTTTCTCTCTCTGCTCTCCACCATTGGATCATCATCCCGCGGTGGTCGATCATCATCCGCCGTACGACTCCGATTGGCGCGCGGTGCTGCGGAGAGGCAGATTCGGATGCGGCCGGGTGCAGCCTTTAAGATTGGGCTCTTCGCCGACCTGCATTTTGGGGAGAATGCGTGGACGGAGTGGGGCCCACTCCAAGACGTAAACTCCATCAACGTCATGAATTCGGTGCTCCACCATGAAAATACAGGTGACATTACGGTACCTGTTACCGGTTATTGTTCATAGTCATTAACTCATCATTCACACCCTTACTTGACACACTCTATCTTAATCAATCACTGTTCACTAAATTCGCGTAAATACAGTCATATTCTTAACAGTTTCGTTAACGTGGAAAATTCAAGGTTACTAATAGTATTACTTTACTTACTTTAGCTAAACCAGAATCAGATTAGGGAAAGAGGAACTTAGAATTAATAGTCGATTATATCTAGAAAAAAATATAATCGAAAGATGTATTATAACTCATTGAAATGTTCTTTTGACCAAATACTGCAAGGATTGGGTAACACTTATTGGATTTTTAAATATCAAGGAATTTGGATGGTGTTGGATTTTAAAAGTATATTTATTGGATGAACACTCTTATTTTCATTCACTATCTTTAAAGGATAACCACTTTTCTATCAATAATAAAATATTGTGTATTTATGTTTTTATAATTTTCTTAAAATTCTAAATAGAACTCTATTTTTTTCGCGGTAAAAAATAAAAATTTAAATATATTTTTTATCTTTTATAAAATGAGTGAATTTTTATTTTAATCCTATAATTTTTTTTTTACTCCTCTAGAATTAAAAATTATCACTTTTACTTTTAATCTTAGTATTATATGATATTAATTAGTTATTTATGTGTTGAATAAAAATTTAAGATCTTCCTAAGTAATGTATATTAATTTTATAATATAATATTAATATCCTTTATGTTAAATTTATTATTTTTTATTTAGATAAAATATTTTTATTATTGTCAAATATAATTTTTATTTTAAAAATATAAAATATTTAATAATTCAAAAATATCAGTCATATTTTTTTTGTTAAGATTATCTTTTAATCGAAGTTTGTCAAAATTGTTTTAGTTAGTCTTAATAAGTTTTTTTTTTTAATTAAAAAATGTCAAATATTATTTTCAATTGATGCATATTAATATATATATATATATATATATATATATATGTGTGTGTGTGTGTGTGTGTGGTTACTTTAGAAATAATCACGGTCGATTTTAAGTTAGAAACTGCATCGATATTGATCAAAATAACAATGTTTTAATCGACATCAAACTAAAGGAAAAAAAAAATATAAAGAGAAAATACATATATTTAACTAATCAAATTACTTTCATAAATTTTAAAATTTTCATTTTTTTAAAATGTCTTAACTAAACAATATATTTTTTTAAAATATTTAAAAATTTGTATACAATAAATTATTCTCCAAAAATAAGATTGGTAAATGAATATTATTTAATTTATCTTAAAATAAATAGTATTGACTAAAATAGATGATTTAAAAATTTGAAGGATGGAATATAGAAACTAAAACTAAAATTTCCATATTTTATAAAAAATAAAAACTGATTTCAATTTTTATAATGAAAAAGAAAGAATTTTTAATAAAATCCGTTAATTTTACATGAATTAAAAATATATTTAAGTACAAAATAAATTTATATTTTTAAATACTAATAAAATTTATATTTTATATTTATGATGAAATTCTTATTCTTTAAAAAAATAAAATCGGTCCTTATTTGTTAATGGCCATTAACTTTTATTAAATTATGAATTAAGACTAATAGATAATCTATAAATTCAGTTTTGCTATCCGACATATAGTGTTTATTTAAGATTTCAAACGATTCCTTGTAATTGAATAATAGTTAAAACAATCTTAATGAGAATTTGTAATTGTGAATAAATACTTTTTTAAAATTATTTCAAACTACAAGAATTTTGTTGAAATAATTAAACTTTAATAAAAATAATTAAAAGAATAATTATAACTTGCATAACAGAATATTTAAACTAAATAATAGAGTAAATTATTAAATGTATGAGGCGCTGTTAATTGAGAGATTAATTTTTAGTTTTTACATAGATTTTTTTTTTTTTCATACTGAAGTGACAGTGATCTAATAGGTCATTTATCCCAACCATAATATTAATATTTTTTTAAAATATCTGTTCCTTTCTAATAAGTGATCAAACAACAGTGGACAGGCTTAGAAATAGTTCATAAATGGCAAGGTTCTTAGAACTTATAAGCGTGCATCAGGACATTTATTTTCTTTCTACACTGACAGAAGGGTGGTCTAAAGAAATTTGTCGTGACATGACATTTCACCAAGTTTCAGCGACATTGTAAATGTCAAAAGAAAGACCATACATCATGTGTCAATGAATATTTTTATTCTATTTTTGTTATTTAATTTTCTTTTATACTGTAATGGGCTTCAAATTTCATGAACACCAAAGTTAACTCTGTATCAGATTTGGTGATATATCTTGGTGATGTCGTCACGGCTAACAATATAATGATTGCAAATGCAAGCTTGTATTGGGATCAGGCCATCTCCCCAGCAAGAAATAGGGGCATACCATGGGCAAGTGTATTTGGAAACCATGATGATGCTGCATTTGAGTGGCCATTGGAGTGGTTCTCTGCCCTTGGCATTCCTCCAATTCACTGCCCTCAAACCACAACTTCATATTCAGGTACCCAGTACGTAATTATTTCTATGGTTACATATATATTTGGTATGCAGTGGAAACTTTAGTTGGAAATTTTTATGAATTCTTGACAGTAGGTTGTCAGCTATTTGCTTGAGTGTGAAAGTTACTAATAATCAATAATAATGAATAGCTTGATTGAATATAATGAAAATGTTTTATACAAACTCTTTTTGGTGTTTTAGCTCAATCTAACTGAACATAGATGATGTAAGTAATTATAGTAGATAAATATTCTTTTGTAATATCTCAACAATACAATAAGTGAAGCAAAGCCTTTACAGCATATTATTGACTCAGAAACAAGTGTTAGTGAAACATATGGATCGGAAGAACTCAGATATTAAAATAGTATTTGTTGTTATCATGTTTGAATGTACATATTGGATAAGAATGCAGAAGATGAGTAATATATAAAGAAAAGAAACCCACGAAATCTATTACCTTAATATTTTGGATTAGAGATAGTATAAAATTCTCTTATATAATAGGTTCATAATCCATTGATTAAAAAGATTTCTCGGTATCCAACAATTGATGCCTATGGATAAAAAGGTAATTCTTCGATAGAGTGATAGTTTAGAGATTAAAGAATGCTTTAGGTTTATGAAGAAGCAAATGGTAAGCCTCGTGAACAAACGGGTCATGTGTAAGAAAACTTATTCAATAAAATAGCATTTAATTGCTATTAAGTTACTGTGCCCAGTTTGGACTATAGAGATTTTGTTTCACCTTTATCATTTATTTTAGTCCTTTTCATATGGAGCTTTCATCTTGTATTTGCTGACTGTAATATTGGCTTCATTGCTTTTCTCATACTCTTCATAAGATTAAGTTTTTGAAATATCGTCAGTGGAGGGCATATTTTTATAAATTTCAGGAGAAGAAGAATGTAGCTTCAAAGGAACAGAACGATTGGAGCTGATGACAAATGAGATAAAGCACAAAGGATCATTTTCTAGCTATGGCCCTAGAAATCTTTGGCCAAGTGTATCCAACTATGCCCTTCAAGTTTCGTCACCTGATGATCCACCATCACCAGTGGCTTTCCTTTACTTCCTTGATTCTGGTGGTGGTTCCTATCCAGAAGTCATATCTAATGGCCAGCTAGAATGGTTTCGGCAAAAAGTTGAAGAAATTAACCCTGACTCGAGGTAGAATGAGAATGGACTAAACCATAAGTTATTTTGCTTTAAAGCTACAAGAGAATAAATAACTTTCTTAATAGAAATCTATAAGAGAAGAACATACGGACAAAAAATGAGTCAAATGTATCCCACAGGTCAAAATCACCTTGTGCACATTCACGTTTTTAGAAGCTTTGTTATGAATTTCTCCAAAAGTTTGGTTCATTTTACATCCCTATTTCTTTTTCTAAATGTGCTGCTTACAGAGAGAAGTTTATCTAAACTAACCTTTTTTATTTCTTATGTGTTATTCAATTAAGCAAGTAAAATATGTCGAGAAAAAAAAATTGTGTTCTCTTATTTTCTTCTTTCCTTTCGGCTTAATCCAAATAAAACATATTGCATGACAGAGTTCCGGAGATTGTTTTCTGGCATATTCCAAGTATGGCTTATAAGGAGGTGGCTCCCAAGTTTGACATACGAAAGCCTTGTGTAGGATCAATCAACAAGGAAAGTGTTGCTGCTCAAGAAGTTGAAACGGGTATTATGGATCTTCTTCTCAACAGAACTTCTGTCAAGGTAAGGTCAAAGCCAGTATGCTATACTTGTCAAATTCTCGAGAACCAAATCCTCATGATCCTAGTTGTTAGGTTTGAACCACCAGATGTGTTTGCTTGATGATTAATTTGTTGATTTCTAGTATTGCGAGGATATTGTTTGGTTGTCAAATAAGTCTTTTGGGGTTTATTGGGAAATTTGTCTGAAGTATGGGGGATTATCAAAAGAAATTATGAAGGTATATTTTGTCAGTGGGTTAGAACCTTATGATGCTGTTAGAGATATCGGAGTAAATGATGACATAATAATGTTTGTACCCAGAACTTAACCTGTAGTCTATGATGATATAATGAATATGTTTATTCTTACCCATGGATATAGATATTGACCATTGTCAGACACTGTAAAGTTTGGTATGCCTTGGGTTTGATTTTTTTTCTTTATTTACTTTGTTGTAGTTTTTTTGGTCTAATTTGTGAAATGCTACTTGCACGTCTCAACAAAGCCCATCAGCTTACATCTTTTCAAGAATTAGAGTTAAGTTGTGCAGAAAAATAGAACATCAGTTACAAATCCGATGTACTATGTAGATGTAAGGTGATGTTTGTGCGGAAAGAAAAAGATCATCAATTGAAAGGATAAAAATGTGGGAAATTTTAAGCATTCATTTCCCAATTGATGGTGTGAATTACTTGGATGGTTAGTTATAACCATAATATTTCTGATACCATTTGATCATCCCTCAAATATGGGAAACAACGTCTGATTTTCTCAAATTTTTACATGTTTATTCTCACAATTGTTTGCTTGTTCTTGATTTTTCTCCTCTTGCTGAGTATGGGTTGAGATTTTCATTTTTAATCATATCATATATGTGTGCTACGAAAAACCCTCCAAAAGTTCGTTGTGCAAAATGGGATTTCTTAACATTGAATATTGAAGGAAATGGATTTTCTTTGATGGGCACACAAGTGATGAGATTTTGTTTGTAACTTTCCTTTTCATAAGCGCAGGCAATTTTTGTTGGACACAATCATGGATTGGACTGGTGCTGCCCATACAAAAAACTATGGTTATGCTATGCGAGGCACACTGGTTACGGTGGCTACGGAGATTGGCCTAGAGGAGCACGAATTTTAGAGATCAATCAAACACCATTTTCTCTTCGTTCTTGGATAAGAATGGAGGATGGTAATGTGCACAGTGAAGTTATCTTGAGTTGAAAGTAACGAGCAAATACATATAAAAAACTGTAGATATTAAATTGTAACATATCAGACTATTGATATTTGACGGATGGCTGCATTTTTTTTTTTTTAATTCTACATTGAATTTTGTTTAGTCCAGCTTTTCTCTATCAGTAATTTTAGATGAAAAAAAAATAAGAGATAAAATTATAATGAGTTTCTCGATAAACTTGACTTAAATTAATTGATTTATAGAAACTCTCTTAAATTACTTATCTAAATTATTTTTTTAACTTATATATAAATTAATTTTAATTTATAAAAATTATTTCCTTCTTTTTTTTCTTAAAAGAAATTGCTGAAAAATTGTCTAATTTTATTTTTATCAAAAGAAAAGTCGAGAAAGTTTCAAACTGGTGAATTATAATATATTGATTCAATCTTTACATTTTTATTTTCCTTAATTAAAAATATGGGTTTAAATGTCACATACATACTAAAGAAAACATTGGTATAGTTAATCTTAAATTGAAAAGATGGTGCCACTAATTCTAATAATAATAAAAAAAAACTCTCAGTTGATTTTGATTTTAAATCCTATGAATGAAAAAAGCATTTGTTTAGAGTCATCTATTCAACAGTCAAAAAAACATTTTTTATTTTTGCAACAAATTTTCGATACCAACAGTGTTTTTAGTATGAAATTGTTGGAGACTTCATCTTTAAAAATATCATCACCAATTTAAATTTAAAAAATTTAAAATATATAAGTGGGTAACAATCTTTATTTTATAAATTAACTTTATAAAATTGAGTTACATTAAATCTCAAATTTTAGGATGAAATCAAAGTTTGTAAGTATTATATTTGATATATTGGATTATCTGTTACTGAATGTTATTCAACTATTTGTATATTTTGAGTCATACAAATGTTAATTCAAGATGCTTTTGTTGTGAATATGGGTTAAAAAATTAATATCAATTAGAGATATAATAAATTAAAATATATACAAAAATGTTAGATTTTAAGAGATTGAACTATATTTAAATATAATTTTTAAATTAGATTTATCACAATCAAATTTTTAAGCATTTATATGTCCCCAACAAATTACTTTGAGATGAATATTTAACAACTCAAATCTCCAATGCATATTTTAAGTCTAATTAATAGAATGTGTGAAATGAAGGGAATCCAAGTGCAAGGAACCAAATCTATATTAATTAATAGATATCATAAACTCTAACAAAGATATATGTTGCGTAATTTTTAAAATATTCTCACATACTTTTCTCTTTTTCCCTTTTTATTTTTAATTCCCCTTCTTATTTTACAAGGTATGACTCTAAGAACCAGAGAAGTTGCTAGAATGTATGGCTATTGATTTTAATATCCAACATACTTATGTTGTCATTTTTCTTTTGACTAAAGAAGATGATTGGTTGACCCATACACTTTCATCTTTTTCATTGCATAACCATCATGAGAACTGAACCAAAGCTCATTGCCATGATCTATACTAATATCAGGCCTAAGAGAATAATGCAAAAGCAGTGTTTTATTAAACTTATAAACCTTGATGGCCAAATGATCTTTAGCTTCCACAGAATATAATTTAGAGAGTTCAATGAACTTTCTTCGATAATCATAGTCTAAAATAAGTTGCTAAGTTACTAGATATTATTGTTATTACAAAAGGATGCATATAATTCATGAACTTTAACTATGAAATAAGCCACAACATTAATGAGGTATTGCTTTTCTGGTTCAATTAACATGTCTGCTATGTCCCAGTACAAAGAAACGCACAACTCATGTAACATACTTAAAGCAAAGTTTGCTGAACTTTTCTTATTATGAACACCTTGTTGGGACAATGAAACAACACCAAAGTCACTTTCTTTTTTTCTCATTTTGTTAGATAACTCGTGGAAAAGTATTAGAATTTGTGCATTCATGACTTTTATTTAAAGGCATGGACCACCAGACAGGCTTTTAAATTCTCATTTCTCAAGTCAAAAACGTGCTCACATCAAGTACATTGGGACCAATTTTTTTTCTTCTTTTTTTATAAAATTAGAACTAATTCTACTAAAACCTTTCTCTATGTAAGAGATGTTACAATATTTTCTATGTAACAGTTCTCTGACTGCAGAAACCAAAATTTGACTATTTCTGTGTTAAAATGTGGTATTGGTTCTGATAAATTGATTGATGCAGAACAATCTATGTCAGCACTGCATGGTATTTTGGTGAATTCGTTATTATTGTATATGATAGGTCACTCTCACATGCTATTATTTCTGAATTACACCAGAAGAATTTAACCCTTCTACAAATTAATGCGAATTGATAATGACCCCCTCAACCTAAAGCATCAGTTATGATATCAAGCCTATGATTGAAAGTAGAAAACTTACAAAGAAAACTCCAAATAGTAGTGTTCCACATAATTCATATTGTCAGAGCTAGCACATTATGAGTATGAATTAATAAGCATTTTACAAAGAAATTTCAATGTTTGAGTTACAAGAAACTGAGACTTTTCATTATGTTACAATTAGACTATGATACAAATAATCAATTCAAGAAAGAACCTAAGGATGTGGCCAAACAATAATGGTTATTACAAATAGATGACAAGTTACCATTAAAATAACTAATGGGAATTCGTGTTCACCCTAAAACCACATATTAAATTTAGTTGTCATATTTCTTACCAATATGTTTTCATGCTTGATTTGATTGTGACCACCATCATTTTCTTTGATGTAGAAGAAATAAATAAAAGTATTCCCTTTTTCATAATTAACAATACTTTGGCTTAAGAATTATCTATAGCTTTTAGTTCAATGAATGATAAAATTTGAGTCTGAGATTGATGTTTGAGCTTTGAATCTTTTGCTTTTTTTTTTCCAAAGATGTTCAATATCCTAAAATCTCTTCAACTAATCTGTGAAGAAGTAATCCAAGTGTCCATTTAATTAAGTTTTTGCCTTTTGAGATGGCCATGTCACTGTTAAATTCCACATTCAGAGGTGTGCTGATAAAAGAAAACATTAGTTTGTATGTAAAATAATTTATATAAGTTTCTGGTACAAAATTTGATGTGATTTTTAACTTGTATCTAAACTAACTTATATGAAAAAGTTATTTATTTCTCTTATGCTTATCTTTCAAAGTTACTAATAAAAAAGGTTTATTAAGTATATGGTTAGATACTTTATCATAAACTAGAATTATTATAATGTAAAGAATATCTTTATTTATTGAACAACTGAAATTGTCCCCCTTTCATTTTCAGTTCTAACTGCCAGGGCCAGTCCCCTGTCCCCTGGAAGGTAGAAAACGAAATGGTGATTTTGGTGACTTTGACTAAACCAAAAATTTGAAATGGAACGTAGCATTTGATAAAATTGACAGTAGGAACAGAAAAGAGACAAGAGAGACCCCATGGAATTGAATGGAGTTTGCCTTTTGAGTAACCACAAGTCATCCAAGGAGGCTAACTCCATTGGCCACATCATTGCAACAAGTCTAATCCTTATGGCTTTCCCAATGCAAGCTTCTCTCACATTATTATGACCATGTATTATATATATACACATATGGTGCTCAGTGTCAAAACACATTGATACCAAGCAAAGAATTTTGAGGCACACCCCACCCAAAGGACAAAAAATCTCAGTTGGGGAATCATCTACTTGCTTAAAAGTTTGGAATATCCAAAAGGGTATGGATGTCAGTGGGATTTCATCTTCTGTATCTTCATGCAACATAAGTCACTAGGTGTAGCATGCTTTATGAAAAGGTTAGTTTCTTGAACTGGCCTAACTTTTAGTACTGATATGACTATGCTTGAGAAATATTCTTGAGTGCACTTTATATGTGATGTTTTTCTTTCTTTTAATTTTTTATAAATAAACAATATCACTGTTCATGGTATATTTCATTCCCATTGTGCCAATAAATGATTGTTACTGAAAATGAAAGTTGATAAGTGGCAGTTTAGCTTTGGTCCTTATTGGGGTAGGTTTCTTTTATGTTGACAAATGAATAGAACAGCTAGGTGAGAAAATAAAATAGAATGGAGATGAATAAAGCATCTTAATTATTTATTAGGAATTGTGAAATATGTATTTTAAACCTCTAAATTTGACTCCTGGCTTTCCCCCTCCTTTTTCTTCAAGATCAAATATAGGATGTGCTTGAGGAGCAGAAATGTTGTCTAAAGAATTCAGTTTGAATGATGCCATAAATCTTCATGGCAAAGAGGAAGAGCTGGTTTGGATGGGTGAAAAGGCTATTCACTTCTGAGTCAAAGGATATCAATGTAAGGGTTGTCCAAGAATGCATGTTTTTGTATTTTACAAACTTAACAATCATCTAACAATGGTGAAGTACTCATTTTGGTTAACATTTCCCTTGTGAACTCTCAGAAGCCAAACAAATGGGGATGGAGTTTTGGAAGGATTAAGCAGAGACAGTATCCTACAATTACAGCTCCAAATAGGACATTGATTGAAGCAAGTGCAGAGCAGAGAAAGCATGCTTTAACTGTGGCTATTGCAACTGCAGCAGCTGCTGAAGCTGCAGTTGCTGCTGCACATGCTGCTGCTGAGGTTGTCAAGCTCACAGGTGCTTCTCGTTCTTACTCATATCTTTCCAAGGGAGACAGAAGTTTAGCTGCCATCAAGATCCAAAGCGCATACCGTGCACATCTTGTGAGCTTTCTCTAAACCCTCTACTTCATCTTCTGCATTCTTCACTGAATTGTTTATATGCCTCGAAGTTTGGGTTGGTTGTTTGCAAGAGATTTACATAGGCATAATAAACAAACAAGGGACAGTAGTTTATTTAGAGTAAACTCATTCCAAAACTGGATAAAGTCTTCTTTTCTATTCCTTTTATAGCATACTTGTCCATTTTGGTGGGAACAGATGGATGAACTGAATGAAAAAGGGTAATTCTACCTAGTAATTAGAATTAATTTGTATTTTACCTCCATATGCATTACTAGCTTTACAGTGATTTCCAGTTAATATTGGTTTTAGAACTTCAGGAATTTGCACCCAAATATCCTGTTCATTCATATACAGAGATAAGTGATGATGCTTTTTTAATTAGTCTAATTTACTGAGAATTTGAGTTGTGAGTTTCAGTTTTGATCAATTTGATTCTCTTTTCTCAATGTATTCACTCAAATCAAATAATGAACTCACCAGAGTTAAAGAATTTTAAACTCATGAACTTGAAACTGGGAATGTAACAGGCTAGGAAAGCATTAAGAGCATTGAAGGGAGTTATAAGACTGCAAGCCATAATTCGTGGTGAAGCTGTGAGACGTCAATTGTCAAAAAATTTACAGAATTTTCCCTCCAATGCAAGAAATCAGGAGGAAATTCTGGAAAGAAGCAGCCATACTGCTGAACATATCAAGCAATGTCCAAAGCAAAAGAAAAAGTTAGAAGAGAAGGAACTGAAGGTAAACTATGCGATATTTATTTAAGTACAAGAGAAACTATGAAAAACATAACCCAGAAGAATGAGGAAATGGATCAAAAAATTAAGATAACATTAATTTCTATTTAATTTGTGTAAGTGGTTCAATTGAAAGTTTAGTAGATATCCACATTCCCTGCCATACCTCAGGATTTCCCTCCCAAATCATTTGACTTAGTGCATATGTTAGTTAGGTTGAATAGTTTTTACTTTTGATATCACAACCCAATAAAAAAAATGTTTCTATTGAGTTTGAACTATTCCCTGACTAATCCACTCAAGAATTTTGGTGCAGTCTGAATGCTATAGTCAAAGAACATGGGATTGTAGCTTGCTCTCAAGAGAAGACATTGAAGCTATATGGTTTAGAAAACAAGAGGTCATGGTCAAAAGAGAGCGCATGAAGCAGTATTCTTCTTCACAAAGGGTAAGACCAAACTCCATTGATTCTTTCCCATAAACATGGTATGGTCCACAGAGGATCTAAAGCTAACAACCAAAGACTAAGAGAACTTCAATTTGATTTGGTATTCATCTTCATAAAATAAATTGGAGAGAGAAAGAAAACATTTTAAGATAAAGAAAAGGTCAAGCTATTTATTACTACTAGCCACTAAAATTTAGAGTTTGATTCTCCATAAATACTAAGAAACAAAATTAAGAAAAAAACATTATTATAAGTTCAAATTAATGTATATAGGTTAATTTTAACTTATAATTATTATAATAATCATGCATTTATCTTTTTTAGGAGAGAAAAAACCCCCTAATGGTGGAAGAATCTGTGCACAACATGAACTTTGGAAGAGAGAGCTGTCGTACACTTGGAGAGTGGCTGCATAAAGAAACAAGTGATTGGGATGTGATCTATAAGCCAACTCTTCCTTCAAACATGATGACAACAAAACAAGAATTGCAAGAAGAAGGGTTGAGTCCACACATTTCAATCCCAAGGAAATCATTTTCTCTTGTCAAAAGAAGTTTAAATGGGGATGAGAGTTCCATATCAAACTCTCCAGTTTTCCCTACATACATGGCTGTTACAGAATCCAGCAAAGCAAAGATGAGATCTATCAGCACACCAAAGCAAAGAACAGGAATCCTGGATATATGCTCCAATCAGAATGAACCTCAGAAGGAAGGAATTTCCTTCTATTCTTATTATGGTGCAAGTAGTAGCACCAATGAAAACAATGCAAGTTACCAACAAAGATGTTAGAGTGCAAATAGACTTTGTTATCAGTGTAAGATGCACAATCTGGTTCAGTGCATGATTTGCTGAAGTTATCAGAAGTATGGAGGGAAAACTAAGTTTAATTGATGTTTGGTCCTTCACATCTTGCAAATCTTCACATACATGTATGAAGTGTTTTTTTTTCTGACTTTACATATATGTTTTTCTTGTTTTGGAGATGAGAAAATGTCACTACTTACTATTCAGTATATACTATTTAAAGCTGTATACATCTTTTAGTTCTTCTTTCTAGTGTTCTTCATTTATAAATAGTTGTGGATTGTAATGAAGAATTTTATTACTAAATAAAACTATTTCATGCAGAATCATGTTTTATGATGTTAATCTGAAAGAAAAACAATGGATTCTGAGAATGTTATCATGGAAGCATCCTCATTAGTATTTCACATTTGCAGTCATTTTCACAAATATTTTTAAAAAATTTATAATTTCAAAATATTATTTTGAAATGTTTTTTAAAATAAATAATTTAGTATTTCAAAACTATATATTTAATTAATAGAATAATTAACTAAATTATATTACTATTATTTAATAATTTAAATAAAATGATATTAGATTGTATCTCACATGTAAAAAATCCTATCCCTCAACATGTAGAAAATTGTGGGAATCAAATTGAGTTTGATTTGGTTAAATTATAATAAAATATAACTTAATTTATTTAAATAAAATTGAATAAGATGATTCAACAGCTTATATTTTTTACTTTACTTACTTTGAATTTAAACTTCAATAATCAATTTATATATATATGTTATTGCTATCCAATGATAAATATTTAAAATGATTGAAAATTTTCATCATAAATAAACTTTTAAAATTATTCTTTTATTGATCTTGATGTAAAATCATTTAAAGTAATATTATCTTATTTTATGAAAATGAAAGTATGTTTAATTTTTATTTATAATATTAAATACATTTATTTACAACATAAAAACAAAATTATTGTCAACCATATTACTTTAAACTTATAGGAAAATCAAAATGATTGTAATTTTACCTGTCCAACTTTTAAAAATCATATGTTTTAAATATTCTTTAAGTTTATATGAGAACTTTCTTTGAAAGACGTGTGGAACACAAAGTTTAACCGCAAATAAAGTTTTGAAGTATTCAAATATAAGAAAATATTTAATATATTTTATTTTATAATTTAATATATTAAAATTAAAAAAATAAAAAATAAGGACGTTTGAGTACTTCTACAAGTATTTCTCCAACTCAATATATTTTAAAATCTTAATGTTTTTTTAAACAACATTTGTTCATTTAAAAGTTAATTAATCATTCTATTTAATTAATGTAATTTTATTTAAATATACTATTAAATAATTAAAAAATTTTAACTTTACTTTAAAATGTATGTTTTAAAAACTAAAATATAAATATAAAAATAAATTTAAATGAATTCGTCACAGGTTTAAAAAGGAGACTTGAGGAATCGAAATTTCAATTTTATAACCATATGCTTTTAATCATATTTTATGAAGAATTAAACTATTAAAATTAATTTAATTTATATATAATTTTAATAATTAATATTAAGTAATATAATTTTATTTATAATATAATTTTCTCTCAAACAAATATTAAAAAAATGTAAACGAAATAATAAATCATATTAATATACTTTATTTTTAATTTAGTTTTATTTAAATATTAAATAATATTATATATGTTATATATAATTATGATAACTATAATTATAATTACAATAAACTATATGTTTTTCTTACAAATAATTACTTTTCATAAAAAATATATTTAATATTTTTTATTTCATTTTATTCAAATCTGAAATGTTTCATAAATATTTAAATAGAATAATAATATTATATATTATTTCAATACTTATTTTTAATATTTTTAAAACTAGTTACTTTATAAATTTCAAGTCTAATATAATAGAAACATTGATTGAATATATTGTTAAAATTAAAGTATTTCAGTATATATAATATATATAAATCTTTACCATCATATACAAAATTGAAATCTATATATAATATTTATGGATTCAATTAACTGATTTATTAATATGTAGTTCATCCTAATTATTATAATTATGTATTTAATCATCCTAATTATTAGAATTAAGTGTTCTTACATGCTAAAAAGTAAAACATAAAATTTTAATATAATTCCCTTACATGTTAATAAAATACAATATTTATTATTAAATATTTATGAAATAGTGAAAATTATTTATTATTAATGTAATAGTATTAATTAATAATCACAATAATTTTTTTAAAATTATAATAAAAGACATAAATTTGTTATAATTTTAGAAGCATAAAATCAATTATATTGTCTTAATCATGAAATCTTTACCCAGTAAAAAAAGTTATATCTTAAAAAAGTGGGAATATAGATTTCATTCAATAACTGTATTCAACTACCTAATCTAACATGCATTCATTCTTTCTTTCAGTTAGATTAGTTATATATATTAGAGACCAATTCTAGATTTTAATCCAACATCAAGCAGTTATTTGTTTTTAGTTAGTATAAAATAAATTATTTACTTAATTTATTAAAATTTGACAAAAACATATTCACACTTGGTCAATTTTAGAAAAATGCTTATTTTACAATTCCTTTACTTAGACAACATTGGAACAATACATGCGACCAAATCAAAGCTTTTCAAATTCATGTACACGTGGACAAGTTTATCCATTAGCACTTCTAGAAAAAAAAGAAAAAAATATTAGATAAGTTTCTCTAGTTAGAATTAATTTATATACAAATTAAAAATAAGAATTTAAAAAAATTATGGGAAAAATTTTCTATAAAATTAACTTATATAAGAATTCTAACATGAAAATATATATATATATTTTTGTTCTTATATAAAAGTGTTTGTTTTTTTAAAAGTTTGATAATTTCGTTTGACTTGGCTTATCAGAGTGGTGAATTTGAATGTGAAAGTGCATTTTTTCAAAAGAATAAAAATAAAAAATCCTTATCAGATCTGAAATGGGTGCAAGAGAATGAGTATAAAAGGGTAAAAGTGATGAAGGGTGTGATGAGGTAGTTCTTCAATGAGATTGAAGTGAAGGGTGTTGAAGATTTGGGAAAAGAATGGGAAAAGAAGTGAAGCTGATTGCCACACACCAAAGCTTCCCTTGTGCGAGGATTGAATGGGCGTTGAGAATAAAGGGTGTGGAATATGAGTACTTGAAAGAAGACTTGGCAAATAAGAGTCCTCTGCTTCTTCAGTCTAACCCTGTCCACAAGAAAGTTCCAGTCTTCCTTCACAATGACAAGCCAATTCCTGAATCACTTGTCATCCTTGAATACATAGATGAGACATGGAAGGAGAACCCTCTGCTACCACATGATCCATATGAGAGAGCACAGGCTCGTTTCTGGGCCAGGTTTATTGATGAGAAGGTAACCACCAACACAATATGATTCACCCTTTTGATTACCCTTTTCCTTTGCTTTGTGGCAATTCTTGTGAAAGTATTATTAGATTTATGTTAAGGAAATTTCAGCACAGAACTTAACAGAGTTGATTTTAAGGGTAAACTGTGTTACAAGATTTGGTCAAATTGATGGTTTTATTTTAGTCATGGTGTCTCTAGGTTGAATTTGGTCTTTGACTAAGTTCTTTATTTTGCCTTTATTGAAAACCAAATTTTTTATTTAGAAAATATAAGGATCAAAGTGAATGTTTCTTAAAAGATAAACTCTAAGCTTGACTGCATGTACTGGTATAAGTTATTTAGAAATTGGACCTAATTTGCCATGAGGCTTTACCTTATCTCAATTAAGCTATGTCAAAACATAATGCAAAATTGTTGCACAGTTTGATTTCACTGAGTACATGAAGCTCTAGCTGTGTCATAAAACTGATTTTCTTGGAAACAGTGTGTGTATGGTGTATGGGGAGCAACTGTGGCCCAAGGAGAAGAGAAGGGAAAAGCTGTGGATGCAGCACTAGAGTCACTGGCATTTCTTGAGGAGGAAATTAAAGGGAAAAAGTATTTTGGTGGAGATAAGATTGGTTATCTTGATATAGCAGCTGGTTGGATGTCTTATTGGCTCAATGTCCTGGAAGAGCTTGGAGAGATGGAACTTCTCACTGCTGAGAGGTTCCCATCTCTTCATGAATGGAGTCACAACTTCATTCAGACTTCACCTATCAAAGATTGCATTCCTTCCAGGGAAAGTGTGGTTGAATATTTCAGCTTTGGCATCAACTACACGCGTTCCTTAGCATCCAATAAATCTTGAAAGTATACATATACCATAGTCAAGCATCATTTATAACTTGTTCACTTTGTTTGTATTGGAATTGAGTTTTCCTTCATCTGGTGCTAGTTGTGTTATCATATGTAATAGTGTGTGAAAGTAGTGTGGTTTCATTTAATAATGCAATTATTGGTATTTTATCATTGGTTTCTGTCAGAGAAAAAAAGAACTTTTTCTTCTGCTTTGCTTGACTTGTTCAGCTACTGCTTAATTGAAAGAGAGAAAAATTACATCAGATTATTAACTCTTCATTCTTTCTTCAACTATTTGAATAACTCTTGATGAGATACCAAACCTCCACAGATGGTACATCTTGACTTATGTGTATATGATCATCAAGTCTCCTAAAATGTTTTATCAGAATGAGTTTCGATTGAGACAGTGAGTAAGAAATCATTTCAATTTCAAAGGGTATCACAATTTGGAAACTTTATGCTATTCAAACGGCACCAAGTATATGCATAGAGAAATGACCTGCAATTCATGGGATTATAAGTATATGGTTTTGTTTGATGCTCAAATTTTAGTATTTATGATTGTTTTACATTCAAAACACACACAAGGAAGATACAAATTACCAACCAAATGAAATTTAATCTATGGAAATAAGTGTGAAAAGAAGTATTTTATGACTGAACTTATCATCTCAGACTCAGAATCATCATCACAGTAATGAGATTACAACTTATTCAACTTATCTGATAACATGAAGGTATCGTGTTCAATAAGGTGTGATGTTTCTTAAACATTGAGTGAGATTTTTTGTGTGAAATAATGATAACTGATGTAAGAGATGATGTCATTTGATCTAAACCATTAATAATATGTTGCATAATTCAAGATGTAATAGATAACTGTGTTCTTTCTCACTTCATATTCCCTAGTTTTCTGAAAATGAGTGATATTCATATCATAACATATACTTTTATATTATAATTATCAATTATTCATTTTTGAGATAGTTTCAGAAACTATTTTTGAATGAGAATGTTTTAAAATTATTTTCATTGATAATGAACTAAATTTCATATCTTAATTTTATATATTGAACATATAATTTTTTTATATTATTCTATTTTTTAAAATATATTTCTAATTTATTATATTAAATTTAATTTAACGACTAGATTTTTTTTCTCAATTATCTCAAGCTTCTCTCCTATTAAATTTATCTAAACACTATCTTTTTTATTATTTATATTTTAATTTATCTTTCTGTGTTTATTTCTAAATTATATTTGAATAAATTTTTTAAATATCAATAGATAAAAATCATATATTTCAAAATAGAAATTATTTATCATAAATCTAAAATATAATTATATTTAACATATTTATTTATTATAAAATTTAATTATAATATAATTTGAATATTCAAATATTGATTTATTATAAATTTTAGTATATAGAAATAAACATTTTTTACCGACTAAAACACAAATTAAAAGAGATGTTATGCTATACACAATATAATGATTAATTTAAACCGTTTGATGAATTTAAAGGATGATATTAATAGTTGATGACTGGAAATGATTGTTCCCCACATAGATAAATGCTATCATGTCTGAACTATGGTGGTATATATATTATTTAATTTAATATTTTTTTATATTATTAGAAATTAAATTTATTTAAAGAAATATATTAAACGTATAAATCATATTTTAAATCTATGATAATAAATTTGTACAGTGATATAAGATTGGTTTTAATTATATGAAATTTTATTTGCAACTATTGAAAAATTAAAGATGAAAAAAAAATGGATAAAATATATTTTTGATCTCTCAAAAATTTGGAAATTTAGTTTTAATTTCTCTGCAAAATTTATCCATTTTTATTTTAATTTTGAAGTGCATGAATTTTGAAATCATAAACAATATTAGAACCACTTTTATTTTCTTTATAAAACATTATCGAGACCACTTTTGAGATCCAAATGTGTGAATTTTAAAATTAGATAGACGGATAAATATTTTATTCCATATAAGAAATAAACAGTTAAATATCTGAAAGAACTTATTTGAAATTTTATGCTGAACATGCCATGCCGGCTATGCGTTAACCTGGTTCTGCGTTGGGCCTATATTGGACCGTGGTGCGAACTGCTGGCTTGGCTCATTCTAAATTGGACCTTGTTGGATCATGGGCTTATGCGTGTAGGCATGGGCCTCATTCTAGTTTCAGTTGTGTAATTAGAATTAAATGTTAAAATTATAGAATGGGCTTGTGCGTGTAGGCGTGGGCCTTGTGGAAAAGTTTTTGGGTCCATGTATATTTCTTGCTACAAGATGGAGCATAAGATCTGATATTTGAGAGTTCCATTGGCTTGAAAGTCAGATCACGACACACAACCTCAATATTCGATGCACGAATCTCTGTTGGGTTAAGATCTCTAACAAGTGAAGGATTTAGAAACTGGAGTGGCCATTCTTCACTTTGGACCAACTTCCATTTTTTCCATCAAATACAAACTGAGTGTGTACATTGATTTTGAAAGCAATAGGATTTAAAAACAAAAATTGGTCGTCTCTATCAGTAATTTCTATTTGTACAAAAATAAAATAAAAATAAGATAAAAAAATTAAAAATTTTAAGTTAGACAAATAGCATTTATTTTAGGAATGAAATCCTTTTGAAAAATATCATAGGTTAACATTGTACCATACAAATGAATAATTATAATGTGAAATGGACATTGACCTTTCACTAAATAAATAAGATGTTAAAAAGTTTTACATAAGAACAAAAAATAAAAATTACAACTTTTTTTATCGATAAAAATATAAATTTTTTAATAGAAACTAAAATCAAAAGTCATTGACTTTATAGAGATTAATTTTATAAAAGACATTAACTAACAATGCCAAGTATTCTTAACTCTTCAAAGAAAATTAGACAGGATTTATCTTGTAAATAATTATACTTATACGATCATGGATTACAAGTACTAGGAAATCACATTTTTCTGGCTTCATTCACAAACAGAAGCACCCATAGAAAATTTATGAACAAGCTGAAAACGGTGTTTAATTATTTATAAAGTAAACAACAGGGAACACTAGCATATTTAAAGGCAGGCAATAAGTAATTCATCCACACATTTTCAAACCAAATACAGCTTGGCCATTTACAACCACACTTTCCTAGGCTACTAGGAATGGCAGGACTGTCAGCATAAACGATTCATACGAGAAGGTTGCAGAGCCAGAATATGTAGTATCCTTCTCCTTGAATTTGTCAGTTAGTCCCTGCAATAGGAAATAGAAAAAATAAATACAAATAAACACATCAGCTTGATTTCAAGTTTTCAACATAAACCGTTTCATTACAGAAGAATTTATGGTTCGCAGTATTAGAGAATAATTTATGGTTCACACTAAGAAATAGGACTAGGTTGAATATGTTTCATGAATCACCTAAATAACACTAATTTCATGAAAGGATCATGTGCATTTACAAACCTTACTATATACCAGTGAACTATCTAAGAAAAAAGTAATGCAGGACACAAACGAAGGAACTTATACTTTTAGTTCAATTCATGTCTCGTTCGTCTGCCTGTGATGACAGCTATAAAACTTATCCAAGACATACCAAGCATTATAACTGTTAATCTTTTGCTAATCAAGATTAATATAAAAGTATTGGCAATAAACTGGCAAATTTTTAGAAGGTTCTATATAGTTGAGTAAATATGCATGCAAATAAAGAGTACTATGTTGCCGAAGCCCCGCTATCACTACAATTGTCATTTTGCTTCTGTTTGTTTGGGACTCATATCAGATGAGAACAGTAAGATGTAATATTATTTGCAGAAACGGATAAAATAATAAATGTCACAGTGACTTGGTAGCTCACCTTAACAGTAAGAGAACACCTGCATCAGTAAACATGGAAAGAAATCAGTTGATATATTCATTTTATACACACACAAGAAAAAAGTAAACATAATGCTCCTGTAAAGAGAATTTTTTAATTTTACTGCAGGTTTCTCCCATTTAACTATGGAAATTGCACTGCCTTAACTAAAAATATTTTAAAAAATTAAAAATAAGAATGCCTGAGCCTATGTGGTTATCGTACAAGGACGACTTTCTTCTCTCTTTTCTGTCATAGTAAAGCAGAACATTGGAATTTAAGCAAAAAAGTTAGAAAAGATACCAACGGGATCCTTTACATGGATACGCTTTCTCCAAAGCGAACAACTTCTTTTACACGATAAGATAAATAATCTCATGATCAGAAAATCAATAGTTTAAATTATAGACATATGCATAACAATCATCATGAATGTATTGGGAATATTAACTGTTAATTTTCTCCTCAACACTAAAATTATTTATTTTATCCTTACTTCAGATGAGCTAAATCTCGTTTTCATGGTATAAATAAATTTTAATCCAAAAGTAAAAAGACAAAAATTTGTAGAAAAGCCATACTCGATGAAATTGTCATATTCTATAGCCTTGCTTTTTCCCCCGGTTTTGTCAAACTTTGAGACCAGCAAATCCAATACAACAGGAGAAACAGCATAACCCAAACTCAGTAGAGCATCTCGCAACTCAATGGTATCGATTTTACCACTTCTGTCCTTGTCAAATCTCTCAAAAATGGACTGCAACAATAATCGATAAGTCAGGATAATGTTCCAATAGAAAGACAGAATAATTGGCAGATTAACAAGGAAAAAAAAACAAAAGGAGAAAAAAACATACCCTCCAGTTCTGAAGACTGTAAAATAAAGATGTGAATTCCTTGGGTCCTGCAATGCATTATAACGAAATCAGAAATTGAAACACTTCCTTAGATGATCGTATTATTATTAGTACGGAGTATTTATAAACTAATATTTACTATCTATAACTGGAGTGACGTTAACAATACTGGTTCAACACTTTACCTGCCACAATCTCAAACAATTGATTATGAACATTTACTAAAAATCTCAGATAGACTATACAGTGTTTTAAAATAATTTTTCACCAACTAGTGTTTAACATAATTTATTCAAGAAGCAGCGCACATTATTTTCCAAAAGAAATCCTTGCAGTTAACATTCAATTCAACACTATAAAATCAATTTGGTGAGACCCAGTAATATTTCAGAAACAATACTTTTAAATCAATTAAAAGAAAACACAAAATTTTCAAATATAATCGTCCAAAAGATTAGTTCAACTAAAAGAAAGTCATGACATGGGGCTATTATAGCCACGTCAAGTTAACTCATTATAGCCAATTCTTTAATCTTAATAGTTTCACACTTTTCCTAATATTAATTTAATCTTAATAACTATGAGTCCATAACTTCTATTCCTTTTCCGTAAAAAAGAACTACTTGTTCTCTTTATCTTTTGTTTTAAAGATAACATTAATTAATTTTTTTTATCGATTATACCCTTAGATCTTATAAACGTTCTAATATATTAAAATGAAAATCCATTGTGTGACCCATTTTAAATTAATTTACATATTTTTCATGAAACTATAAATGAAAAGTTACTAGGATACATTTATGGTGAAATAATAACAATGAAAATAGATACAGAACGAAACTGTTTCCACATTTTGTTGTTTCCAGATTTAAAAATCAAATCGCTATTTTTTGAAAGTTGTTTGTTTTATTAGCATATTTGAAAGTATTTAACCCCAGAATGCATTTCTATTTTCTAGTTTTTTCCCCTAAATACTTGAAGGGAGGCCCAGAAGAAAACGGAAAAAGAGGACCAAGAGAATGTCACTTATTAAACTTTTTTCCCTAAATATTGCTAAGCAAACCAATATTTACAAAGAAAAAAAAAAAAGAAAAAAAGAATCAAAAGCCTTAGGCCAAAAATTGATTACATTGTACTTTTGTATTTAGAAGAGGTTTTTTTTAATTAAAATGTTTAGAAAAATACTTTTGTAGGAATTTTTAATTCGTAATTTTCAATAAAAGAATTCTTTTGAATTAAAGGCCTGTTAGCAGACCCAAAACTTAATTAAGAAGTCTAAGAAAGTATAAGTCAACATCAGTGGTACAATAATCAATGAAGCGGATTAATCAAATCAAATCCATTCTAATTAATAATTAATTTCCTTTAATATTATTAAATTTTCATCAACCAGAGACTACGTGGAAATAACAAAAACCACCGCGTAAAGTGGATCCTTTCGTGCTACCAAGTAGGTGCCCCCTCCAAAAGTCAGATCCCAAATTAAACTCGCAAAAGAACAAAAATGAAGTAACCAAATTACTGCATTCGCATTAAAAGCACATTAAAATCACACACACGCGTTTCGCATGCAGGTAAACCAACCAAAACGCACAAAAATAAAAACAAAAAGAAACCGCGTCGTTTCCCAAACACCGGCGCAGCTTAGCACCGTGCGCCGGGAAACCTCATAACGGGCGCAATTTAGCAGAAATCCTAAAATTTTCAAGAGAGAGAGAGAGGGAGGGGAATTGATGGTACCTATCTTCTTGACGTTGGAATTGGTGAAGTGATACATAAGAAGATGAACGGTTCTGAGGCTGAAGCTTTGATTATAAGAAGACAACGCTCTCTGCATTTCCTTGTCGTCGATGAACCCGCTTCCGTCTTGATCAGCCATCTGGAAGCACGCCACAATGTTCGGGTCCGTGCCCGGCGGAAAAGCCGACGGCACCAGTGAGGCGAACGGGGTCCCGTACGCTGACGCTGGCGGATAACCTCCACCGCCGCTGCCGCTGCTGCTGTGGGACTCATCCTTCGGTGGTTTGCTGTAAGGAGCGGCGTACGGAGCGGACGGCTGGCCGTAGGGGCCGGCGGTGTAGGACTGTCCAGACGGCGGCGCGCCGTAGGACTGGCCGGGAGGCGCAGTGCCGTAGGATTGCGAGGACGGAGGAGCGGTGTATGATTGCGATGGCGGAGGCGCGCCGTAGCCGTAGCCATAGCCGGGAGGCTGGTTAGGGTAGCCAGACATGTCGAAAGGGAATTTGAGTTTTGAAAAATTGGATGTAACGATTCAGTGAAGAAAAGAAGAGAAAAATAGAAGTGTTTGATTTTATACTCACCTTAGTGCTTCGTTGTTTTCGTGTTGCCACTTGTTTGTAGCAAATTTTTGCTTCTTCCACAATTTTTTATTTTTTATTTTTAAATTAAAGGTATAATGCATATTTCTATATTCGTTAAAATGCTTTGTAATCTTTATTATAATTTTCTTAATTGTTAGAAAATGTTTTGAAATTTTTTAATTGAAAAATAGTAAAATTTGTAGTTAGAAAACAAAATGAGAAGAACTTGATCAGGACTTGGTCTTCTGTCCAATTAGAACAGAACAATAACCAGTATCTTATGCAATTTGCTGTAATGTAAAAAATTGATGATTGAGAAAATCGATATAGAATTGGTAAAATAGATTAAAAATATAATACTCATATTGTATTTAAATTTTTGCAATATTTTAAATTTTAAAAATCTTTAAATTTATGTTTTAGTTTAATTTTTAACATCATAAAATTATAATTTTTAGTATTAATTTGTATATTAGGAAATTTACACTTTTTTTATGGTTGAGAGATGGGTTTAGTATTATGTGGGGTGCGAATAATAATTCTCTTTCTTCACTACGTCCAGAATCTCCACTTCCTTTCAATGAATGGTTGGGCTTTAAGCCCATCTTTGTCAGGAAAAAAAAAATTGAATTTATTCCTTCAATGATCCACCTTCATTTTACTCCAACGATAAGGGTCGTTTATTTAAACTTTTCTCATATTACTTTAAAAAAAATAATCACTTTTTTTTTTATATATACTTGTTACAATTTTTCAAAATAATCACAAACTGAAAAATACTCGAGAATCACAAATCTAGATGAAAAATGGTTATAAAATCAATTACTTACTTTAGGAAGAAATAATATTTTGTTCTTATTATAAACATGTATGGATTAAGTTCTAATTATTTTTAAATCTCTAAAATATATTCAGTAAATTATTTTATTCTAAAATCAATTCTTTTTTAATACTAAACAAACTTGCAACTTGCTATGATCTTGATCTTGTAAATGAATCAGTATAGTGACAAATCGATAGAGGAAACAACAGTAATCAAAATGAAAAAGTCTGCAATGGTTAAGGAGAGTGAATTCATATTTAGAATAGGTTCTGGCTCTAGTTGCACACCAGTTAAACATAAGTTAACAAAACACTCATGAATACACAATTTCAAGGCTCATAGACAATTTCAAGGCTGGTAGTGCAAAAGTGTTTTCCATATTAAGATTAATACATCAAAATGAGTTATCACTCTCAATATCTAGTGAGGTTTGTAGTCAACCCAAATCCAAATGGAAATAGAGGATCATAGTGTTTATCACCAACATTCATTGGAAGCTGATCAACTCTCTTGAACCAAGTTCTTGCTAGCTTGCCAGTGAATTCATAGTCACCATAGAGAACATCAGCAACACCTTGACCTTCAGTACCAGGAAGCCATGCAGCCACAAGTGCATCAATTTTTGATAGATATGGCTGAATCACAACTGGGCGGCCACTGATGAGAACAACTACACATCGAATAGCTCCACATACATTGGTGATGGTACTTGGACCAGGCTCAGGTATGCTTAGATTCAAACTGTCACCATATGTTTCAGCATAGGTGTGTTCTCCCACAACAACAATGGCATAGGAAAAATTGTTTGACTTAACAAAGTTCACATCAGGATTTTCATTGTAGACAACTTCAGTGGCAGGGTCAACAGTTTGTTTCACGGCACTAAGAATGGTTGTACCTGTAAGCAAAATGAAATTCTATCAGATTCTATCACTATCCCACAGAAAGAAACTAGAGATCAAATATCCCAAGTGGTTATGTTAAGACAACTACAGAATAGATATTTGAACAGTAATAACAAACTATGATTTTAATCAAAGACATGAAAGTAACATGTGAAATTTTAGGATTTGTGATTTTAAGTACAGAATGAAGTAATGAAACAATAATATTATTATACTAGACATACAGAGATTAAATAATTTAGAATTGATACTGATTTGATGTGATAACCCCTACTTTATAGTAGTTATCTAGTATTAGCCTGAGGATTCTAGATTTGTGTCTTTTCAGAGTAATTTGGAAGACACCAACATTAAACTTATTGACTTACCTGAAGTGAGATTCTTGTCACTAAGCCCCTGCCAGGTAATTGTCCATCCTCCACATTGATAGCCCAAGTTGTCAGCATGACTTCCTGCTACCAGTATTTTTGTAGACTTCTTGGGAAGAGGAAGCAGTGGCTTAGAATATTTACCATTCTTTAGCAACACAAGAGATTTCCTTACAGCTTCCCTTGCTAACTCCCTGTGTTCCTGTTTATACATGAATTATACTCTATCAAGAAAGAAACTCTTTCCATTTGAGAGAAATGCAGAACGTATCCAGCATTTGTCCAAACAATTTTCTTAAGAAAGTATACCTTTTTACCAAGTTGGTTTTCCAGGCTTGGATCAGGAAGTGGATTTTCAAATAACCCCATGACAAATTTTACTCTTAAGATTCTTGCCACGGCATCATCAATCCTGCTAATTGGGATAATATTGTTCTTTACTTGACGGGTTAGTTCATCAATGAACTCAGTGTAGTTGAAGGGAACCATAATCTGTTAAATAATGAAACAGTTAATTAAAAAGTAAATAACAATATTAAATTCTCAGGATGAAAAACCATTTTATATAGCTTTATTTTACTCTTTCAAAATGATGATAAAATGTACCATGTCAATTCCAGCACTGACACCGGCTTGAACAGAGTATGAATAGTTAGCATGAGGTGGAGAGGTAATCCGATCAATACCCTGCCAATCTGATATGACAAAACCCTGAAAGATAGAAAAGAAGCACATCACATGAAGCATCTTTATTTTCTATTTCTTTTGAATTTTTCATTTCAATATTTAAATTATAGGACTGAATAAACAAAGTTTTACCCTGAAACGCAATTTGTTCTTGAGGTAACCAGTAATAAGTTTTTGGTTAGCATGCATTTTCTCCCCGTTCCAGCTAGAGTATGAGATCATTACTGTTGAGACGCCCTTGATGATAGAGTCATAGTATGCTGGCATGTGAATGCTAAGCAATCCGTTGTAACTGATTAATGTGTTGTTCTCATTGATACCCTTATTTGTGCCACCATCTCCCACATAGTGCTTGGCGCAAGCTGCAACCTTGTTCCTGGATCAAAGTAATTAAAATGAGAAGACATTTTTACTTCAAGTCTCTACAATTTATATAATAAAGTTACATGAGGAATGCTTAAGAATGTGTCCCCAGATTGAAGGCAACAGAAATGCATGAGTTTTATATTCATATTCTTAGACAAAATCTTTTATAAGTCTGAACATATGAAGTCCAAATTCTCAAACAAAATGATTGATAACACCAAACTCATACAGATAATCATTGAGAAGATAAAAGTGTTATTTGATGATTTGATTGCTGTATATTGCAGTATGTATGATAAGCACATGGTATACATCAAGTTTTAACTAAATAATTCAAAATAAAATCATATCTATTTTTGGAACATGAAACAATAAATGGTTTCGATGCTAAAGCAAATGGTTAAGACAATCCAACTGTCTAGGATCATCCATGTGTAGATTTTTGGTTACTATTTCTTTGCCTTAATTTTTATTACCTTTTACTTTTGGATGCAAAAGAAGGTAAACCAACTATTATGATCTGTAATTAATTGAAGCTATGAATGCACATGCACAGGTAAGGTCTGCCATTAAACCAAAACATCAAATTGTCCTCAATGAAACTGATCTTGTGTCACTTGAAAATGAAATTTCAAGTATTGATAATGCTATTGCTTATAGAAAGGAGCAAATCTAGTAAAACTTTTAGCCAAAAAAGGCAGTTTAAGCAAGAGTCATTATAAGAACGTATAAATTGCCAATGCTGTCAACAAAAACATAATGAAAGTCAAACGAATTACAAGTTCTCAATATGTAAATTAAAGTAATAAACTAGGCCCTCGATAGAACCAATATCAGAAGACTGACTTCTAGCATCCAACCCATGTGCTTTATGAAGTTTATATATAAAAATTTCAAAGACAACCCATTTATATATTAATATTATTGTCAATAAAAAAAACCTGCAATATCTAGCCACTAACAAAAATCTTACTTTCCAGCTACAAAGGGAACTCCCTTGATGGAATTGGCAGGGATATCTCCTTGCAAGCCAGGTATAATTTCAGTCATAGTTCTAACAATTTTAGGGTCCTCACTGTAGCTTTCATAGCAACGTCCCCATCTCGGATCTCTGCAGACCTGCGGATGAATCAGTTAACATCATGTTATATGTGACCATAACAACAACAGAATATTTAAATATTGCTTAATTACCGCAATACATGGAGCAAAGATATATGGAATTCCTGTAGCTCTAACTTCAAGGGCAGTTGCATCTCCAATCTTCTTTATAAGCACCGGATCCCTAATAAAGAGTAGATCTTATTATAATAATTGAACAAAATAACATTCGATTTAGAGATCACGTGTTCACATCAGGAGTTGGGAAAACCAGATTCTCCAATCAAAATTAACAAATATGACTCCATGACTACTCATTGTCATTTGTCCCCCTTGCTTTTAAACCATATCATGACTACTCTTTCTATTCTAGCATATGCATAAACTTGCCTGGTAACTCCTAGCCCAACATTGTGAGGGAAAATTGTAGCATTGTAAACATTGTTGTGGCCATGAACTGCATCTATTCCATAAATCATCGGAATTCCAAGGCGAGTAGACAATGCTGCTTTCTGCATCTGATTCACCATTTGCTGCCAGGTCTCAGCAGATGCCTGTGGTGCTGGAACACTGCCTCCCCCACTGAGCACGCTTCCTGTTCATCAAGGACAAGATGCACAACCATAATGTCACCTCATTAAATTTACAGAAAAATTAACAAAATAAACAAAGATTTCCTTAACAACAAACAGTCTAGCACACACTCAGATACAAAAAATAGTACTAAGCACTCGACTTGGTTACGGATTTGATGAGACATTTTCAGTGCTTACCAATGAAGAACTTCTTAATCACATCAGGAGTAGCAACACTTCTTTCAATCTGTGTCATCTGGCCTATCTTTTCTTCCAGACTCATTCGCTTCATCAAGTCACTGATCCTGACATTCAGTGGCACCTTAGGGTCTTTATACTTCAAATATTCCGCCTCTGAAGATGAAACGAGACAGAACAGTAGCAGAACACCCACAAAGGGTATTGAATATCTCCCCATTTAAAGATTCAACACTCAAACCTAAATGCAATCTGCACATTGCAAAAAGGGTCAGAAAACTAGAAAATAACAACTCCCCATTTCAACTCTTGAATGCAGAGTAAAACAGCAGCAGAATGACAGTAAGACACACATGCGCGCACACACACACACACATGAACTTAAACCTTCTAAGCCTACACACAACATGTGAGCTACATTACCATAACAAGACTCAAGCAAGAGAAAAACAAAACATGCCCTTTAAAAATCAATGACAATGCAGTGTATAACTACTAAATAAGCTTAACAAGCACAAACAATTAACACTGGAAGACTAAAACAAAAATAACTAGCATGCTACTGAGAGCTCAAGAAAGAACTTCTTTACTTAGAGAAAGGGCTCAATGAAGAAGGGGTCGAGCCACTGGACACATAAAGATCTAAAAATCTGAAGCTGCTAAATAGAGAGAGAACAGAGAGGAGCAAGCAATTAAGGAGAGAAGCAGCCACTGGTCCCACCCACCATTGTCAATGGCCTTTTTTTTGTTGTGGTTGTATAACTTTTTTTTTTTTTCCTTTTTCTTTTATTGTTATTATTGAAATTATTTTAATAAAGGTTAAATTACTATCTTAATTTCTGATTTATTTAACAAATTTCTTTTTCTTGTCATCTTTTTTCTTTCTTTTGTCCATGTTTAACAAAATGATTGTGAAATCCAACATGTTAGTCACAGATTTTACCAGTTTCCCAGTTAAATTTGTTCATTTTTGACAAAAACATTACTTTTATTAGACACCATTAATTTACTTTAATGGAAACATATCAACTATATGTCACCATCTCTATACCAAAAAGTAAGAAAAAAAATGAAAAAAGACAAATTTTCTTTCACCATTTTCATTCCCATAAGTGTCTCTACAATCTCAGTCTCAGTCTTGTATTCATAGATCCTCCCACAAAAACAAACTAGGTTTCTTTTTCTTTATATTTTTTTAACCTTTGCAAATTGTAATTTTTCTCTTCTGAGGCTTCCATCTGAAGCTAACATTACATTAACTAAACAATTTATCAAATTACACTGCATATTAATTAATGTGCCCAGAGAAGTTTCTTCTTTTATAAACCATCTAAAAAGTAATAAAAAATAAACAACTTCAACAAAAACGATAATGAGTTTATGACAAAAAAACAAACTTTCACTTCACTTTAACCTTCAATTTGAACTTCTTTTATACGCAAAGAAAACCAACTTTTGGGCAAAAACCTTGAAAACTTGAACCCCTCTTTCTGCGGCACCATATATTCAAAGCATGTCTTTTTTAGATTCGGAGAATAGAAAAGGATTATCATAAACAATATTGTTAGAACAAGAAAAAAATATAAAAATCAATATCAGTTTTATATATATATTAGTATAAATAGTTAAACACGTAACGTTTACATCAAATTCAGAAATTTGAGTCTCTTGCTTCAACAAACGCCATCAATAAAGCAAAGGAATCAAATAAGGACATTCCCAACGTTCACATTGCTTTTTCTTTTTTAAAAAATTGTTACTTCAATTGTTTCAAAATACAATTAAATCTACTTTTTCAAAATATACAAATAGGTATGTGTTACTAAATTTAAGAAAAAATTATCAAAGTTCAATTTTTTAAAAATTAATTATATATTTTATTACTTTTTTTTTCAAAATTCTGAAAAAAAAATGAAGAAAATTAGAATAATAGAAAAAGCATCAGATGCATTTTTGGTAGAATTTATCCGTTAGTTCCCTCTATTCAAACTTTATCTTCGTGCGTCGTTTTGTGTTTGTTTTATGCGTCCTTTTGGATCAGATTCTAATGCTTTATTTTATTCTATTTTAAACATTTTTTAAGATAAACTTTACCTTAATCTATAAAATTAATATAAATTCAAACCTTTTAAGTATTTAATATTGAAAAAAAATTATAATAAGTCAAAATAACTTAACTTGTAAATTAAACAGGTTCAAGTTGATTAATGCTGAGTTGATTTGGGATTTTTTTTTTCATTTTTAATAATTTATTTTATTTTATTTATATATGAATTTGAATTCGTAAAAGGATTATTTTTATAAATTAATCTACTTAACTCATAAATTTTAAAATAAATTAGGTTTGATTTTTGTTTTTTATTCTCCGGTCAAAACGTGTTTGGATGTATGGATTTTGATTGGGAATTGGTCAAATTTTGCCGGCCATCGTGGCTGGGTCGGATGCATGCAACAGGAATTGACCAAACGCGGTTCAATTATTTCAGAAATGTTTAATCTTCAGTTTAAATAATGCATTATTATAAAAATACTAAATCATTCCGCTTATCTATTTATCTATATTAAAAAAAAAACACATATCTACCTATATCTATATCTATATATTTTTTATATTTATATGAAAAAATAAATAATAAGATGATAAATTTATTATTAAATATTTAGAATATAAATACCAAAAAAAATTAGGTTTATTATTAATATCTCTTAATAAAATTGCGCATATATGTATATATATATGAGTTATTTACAAATTCAAATATATTTAAAAGATAATATTTTAAAATATACATTTTTTATGAATTAAAATCTTATAAAATAGTTGAAAAAAATCTATAATTATTTGAATATATATATATATATATAGTAAAAAAGTTAAATGATTTGGTGAGTTTGATGATTGTGGAGATGGAAGGGGTTAAAGGTCAAACGCAATCACTTTTGTTTTAATTGCATTTTAAAACAAGATGGGTTAAACTTTGAAAGTTAAGTTTAAGGTCAAAACCTTATTAATATTTAGGGGTGTAATTTGTAAATATTAAAAAAATTGAATAAAACGTGTAATTAAAAATTTTCTAATTGTAGAATTAAAATGATACAATTTTATTTGTTTATATATTAAAAAAATATAAACAAAACATATCATTATAAGTTATTTTAATATGAAATATAGTTTCAAACAAAACAATGATTTTGTGTATAATTTTTATGTTTTTATCTGTTTTTGTATGAAAACTCAATTAAATGAGTCATCTTTATAATTTTTCTTTCGCTTTCTTTTATGAAATCACCATCTTCTTTTCTTTCTTTTTTTCTCTCAAAAAAATTCTAATTGATTTAGAATATGGAAAGAGAGAAAAAAAAATAATGTGCAAAGAAATTGAAGATAAGTAATAATTTTGATAAGTGAATATAGGAAGAAAAGAAAGAAAAACAAGAAACTAAAAACACACTTTGTAAAAAATAATTCGTAAAATTATTATGTTTGACTCTTCATCAATTATATTGAGAAATAATTTTTTAATTATCATAATTATTTATGTGACACTTATAATAAATTATGAGATACTCATATTAAAAAATAATATTAATATTAATAAATAATAAATAAAAATATATTTTAAAATTATTCATTGTTGTGTACAAAAGGAATCATAAAAATTGAAGAGTAGAAATAAAATATAAAAATTTGTTTGAAAATGAAGATCTAATCTAAACCACATGATGGTGGTGTGTGTGGCATGTGGAAGGTTTTAAGATTTGTAATAATTTAGAGATATAAAAGTGGGATGATGTGATAGAAGCACTTTATCTCATAATTTTCTCTTATATCTCCTTTTTTTGTGGAATATAGAAAGTAGGTTAACTTTGTGGAATGGAACTTTTGGAAATTAAACAATCCAAAATAAATTTTATCTATAAATATGATTTGACTTTTTTTATGAATAATTGATTGTGTGTGTTTAGAGTTGAAGAAGGAATGAATGTGTGATGACAGAAACGCAAGGCTGTTTGGTGTCATCTGCCATTCTCTTTCCAACCCACCCAATCAGGATTCATTTTTAATCACATTACTTCTCAAGGAATAATGTTTCTTATTTTAAGCTACTCAACATTATTCAGATATTCTTCGATTTATAATTCAATAATTTTATTATAAATATCTTAATTACTTAAGAAAAGATTATGTTTATAAATTATTGTTAGTGTAAACTTTTAAGAGATATAACACTTTTAAACATTTCTCCCATCAAGATTAAAATACGACTATCCTAAATTTTTCTTTTAATCTCTCAAATACTATCATTTTAATCTTTTGAAAGTATTTTCAAATGTTTAATTAAATCTTACAATATATTTAAATTGTTAAAAGAATCATTATTATCTTCTTTCATTTCTTTTTTTTTTTTCTCATGTTTTTTACTTTCATTTCATAAAGTGTGGTTCATTTTAACTTATAATAAATTCACAATTTAAAATTTAAATACTCACCTGATCAAAATGTAAATTTTAAGACATGTTCTTTTAAATATTATAAGAGCTGAAATTTAAGTTCTAAAAATTGTATCCACGTTGATAACATATAAGTTAATAGCTTAATATAGATGATAAAGTTATCATAAAGTGTGTGAAAATATGAAAAATAAGAAATGGAAATAGGGAATATTATGATTTATTTATTTTAGTGATAATAAAGACAATAAATAATTAAGTTCAAGGTATATTTGGATAGGTTTTTCTATAAATTCTACTAGAAAAAGAAAAAAAAAATTGACTTTTTTTTTATAAATTAAAATTAATTTATGTATAAGTTTTAAAAAACAAACAATCATGTAAAAAAGGTCTTTAAAAATTAATTTATTCATAAAATAGTTTTAATTTATAAAAAAATTAATTTTATTTTTTTATTTTTTTAGTAGTAACTTATAACAAGGCAGTTTAGGAAATGAGTGTAGGATGAGAGAAGCAGTGATTTTTAAGTCAAATTTTCAATCTACAGTTTTCTGAACTTTTTAAAGTCACATTGCTTCACATTGTTACAGTATTTTAAGCTCATCCTAACTAGTTTTTAAATTTGTTTTAAAAATATATTACATTTGAATAAAGAGATAATAACCATCTTAATTTAATAAAAAAAATATAATAATTTTAATTTAATATTAATATTATATTAAAACAATCATAATATCTTAATTTAATATTTATAGTATATTAAAATAAACATAAGAATTTCAATTTGATATTAATAATATATTAAATAATAAATATAAAATAACATAATAATTTATATTATTAGGAAATAGAAAACATAATTTAATTTTATAAATGATAAACATAAATAGTAAACCTGAAAAAATATAGGAATTTATAAAAAAATTATTATAAATAATATCGTCACATAAAATTTTATAATATTTACCTGCTTAATTACAAGCTTTTCTTAAATATTATAAAATCAAATGGTAGGAGACAGCCCTTTTCATTGTTCTGAGTCTCAATATTATTTTTTAATATTACTATTTCTTATTTTTTCTTTAATAAATTATTTAACAAACTATTTTAGCACTAAAATATACTATAATCTATAATAAACTTTTCAGTAGAAGAAATTATATATATATTTCAAAATATGAAAAAGTTCTATTATAAACTCAAATACAACTCACAGTACTAGGAGAAAATTAACAGCTGAGTAAGTTCAGAGAGTTTATAAAATACTTACTCATAAAAGTGCACACAACTTAATTAAGCCTAAGAGCTTGAGCATGATGTTGGATGTGATCATCTATGAATGTGGCTATGAAATAGTAACCGTGGTCATAACCAGGTTGGAAACGTAACAACAGGGGGACATTGGCTTTTCTGCACGCCTCTTCAAACTTGTGAGGCAGCAGTTGTTGATCAGTCAAAAATTTGTCATCTTCCCCCTGAAAAGTGGATTAACAGTAAGACGAAAATAAAACCAACAAAAACTCAATAAGATCATTTAAGTAAGTGTTTATATAAATTGAAACCATGCCCCCTATGACAAATAGTACAAATCTAGCACACCATATTGGTTTATTCATATTCCTGCTAAAACTGGATTTTTCTTACAACATAGATGAAGCATAATGTAATAAAACTGTACAGGACAGAAGGAAATTTTCTTGCCACTCTTTAAATCAATCATTCAAAAGTATTTTCAAAATATTAACTAAAAACCACAATCTTTTACCTGATCAATCAAAATGGAGGAAGAGACATTGGGAAACTTCGTCACCAAAGAAGTGGCATCATACTCCTGCATTTTTCAACTTTTTATTATAATGAAATATCAAGATTTGTTTAAAGCCAACATGCAGTTTCCTCATCAAATTTACCTCCCAATCAGATTTATTGTCACCTAGATAATTTGTGAATGCCTTATGTCCCCAAGGACAATTTATAGGATTTGCTACTGGAGCAAAAGCAGAAACTGACTGGAACAAGCATGTTATGTGTAAACAAAATAAAAGTTAGAATCTATATAAGTAAATAAAATGTATTTATCATGACAAAGTGCAGTTTATATCTTGTCTTTGGAAATAATGTTCTACAAACTTCAAAAAGTCACCAAAAGGACGAAATAATTGGTTTGGTTCTAACTTGCAACAAACATTATATGCAATGCAGATTGCAACAAGTTCACCTTACATGTTTTTTTAACAATAAACTATAAATGGGTGTCTAACTTCTTCTCAATAGCTGTAAATGCCAACTTTCTACTGAATACATTCATTTCTAATCTTATCTGTTCTTGAATTTCCCACCTTTCTTATGCAATGTTTCTTCCCCACTCCACATTTTTTTTCTCTTATTAGCACTTTACTGTTAAATAGCATTCACTACGGTAGAGCATTTCTAGACTTTAAAAGTATCCAATCCAATTTTCCTTTCATAGGCATCCGCAAACATAAGATATGGTTGAACATTGATTAGTTCATCCATCCGCTAGAACATTTTACGCATTGCATCCCCATCACCTCATAAGATGGATCCGCAAGACTGTTGACTATGCAATTGGTGATATAATTCCCAATGTTGGCTTCAAAACATGGTTAACTTGTATTTTTTAAGCTTGCATAGCACATACTCTTACTTCTTACTCCTACTTAAATGAAAACATATGTTTCCCAAGTTTCAATTCAAGCCACAAATTAAGAAATAGAAATGACTCCTTGATGTATCAACCAGGGCTCTATCATCTCTAAGAAGCATCATTGTGCACTAAAATCTGCCCCCATAAAGTACATAAAGCTATACTAGGGTAAGAAAATATGGTCACAATGTCAAATGTTGGTGCAAACCTACATGAAAGCCTTTTGTTGACTCCCAATTCTAATTAAGAAGCTTCAAAACTATTAAAACTCCTAAAGAAATGGATGCCCCAAGAAGTGTGCTAGCATTCAGTATTTAATATTGATGCAGAGAAGAAAGATGATAGACATTGGATGGAGCATCTATATGAACAATCACTACCAACAATCCAATGTTTTAAATTCCGGATAGAAGAGAGCAGTGGGTAGCTCAAAAACGCTATGGCGAGATAGTGTATAGCAGGATAACCACTATTTTGAAATATTTTATAGTTTATGCAATGTATATACTATATACATATAAATTTAAAAAATGATAAAAATTACTCAAATTAACAATAAAATGTCGTAGATAGGTGTTTGAAACAAAACATACAAGTAAACACTAACAAAAGTCAAATACAAGTTTCCTATATTGGAATCATCTTCTAAATTCAAGTATTTTTCTATCATTTTCATTATTATTACATATGTAGATTTCAATTCGGAAATTAAAATCCCAAAAGTAGCGCTCTAAAAAAGCCTTAATGTATTTGTTCTAAGGTATTTCTTGGAATTAACACATTGTGCTGCTATAGCGCTCACTATGGCTCTATTTGGTCCATTACCACCTCTACACTAAATTGTTCCGCAACAGCAGCCCCTGTAGTGCAGGGACCATTCCGCTCCACTATCCTACTATAGCGCGATAATAAAACCCTGCTACAATCTAACTCAAAAATCCTTGCCTTTGTAAAACATCATGTGACATTATCTTATTACAATCATACGATAATTCATCCAATCATCCTCTACAAAGCCACACTTAAAGGAGTTCCCTTACAGCAAAAAATTGAAAAAGAATAAAATAAGCATCTTATAAACATCATCCTTCCAAAGAATATTAAACCCATCTATGACTGCTGCTGTTATCTTTTGACATAAATACACTTTAAAATCCCAAAATTTATTCATTTTCCCACTAACTCGGTGTCAATCCATAATCTAAAAGAGTATATTGGTTTCATTTAACTACATAATGGGGCTCTCAAATCTTGAAGCTCACAAGTTTTGTGATTGAGTGACTGCAAGTAGTTAGCAGTATTCATTTGCAGCTGTTCTGCTAAAAGATCAAGCAGCAAACATTAAGCTCCCTACACTCATTACCTATTAATTCTAAACTTGCATAGCTAAAATATATGAAAAGGGAACATTCTACTTGGACCTCAAATGAAACAAAAAGATGATTGTCATTGGTATTTTGGTACCAAAAAATCCAAAGGGAAGACATGAACCTGATGATCATCGTCCATTACTAAGAGATTTTCTACAACAATTAAATAGGGAAAGTTCAACATAAAGAATAAGCATTATACACATCACATCTAGAGTGTCAGATATCCTAAAAAATATCTGAAACCACTACCACAATGCAAAGTTAACTCAAGAAATTAAAGATAAATTCATCACTAGTACAAAAAATCCAATAGGAAAAAAATTAACTTTGATGATCATCCTCCTTTTCTCAGATATTGTCTCATAACTATTAAACAGTAAAAGTTCCATTGTAGAGAATAAACTTAAACTTATTAAGACTACCAGATATCCAAACAAATATCAGAAATCACTAATCCTTATGCAGCAATATAAGTCATGAGATAATTGCTACTATCTAAATGCTATTGAGATCCCTAGGAATGAAAAATGTATATGCAGACAAATAAAATAATACTAATAGCTATAGAATCAACAGTTAGCAGAGAAATCTATTAATGTGTACTATCTCAGTTAGCGAAGGTAAACTAGTAACAAACCATATTGCTTCCAAAGTAAAACTAAGCATTATTTTCAGGAAATTCCAATATTTTCAAACTTTTCTTTTACGATAAGTTTTTCAGTTGCATAAAAATCAAGACCTTATACTTGTCCTGATTTTTCAGGTAGATTGTCAAAGCACCATGCCCACCCATAGAGTGGCCAAATATAGAAGCCTTTGATGTTTCAAGCTGTGGAAAATTATCACTCAGAAGCTTTGGCAATTCCTTGACAACATAGTCATACATGCGCCAATTCTTCCATTTCTCTTGTGTGGCATTGAGATAAAATCCAGCACCTGTTCCAGAATGTACATGGAATTAATATATCTTCTGTAAATTAAAATGTATATATTGTACATTGCAAGTTAACTCTTTAGCTATATAGCCCCATAACATTTAAAATATTTCACACAGCATTTGCATCTTCTGAACAAAATGAGCTTTTTTTTCCTATCAAAATAAGGAGAATGAAGCAGAGATGTCACAATAGGGAGATATTCAGAATTAGTCAAAAGAACATTTAATCTGTTTCATTCTTATACCTCATGAGTACACTTTAGGTTTTCTATGCATTATGTTAACATGCTCGGGTAACACCTACTTCATAAATCAGTACCTTCATTTTCCCATCGATCTCCAACAGCACTACATGAAGTTTTATACTTCCTTAACAAGCTTCATCATCCATTGACATAACAGTACCCTCATAAATATGCATGTCACAATAAATTTCCATCTCTTTTTATTTTCCTTTGCCCATTTCAATTGGGCCAGCCATTGACCAGTTCTAAGTTCTAAAAGTTTTGATCTACCTCAACATTGTTTTTCATTTTTATGCAGAATGGCAGTGCCACCAGCCAGCCAAAGAACCATTTCAAGCCTTTGCAGTCCAAACAGACAGTTCAGTAAAGTAGTAGTGCAATTCAATTCTTATTTATTTGTTTCATGTTTGTGGTTTTCTACTTATAGCAAGGTTATTAGTGTAGAATTTGGGTTGGAGAGGTTAAAGAGGCCTTCCAGAGGATGAATATGGGTATACTGTGATGGAGAATAAGGTTTCATTTGGCTCACTAAGCTTTTCAATGAGATTTTGAGATTTAAGAAAATGCCAAATGAGTGCAGGAAGAGCACTTTGTTTCCTAGACTTAATAACAAAAGAGATATTCAGAATTGTGCTAACTACAAGGGTAAACTTATGGGTGATGCTATAAAATTATGAGAAAAGGTGGTTGTGTGATGAGAACCACGTAGATGAATTTTGTTTTATGCTAGTAAGGTCTACAACTTGAGTCATTTATCTTTCAAGAAGGTTGATGAAAAGATATTGAAGTAAACAGAGAGACTTTTATATAATTTTATTGACTTGAAAAAAGCTTATGATCAAGTACTACGAAAAGTGTTGTGGAATACTTTTGGAGAAAAAACGGTTTTTGTGAGGCTTATTTCATGGCTATACAAGACATGTATGAAGGGGTAACTACTAGTGTGAGAATTTCAAGAGGCGAGACTAAGGACTTTAATATAGGTGTAGGACTACATCAAGGATCAGTCTTAAAAGTCCTTGTACAATCTAGTCTTGCATGTGCCTATCAAGGACAAACAAAAGATTACACCTAAATGCAGGCACTTTGCAGATGATATAATCTTAACTGAGGAATAAAGGGAAGCAGTTAACAAGAGGAATATGACTTGGAATTAGAATAGGAGATGCCATACCACATGCTTCTAAGATTAAATATCTAGGATCAATATTACGAAACGAATGACAAATTAGTGAGGATGTTATACACAAGATATGTTGGATGGTTAAAATGAAGAAAAACATGGAGGATTGTTTGTGATTGCGAAGTACCTACAAACTCAAAAACAAGTTTTATCATACTGATATACATTTGGCTATACTAGACTGTAACGAATACCAGGGCTTTAAAAGGACAACATGGGATAGAGATGGGAATAAAAGAAACAAAAATTTTAAGATGAATGTGTTGCTATACAAGAAATGGCAGGATAATAAATATTAAATAAAAGAAAATATTGGTGTAGCACCAAATGAGAAAAGATGACAGAAAACCAATTAAAGTGGTTTCGACCCATAAGAAGAAAGTCAAAAGTTACATCCATCAGAATAGTACTTTAGATGACTTTTAGTCATGTGAAAAGGATGAGAGGGAGACCAAAAAGGACTCTTCATAGGAAGTCTTCGAGGGAGATCTCATGGTAATAATACTCATGAAGCTTTGGTTTTTAGCAGTGTCTAATGGTATCGTCTAATCCATGTAGTCAACCTCTGTTAGTGGGTAAAGGCTTTTTTCTTTTTTTTGCAATTAGATATAACATTGAAATATATTGTACCTTCTTCAAATCTTATGATTAAGTTGGATATCCAATCTCAAAAAACACATGAAGATTCCTACTCAGAAAGAAAAAACAAGGAGAAGAACAAAGCAAACATATCTTTACTATGCGAATGAAAGCCACAATCAAGTACAAAAGGAATAGCCTTAGAGAACAAAATAATTTTTATTCTCCTATAGTGACAAGTATCATAAATAATAAACTGTTATTAGGTTGAGAATTTCCTGCCACTACCATCTGGTTGAAGGAACTATATAAGCAAAAGTTCATTTTATCTATAAATATAAATTCCTTATGCAATATAGAATTGGGTATTAAGGATAATAGTACTAGATGCACAATATATTCATTACCAAGGGCAAAACACAAGATTGGATCATATAAATGAAAGCTCAGTCAGCAAGTCACAGACAATAGTGGAGGAAGATAAAACATAACATCCGTAGTACCATACATGCAATGGCATTGAAGGATGACAGAAACGACAATTGTTTTCAAAAGTACTTCTATATGCACAATATATTCATTACCAAGGGTATAACACATGATTGGGTCATACAAAATGAAAGTTTACCTACTAAATCACAAACAACACTGATAGAAGAAAACAGAACATCCATTATAAGTTCAGAACCATACTAAATGGAAATTTCAAGAAATTCAACATTCTCATACGACAAAAAATCAACAAAACTTTCTTAAAAAAAATCAATACAACTAAAACTAAGACCAAATATGAAGCTAGCTGGCCAAAGCGTGAGTCTGTTAATTTTCATCCGCCGATCCTCAAGCCCAACCAAGTCAGGCCCAAGGTTAAGGTCCAGCCTATTCAAAATTCAAAGCCCAAATGTAACTGTCTCATGTGGCATACCTACTCCAAAGTCCCAGCTGTCTGCTTCTCCTTCCACATTCAAGCCTCCTGCACAATCAAGTTAAAACTGAGAACATATAGAAGCTTAAAAACAAAAGGAAAAGTAGAAACTCCATAACCAATTAATTATAGTAGTTAAAAATATATTCTTTAATTGGCTTAAATAACTATCTATTCCCTGTAATGTATAAATATTCGCTTTCCAGCCCTCCTAAATTTTTTTCTCTGTTTTGGTGTCTAAAATTTCCTTTATGACATGTTAGTATTTGACAATAGTATTCTCCTTTAAGTGACTATGACTTGACACATATTAGAAAACATTGACTAAAATAAAAATCTACCCATAATAATCTTATCAAAAGTTTACCGTCTTATAAAGCTCAAATAAATCACTTCAGAGACTAAAATGAAAAAAAAAAAAAAAAAAAAAACATACTACCGAAACAAATAATTTCAGAAAATATGCATGCTGCTTGTTGATATGGACTAAAATAAAAATATAGTCATAAGAACCTATATCAAAAGTTTAGAGTTTTGCAAAGCTCGAATAAGTAACCACAGAGACTAAAATGGAAAAAAAATATAGTATCAAAACACTAAAATAATTTCAGGATGAGATCAAAACCAAAATATCTACTGGTATAAAAGACATCCCAATCAGAAATCATCTTCATATGAATTTTATAGTGATTATTAAAATTATAAAATTTATTATAAAATACCTTCACACAGTCCATGAATTACTGATTAAATATGATATTATGAACACAAAATTATTTAAGCCTCTTTAATCAAGTTTCGTAGGTTTATTTGGGGAATCGGAGGCAAAAAAAATTAAAAAACTTATTTACTTGGGGAGGTGTCGGGCGCAACCAAGGCAATGCCCTCAGCGGCAGCGGCGCGTTGAGCACCGGATTTGAATATGAAGTTCTCGTCAGTGCAAGTGAGGCCAGAGAGCCAATACAGCACCTATTGATTGAGAGAATAATAACAGCATTAAATGAAGGAAGTGTAATAGGTTGAATTCGAATGAAATGGAACGAGAATCGGAAAGTTTGAGAGGGACTCACTGGGAATTTGTGAGAGGGAGAAGGAGAAGGAGGGAAGTAGATGTGGAAGTTCATGGAGCAGCCGAGGGTGGGACTGAAATGTTTGAACCGCTTGTTGTAGCCTCCGAACATCTTGCCGCTGCTGATCTCGGTGGGCTTCGTCTCCATTGCCGTGGGCTTCGTCTCCATTGCGGGATTCTTCGGATTACGCTCTTACACAGAGGAAGTTGTCTTTGGGTGAGTGATGATGATATATGTGACTGAGAGTGAGGTTTTATGTCCTCACTTATCACTTAATTAAATAAAAATAATAATAATATATATTAATAATGATCTAATCAAATAATTTTCTTTTTATAATAGATCAAATCAATTTTTTATTTATTTTTAGTTAATTGGTTTATGAAATTTGAAAAATGTTTATTTAAAAAATTGTAATATTAAACAATTTTTAATATTTTTAGAATATTTTTTAAAAGATAAATTATATTAAATAATTTAATATTAAAAAAATAATTAGTTATAATAGTATTGAATAATGTTTATATTATTATTATTTAAAAATTTTAATAGAATTAAGTTGAATATATTTAATTAGAGTTCCAAAATTTAACCTTTAATATAGTTAGAACGTATTTTTTAATTTTATTTTATACATATTTGATAATTTATCCAAAATTTTCTATAAGAGTACATGAACATATATGTATTTTTTTATTTAATATTCTTACTTTTATATTTAGATATCTACAACATATTTTATATATATATATATATATATAAATAAATAAATAAATGTTAATTCATGTGATCTTTAAACGGATTTAGAAAAATTAAAAATTATATTTTAGATTACTTAAACATAACATTAAGTTAAGAGTATTTATTTTAAATATAAAATAAAAAATCCAAACATAATACTAAAAATAATTAAAGGCTGAGTCATTAAAACATAAGTCATAAACAAATAACATTAAAAATAAATATTTTAAAATTTAAATTATACAATATAAACATTTGTAAAAGATATTTTAATTATATATATATAATATAACATATTAATTAGTTGCATAACAAATTAAATAATATCCATATCTACTTAAATTTAAGGATAGATAACTTATAATCAAATAAATACTCTATTCATTGCAAATATAACATTTTGTCATTTCTATTTAGCACATCCCTAATCTCTTCTTTGATCACTTAAGAACAACAAGATAGGTTTTCCCATCTAAAAGAGATTTTAGATGCTTTGTGGACAAAAAAAAAAATCTTACTTATAATAATAATGATGTGTAAAAATTTTTAGTAAAACATTACTCTACCATAAGATGAAGTGAAAATTTATCATATATAAATTATGGACTAAAAATACCTCTAATACCTAGAAGATCAAGTAAATTTGTTTATGGAATTAGCCCACTTCCTATGGAGCATGTCACATGGAGCATGATCAGCAAAGTCATCTCATATTAATGAACCACTGAGAGAAGTTGGCAACGGCCACAAACCTTTAATGCATGTCAATAGGCTTCAACCATACACCTTCATTGCATTATACCCTCTTCTCTCTCTTATCTCTCTGTCTATGGCATGGCCAAGTTCAACAAGCTGCTTCTAATCTCACTCTCATGAGTAGTTTTCACTTTGTATGCTCAACTTCAGTCATATTCCAGTGCAATATAATTTCTCACATAATTTTCTTTCTTCTTTTGGTTTCTTGTGTTCTTTATTCGATGTAACAAGGACAGTTCTTGCATTTACAATCAAATATCTTGTGACTGAGGAGAACAACCCTTTGGTTGAATAAACATAACTTTGAAGTTCCCACAGAAAAGTTAAGGGTGTTTTGTATTTTACTTTGTTTTTTACTGGTTGTGACTGCTGTCTTAGCTGGGTAGATGAACAACTCTAGACGGAGAAAACAAAGTTACATTATTATTTGAATTTTATACATATATAGTTTTTTGCCTCTGGTCTTTAGGCATCTGAGCTGTCTAGAAAGCCAACAAGGACACCTTATTAGTGGTAATTGTATGATATATTTCATTCATTCTTCTATTTCAACTAAACTTAGAAGTGGAGAATTTTTAGGTCAGAACATCTAGAAAGGAAGACCTCGAATATTAGGTAGTTCAGTTTTTGGTCCAGGAAGATCCACCAAAAAGATTTAATTTTGCTGTTTATTTTAAATCTGAGTGGTAACACAATCCTCTGATCAAAAGGGTCAAATTCGGTTGGTGAGTTAGAGGAATAAGAAGGACCTAAGATTTAGGGGGTCCGTCGTATAGGAGGGTATGTAATGTGTTTAGTTTATTTATGGGCATAAAATTTGGATTAGAAAGAAGTTACCTATTGAAAAGTTAACTAGAAACTCATAAAGTATTGGAGATTTCATTTCAAGGCTTGTGTTTATGCATGGTGGGAAGCATCATGGGAGTAGTTAGTAATGAATACGCAAATGACTCATGCAATGGTTTAGAGGAGAAGCTTGATGATCTTCGCAGTCTTGTTGGGAAGGCTGATGGTGATCCTTTGAGAATTGTGAGTGTTGGTGCCGGTGCTTGGGGCAGTGTTTTTGCTGCTTTGTTGCAAGATACTTTTGGCCAATTCCGCGATAAGCTGCAAATCAGGATATGGAGAAGGCCAGGAAAGACAGTTGATAGAGCAACAGCAAAGCACCTCTTTGAAGTTATCAACTCCAGGGAGGATGTGTTGAGGAGGTTGATCAGGCGTTGTGCTTATCTGAAATATGTTGAGGCCAGGCTTGGTGATAGGACTCTTCTGGCTGATGAGATTCTGAAAGATGGATTTTGTTTGAATATGATAGACACACCACTTTGTCCATTGAAGGTGGTCACAAACTTGCAAGAAGCTGTTTGGGATGCTGATATTGTGGTTAATGGTTTGCCTTCAACCGAAACAAGGGAGATTTTTGAAGAGATAAGTAAATATTGGAAGGAGAGAATCACTGTGCCTGTGATAATCTCTTTGGCAAAGGGTATTGAGGCTGCATGGGAGCCTGTTCCCCATATTATAACTCCCACAAAAATGATCAACCAAGCAAGTAAGATTTTTCTTCTTATTATCATGAGTTATCTTTTCTCCATTCTTCTGGGTTCTTTCTTATACTTGAAGGGCAAGCTTTACCTAATACACTTGATACAATAGAAGAAGTAAAGGAATTCCATCAAGGTTTTAAATTGCATTTGCATGGCTATATTAGTTGCATTTGCCTGCAATTTTGTTAATCAATATACAACTGCCAGCTGCAATTTAAAAGCTTCGGTTGCATGAGCTCTCATATCGAAGAATACATAGCTTCAACTTTTTATTTTTGAGGCAAAGATTTAATCAGTAAATGCATAGTTGGTGTTGTACCATTTTTTGTTGTCAGTTTGGTTGGGTGTGGTAGGAGTTAGAAAATATGTCTTTCAGAACAAAGAAGAAAACTGTAAAGCATTGAGATACCTTTATGTGTCAAGAGGTTCAGGAAATTATTGATATCTTACTTTGTAACATTTTTCATACAGTCACATCCACCGGCTATTTGGTATATGGCATACTACTTCTTGAATAACTTTTCATCTTTTGACCAGTACAGCTAGAGACGAAGTCTAGCCAAAGAAACATCCGCAGCATTATTGTGAGTTTTATTGGTGGAGACAATTTTGTTTATTTTGAATGAATTTCAAACTCAACCCCCATCCAGTCCTAGCAAGTTCATTTCACTGAAATATATAGTTCTCATTCATATTTAGGCATACTACAGACCAAGGATATAACTCTAAAGTTCATCATACATTTTAGACTTTAGAGTATAAAGTAAAGCAATAAATCTTGATTCAGAAATTAACAGCTGAAAATATGATAAATGCATGTACCTACAAAATATATTATGAAGTTGTTTACATTTCAAATCTTGATTAATATGCACTTATCCTCTAAAGTCTACGGTACAGTTCATAGGAGGTAAATCTATATAAAATTTGATAATCCACAGGCTAGGTACTGCTATTTGTGATCTATAATTTATTTTATACCAACCAATAGAAGATAGTAACTTAGTAGTATATCTATTTTATTTATCCTCATTCTCAGTTGTTTACAATGTTTATACTTTGACAGCTGGAGTGCCTATGGAGAACATACTTTATCTTGGTGGTCCAAATATTGCCTCAGAAATCTACAACAAGGAGTATGGCAATGCTCGAATATGTGGAGCTGATAAATGGAGGAAACCTCTGGCAAAGTTTCTACGACAACCACATTTTATTGTCTGGGACAACAGTGACCTTGTCACCCATGAAGTCATGGGTGGCTTGAAAAATGTCTATGCAATTGGTGCAGGTAAGCTTCAAATTAGATAGAGACTGGACAAACTTCTCCATAACTACTTTTAGGAGAAAAAAATAAGAAAAATGAAATTAGCTTTTACATAACGCATAAATTAATTTATAAAAACTGTCATAATTTCTCTGAATTCATAATTTTAACCTGTGCTGGCTTGGTCTCAGTATGACTCTAAGCAACTATGCCAAGAATCTCAGTGTGTTGTGTAAAAATCCAAGTTTAACCTTAGCAAAATGATAGAACAAAGTATAGAGTTTAACTAGTATATAGTGTAGTGAATGAAGATTATTCTACTACCTAACCAATATACTTACAGGAGTTGTGTAAAAGTAAATTACTAATTATCAAGGGTAATTGGAGATAAGATTCTTATATCAAAGATTGGTTAAGGAATTACTCTTCACCATTAGACATACACAGAAGAATATATGCAAGTTCAAATAAAATTCAACTAATAATAACTGCGTCAATAATAATATTTGTGTCTAGAGACCCAGAACCCTATCTTACTACAAGGAGGGATTTAGTCTCTCATCAATATAATCTTATTAAACATAGAGAATCCAGAAATAGAAAGATAAAAAAACAATAGAAGATTAAAACCTGAGACTCCTTTGATCCTACTCTTTACGGATCTTGCATTAAGAAGTTTTCTCTCCAATGTGAGAGAGTTTATCTTCTATGTTGGATGACTCTTTATATATCCACCAAGAGATATCTTTTCTTCTTTCCTTATACATGTCTATTTATGCGTAATATATATGTTTCGTGTCAGAATCCTTTAGCAAAGATCAGGTTTCTGTTGTTTGTCCAAGCCTAAAATGGTGCCCTGATGAGAAGTGAAAATCAAATACTTGAATTGGAAACAGCCATTAAGTAACACATTTGAGATAATTCTGTAATTATTCCTTAATTAGACTATTGGAACAACATCATATTGTACACCAATTTCTACACTCATCTCATGCCTCTCTTTTCCTTTCCTATCACATCACCCCCATCAAACACATTATCTTCTCTCTTTTTGGTTCTATCTCTCCTGCTCCTGCCCAAGGTGTATAAACCTTGATATGAAGCCTTCATTGTTCTGATTGTAAACATGGTGTAGCTGTGTGATGCAGTGGAAACTACATAGCCATGCACTTTTGACTCTGAATTTTGACCTCAAAATAACAGCTTTAGTTTCTGTGGTCTGCTTAAAAGTTGTTGGAATAGAGTAATCTAATTTGCATATTTATAGTGTAAGTTTTTTCTCTTTCGGCATAAAGATCATAAACAAGGATTTTCTTCTAATTTTGGTCCAAAAATATTGTTTCTTCTTCCATCAAATCTCCAATCAGTTACTTTAACATGTCAAAAAGACATAAAATAGTTTAGGAAACCAATCAAACCATAATCCATAAATTTTTTTCTCTGATTATATAACAAAAGACATAAAATTTGCAAGACTCTTCTGTTAAATAAAGCAAATCAACACATTCAATATGTGATATTATTGCAACTTACCAAGTAATTTCATAGCTCTGCAGCTATATGGTATCTGATGGTTATTAACTTTTTAAGAAGTCATATGACAAAACAGTTATTTTTATTGCAGTTTTACCAAAATTGAATTTCTTATGTTTCCAAACTATGGTTGATTCGCTCAATGCCAAGTGGCTAGATCAGTACATTAATAACTAGCCTTTGTTATTTTTGGCAATACACTTTTTACCTGCAGTGTTTTGGGCAAATGCTTTTACTTGTTGTCTTCCTTTTGAATAGCGTTGCTGTTGCAAGTGGAAAATGGGAATTTTTACTGTGATAATAGCATCCCCTTATTCATTTCCGTAGCTTGCATTAACTTTGTGACTGACAATCTCTAGTACATATTGTCATTATTATTGTCAGGAATGGTAGCAGCCCTTACCAATGAGAGTGCTACCAGCAAATCTGTATACTTTGCACACTGCACATCAGAGATGATATTTATCACTCACTTGTTGGCTGAAGGACCTGAGAAACTTGCAGGACCATTATTGGCTGATACTTACGTGACTTTACTAAAAGGTCGTAATGCATGGTATGGCCAGATGCTAGCTAAGGGTGAATTAAGCCCAGACATGGGTGACAGCATCAGTGGCAAAGGAATGATTCAGGTACCTTGTGTAATTTTCCACTTCGTTTCTTCCGAACGCCTACTCTAAATTCCTTAGGTGTTCCAATTGCACTCTGGAATGTACAAATAGTATAATATGCACTAAAATGTGAATATTATGTACAAATAGTGTGATTCCACTTTAAGAAATTTTGTATGTAACTTAGTGGAATTTTTGTCTGTTATTTTGGTTTAAAGCTTCGGGCAATTTCAATTTTCAAAGGTAGATTTATTTTTTATCTTTGAAGACATGAAGTGGTTTAGGGTTTGGATGTGGTTTTGGATTTCTTCTTATCAAAGTTTTTACATTCTAGTTACATATTTACATTCTTTTTATATCTGTAGGGTGTCTCTGCAGTGAAGGCTTTTTTTGAACTTCTGAGCCATTCAAACCTGAATGTGCTGCACCCAGAAGAAAACAAACCGGTTGCTCCTGTTGAACTTTGCCCCATCCTCAAGACACTGTATAAAATATTGATATCCAGGTAACTAATTTCTTGCAACCATTAGCAATGGAAATTCCCCCATATGATCAAACAAAAGAAGTATAAAAATTAAAACTGTACCTTGGCTATGCTACAAGTTTCTTTACCTTGCTACTGATGCATTTTCATTTCTCAGGGAACACTCTTCATCAGAAGCTATTCTCCAAGCTCTCAGGGACGAAAATCAGAATGATCCCCGTGAACGCATTGAGATTGCACAAACCCATGCTTTCTACATGCCTTCACTTCTTGGACAACCCTGATTATTTTATCTTGGCAAAATTTATTTGTAGGGCATTTCATTTCTCAAGGTTTCACTTTTATGGATACAATTTCAAGAATTCTTCATTGTTTACAACCTATCATTTTAAATGAATTTTGCAATTCTTACAAATACAGTGAATTCCCTGTTTTTTAACCTAGTAACATAAATTTAGAAGAATACAATATTTTCTTTATATACACTTCATGCTTGGAATTTTTTCAAACTACAAAATCAAATTCAATTGTAATTTTCAATAAATTCTGGTGAATAGGAAAATGTTAATATTTAAAAATATGTATACCACTGTATTAAGTATAAATATGTTTTCCAATATTGAAAATAAAGTTCAATGATTAATAAAGTATTTGTAATCGTTTTTTTTAATCTGTATAATTTATTATAGTTTGTTCAATGTTTAAAAATAAAAAATATAGGGCGGAGCCAGAAATTTTAAATGGAGGGCCGAACTGGGTTGAATCGAATCAAATCGGGTCGGAGTAATTAAAAAAATTAATATATATACATTAAAATTAATTATCACGTAAAAATAAATATAATAAATAAAATTATTAATAAATTATAAATTATTTACATATATTTAAAATCAACATAAATAATTATATATAAAATCAAATATATATCTGGTACATTTAATTTTTTAATTGTACTCGACGATGTTTCATGTTATAAAAATAATCAATTATCACACCTGAACTTTGCCGCAATCTCCTTTTCAATGTAAACAATCATGCAATCAGTAAGAAAATCATCTTCCATCCTATTTTGAAACCTTGTTTTAATAATTTTTATAGCAGAAAATACACATTCTCTTATATATTTGATTATTTTAAATTAAAAAGATTCTATTTAAATTTAATTTATATATAATTTTAATTTTGAATTTCTTAACTTTTAGTTTCTAATATTCTATAATTTTTTAATATATATATATATAATATAAAAGATTATTTTGATATTTTTTTATTTTTTTTAATTAATAATATTTATTGAAAAAATATATAATACAAATATAAAAACTGATAAAATATTTGTTTTATATATAAGATTATATATTTAATTATTTTAAATTAAAAAGATTATATTTAAATTTAATTTATATATAATATTTTTATAAAAAGAAATAAAATATATATTTTATAATTTAATTATAATTTTATATAATAATAATAATAAAAATTCAAAATGTTGAGGAGTGTGGCGCCGAATGCCCTAGGGTCCGCCCCTGATATTAATTAAAATAATTAAAATAATAAAAAATATTTTAAAATAAGAGAATATAAATTTATGTAACACAAAACATACGAAATAGCAGGTTTTATTATAAAATATTATAATTTTTTTGAAAATAATAAATTGCTTTCTTAGAATACACTGAACAGAAAATAATATTGTATTTTAATTTTAAACTTAAAAAACAATTGGCGGTTTGTGAAGACTGTTGTTTGTTTAGATCCTTCTAGAATCCATTGAATCCACTGTGTCCTTTATCTTTCATTCTTTCTCTGCACGAAACAAAGCAATCACTTCCTCTCTCTCCACCACCCACTTCTCTGCGTCAAAAAAAGGTTTTCTCCTCAGCTTCACTATCTGTGAGCTATTTAATTTATTAGTTCTGTTTTTTCTTTTCAATTTTCTCTTTAGAAAGATTGTTGTTGCGTTTTAATATTTGGTTAACCATTGTAGCAGAGTGTTCTGGAAATGATCATGTTTAACTAAGTTCATTACTTGATCGTTTTACTGCGTTTAATAATGGTAGCTGATTTTTGTTTAGAATAATTAGAGTCTAATCAAATCTGAAGAATAAGTTAATTGCTTGAATCTAATATTTGTATTTTTTTTTATTTTTTTTGGTTCATTCACACTATTTTTGTTATGTAGAAGTTGATTTTTCTACATTCAAATGAAATCAATCATATTAAAATTGTTTTTCAATAAATTGATACAAAAAATTATTCTAATATTAGATTTTTGCAGTTGTCAAACATATCCTATGGATACTCTTAAAGGGGAGACTGAAAAATCGTCTTCATCGGCTCCAAATGTTACTTCTTGTCGAAAGAAGAAGAATGAAGAGGCCACTTTTTTGGAGGATTTGAAGGATCACATGGACGAGTTTATTCATGCTTCTATGGATGAACATAAAACTTGCTTCAAGAAAACTGTTGAGAAGGTTTGTGTTGCACCTAAACTTTCTTATTACGACAATTGTGTGCACCACTTTGTTAATATGTAGTGTGTGGTTTTGGTTCATTTCAGATGTTTGGTATGTCCAAAGCTGTTGCAAAGAGGAACAATGATGCTGCCAAAGAAGTTGAGAGTTCTCTGCCTCTTCAGACAACTTTGCAAGATTAGTTTCATTTTTGCCATGAAGAAACAAATGATTTTGTTTTTAGAAGCTATCTCTAAGGAAGTTAATATGAATAAGTGATAGATTAAATTGGTTGATTCTTGTTTAAAGGATCACTAATTTCCATGAAAAAAATACTCTGATGCATGAGATTAGGTTGTTCAGACTTGTCATTGGAATGGAATGTGATTTGCTTACATTACTTAATGCCACACTTTTTTGTGTTTAGAGTAAATATTTATAATATGTTGGGTATATACGAAGAAAATATGATGTAGATATTCACTTGGAAGAATTATTCAAGAACTACTCATTTACTTGAGCATCAGAGAAAATATATATGTATTCATATGCGATTTCTTAATCTTTTAAAATCATTAATTTCTCAAATTAACTAGATTATGATCAGTATCATTTCTCAAATTAACTAGGATTATGATAAGTATCATTTCTCAAATTAACTAGGATTATGACCAGTATCATTTCTCAAATTAACTAGGATTATGATCAGTATCAAAAAGATTTTTCTGGATATTTTTAGGCAGGAACTTCAAGCAACTTTTTGTTGGAAACTATTTATATAGTATATTTTCGGAATAAATTTTATTTCTTATAATCAGTCGTATTATAATATGAATTAGTTTTTGATAAATTACATTACAATATGTATTATTTCTAAATCCATTATTTTTTTTTTCAAGTAACAGAAAAATATAAACTGCTATTAATACTTTTATCTTGAGTACACAATGTAGATTTTCAAAATATTCAGATACAAACAAAGCAAAATAATTGAATAATCCGGTAGAAGGGTTTTATTGTTTCAATTCATTCTTCTCTTTTGAGATGAATTTTATATATTTTTTTATTAAATTTAATTCACCTTTAATTGAATTGGATAAATTACAAGATTTCTGAAATATGTAATTTTAAAATATTTTTTGTTTAATTTTTTAGAATAATATTTTAAAAAGTAAATTACATTATTTGATACATTATTAAATAATTTATATTTAAATAAAAAATAATTAAATATATATTAATATATTATTATTATTATTATTTAATAATTTTGTTTAGATTAAATTAGAGAGACTCACAGGTTTAATATTCAAAATTGGTCATTTATATAATTGGATTGAGCAATATCATTCACCCCATTTATCAAACACGTATACCAGATATATTTCTAAGAATGAAAGACATATGCATAAAAATTTTAACCTTTTCAGGACAAATTTTATCAGAAAACATCAGTAAAAACTGCTACAAACAATGTTGAATTCCTAGAAAAGATTAAAAAAAGAAAAACTCTATCAAACAAACTAATATGTTAACCTATAAGTTTCTTAAAAGACTTAAAAGAATAACATCCTCCCTCATACATTGTCAAGAGATAGATTAGATACTAATAGAGATGTTCAATTCTGTAAACTCTTTGTAACTTTTTTGGAGGTGGTCTTGGAAGTGATGATCTTGCTTCCTTTCTTTTGTTTACCTGCAGAGTTATTTCTCCTGTTAGACTCTGAGGACAGTTATCAACTTCCCAGAATGTTTCTATCAGATGCTGAATGTATGGATCCATCTCCTCATCCTCGTACGATGCTTTTCTTTTCTTATATGAACATGGTCTCCACACTCCATGTGGTCCTGGTGTTATATACACTGTCTTTACACTGGTAACTTGTTCTTTTCCTTTACAATGATTCATCTCTTCCATGCTTTTTTCACTCTCTTTCTGGTGCCACTCACTCTTTCTTCTTTCTCATTGCTTCTGCTAATTTATTTATAATAAATATTTAGAAACTGAAAAGATTACAGTAATAACTATTTCCTTTTTCATCATCTTGTTTCTTGATTTTCTTATTTCTCCTTATCAGAATAATATCTTAATTGATTTTCTTATTTCATATCTTAATTGATTTTTTATCATTAGATTTTGCATTTTCTTTTATCTTAAATTAATTATCATATCATCTCTATCATAATTTGTTTTTATAATCCATTAAGATTTATACATAATATATTGTTAGAGTTGAGTGATTGTTGTTTTCTTGACCAAAATATATTTATAATTAAGGTAACTATTAACAAATATAAACAAATATATGTTTTAAAAATAATTTTATGATTAATTAGTTGTATTATATTTATTATAATAATAAATTTGTATAATAATTTCTAAATATAAAATAATATAATGTATCTATAATATAACGATAATGGTAAATCAAAACATATATTCTATTTAATAATTTTGTATAAAAAATATTTTATAAATCTTTTAATAATCAAAAATACGGTAAAACTAATCTAAATCCATCTCTATAATATTAATTTGATTTTAAAATAAAATAAAACACTATTTAATTTTTATATTTATAAGATAGGTAGAAGGATAATGATTTTGTTGAATACGTCATTTTGTAAGGTCTAAGAGAGAATATTTTATCTATGAAAAAATAATATGAAAGAGAGAAGATAATGAAGAAATTGAAAAACAAACATTGAGGCTGTAATTTTAAGAAATTAAGTTGTAGTTATTTTTATTTGTTTGATTTATTATTTATATTTTATAAGGATAATGATCATAAAAAAGTATTATATAAAAAGAATCTTGAAATAAAATATAAAGTTAACATAATATATATATATATATATATATGAAAATAAATATATTATCCTCAACTATTAATTCAAAGAAAATTGTATATAAATAAAATACTACTAGATTAATATTCTCAATCATAAACATTATAAAATCATTGAAACAACCATAAACATGATAAAATCAATTGAAACACAAAGTGTATTACTTTTATCAAGAACGTAGTTAAGTTGTTATCAATCTTGAGTCATGTTTCTTATTCTTTCTCATAAAAAAAATCATCACATTTCACACTCACCTCATTTTGAATCATAAACACTGACTCAGAATACTAAATTCCATAAAAATTCTACAGAAACCACCCAATTCTATACAGATTAATTTATAAGATTTCTGGCATGTTGTATAAGTTTGTAATGGATTTTAATTAACAAATTAAAAGTTCATAAAATCTTGACCAAATTGAATGGTACTCAGATAAAAGAATTAAAGATGTAAAGATTTTAATATTACAGAACAAAAATAATAATAATAATAATAATAATAATATTATTATTATTAATATTAATAAGTTGTTCAGTATCAGAATAAATCTAAACCTATTTTAATTATAGATTATTTAAGTATAAATGATAAATTATTTAAAAACTTTTTAAATTATCCTTAATAATATATTATTTAAGGATAAATCAGGTGATTAGGTGAGTAGACCAGTTATCTTTCTGACTTAAATTCAATCATCTGACCCATTTACGAAATTATGAATAAATAATAAATTGTAAGATAGGTAAGATTTTTTTTTTTAATAATTTTACTGTAAAAAAATATACCATTTCTAAAATACTTACTAACTTGAGGAAAGACTCAGTATTAAGAAGGAGCTCTCAGTATTAAGGAAAAGAAAGTAATGACATAAAAATATTCTGTGAATGAAAAGCTCTCAATATTAAGGAGAAGAAGGTAGCATTGGAGTATCATCAACATATACATTCTCATTTAGTGGAGGAGAAGCTCTTAATATTAAGAAGGAGTTCTCAATATTAAGGAGAAGAAGGTAGTGACGTAGAAATATTTGGTAGAGGAGAAACTCTCAATATTAAGGAGAAGAAGGTAATGTTGGAGTGTCATCAATAGACATATTTTCATTTGGTGGAGGAGAAACTCTCAGTATTAAGGAGAAGAAGGTAGCGTTGAAGTGTCTTCAATAAACACATTTCTATTTAATAGAGGAGAAACTTTCCGTATTAAGGAGAAAAACATAACTTGAAGAAATATTTTAGAATACTTGAATTTATTGTTAAAATTTCGATAAAAATAAATATGAAGTGAAGAATTAAAATAGTACAAAATATTCTGAAAGACTAAATCATACATAAAATATTTGAGAAAAGATCAATTCTGTTTCCTTACTAAAATAAATTGTTCAACAATCAAGGTTAGGTTCTGAAACCATTACAAAATTCAGCATAAATTCATATAAGCAAAACAAGAACAGAAAGCTTGATTTCAATAGGACAAAACCAAGCTTGGAACAAAATCATAAGGCCTATACCCATAAGGCCTAGACCCACCTGTGGTTTTGGGGTAACTTTCAGTGTGGAATACTGTGTTGTCTCTCCGATTATAGAGCATAAATTCAGAATTTATATTGTTTACCAACAACAGGACATCATCATTTTCAGACATGCACAAGAGTGTAAGTGGAGGAGCAAACCCTGGTTGAACATGACATTGCTCATACCTTATATTGAGCAACTCAGTCCAAGAATTTTCATTTCCAAACTCCCTCATTATCCAAACAGCAAAACGGTCCCTCTCATAACGATCCCAACTACACACAAGACAACCCTTCAAAACCCCAAGTCTAGGTTCAACACCAGGAACTTCAGAAAAATTATCTGGCATCATCAAATACCTATATGTCTCCTTCTTTATATCATACTCAAAAATCATTAACTCTTTGGCTGTAACAGTTTTCCATTTATATTCAACACCAGACCTGCGAAGTGCTAACCAGTTAAGAGTGCCATTCACTAACTGTCCATCAAATTGTGACAAAATAGGAAATGTAGGAAAAGTTGAAACCTTTCTCCAACAAGTGTCACCCAAGCTGTAAACTCTCACTTCCCTTTGCTGCAATTTAATATTGAAAAGTATTGCCAGAACCTTGTAAGTGTCACTCAAATCATCATAACCAAACCCACATTTCACATAACAATACCACCCTCCAACCATATAATCACGTAAGCAGACATGCAAGCGTGGTGAATTTTTGGTGATGACCCTTGTGGCCGGGTTCCAAAAATTCACACAGAATTCTTTATATTCTTCATATTCTTTTCCATCAAAGAATCTATATAAGCAAAGCAACCCATTGCAGACACCCATGATGTCGAACGTACCAGTGTAGTCCTGATGGAAAGAAGCAGCAAGAGTGGATGATGGGTTCTGAAGTAAACGGGGAACAGAGCAGTGTGCGTGAAAGCTGCCGCCGAAGAACTTTTCTTCCCTAACTTTTTTGAATTTTAACAGCAGATGGGTGGTTGTGGAGGACCTTTGAAGGTGTAATTTAACGAATTTAGGCTCGGAAATGAAGGATTTGCATTCCTTGGAAACGCACCTGAATCTCAAGACATCCTTCACAGGAAGCCATGACACAATCTCCCTTATCACATCGTTAGGAAGTGTTTTTTCACCACCATCCATCGTCACTGCATAGAATAAATTAATTATTTCGTGACAAAACTAATAAGAAATACACAAAATTCGTAACTATTATCTATAATTTTCTTACAATTCTAAATTTGTAGGTAAAATTTTCGTAGTTAATTTTAACAATAGGTTATCTATAACATTTTTCTGTAAATAACAACATTAAAATACTAAAATTTCATATGTGAAATACATACACATTTTTTTGTAAATAAATCCTTAAAACCTATTAAGGGGAGATTTTGTGTATTAATCACATCTGCCCCAAATATACCAAATTAGTTTTTTGATTTTATTTTCAATATTAAGATTTACGAGATGAAGCTACACCACATATTAATGAAAAAGAAAAAGTATAAACTTCATTACCTAGAGGCAACGACGCGAAGAAGAGGACGACGTGAAGGAGGCGGCAATGTGGAGGAGGCGGCGACACGAAGGAGGCGACGACGCGAAGAAGGTGGCGAGAGACAGATACAACCTAAGAGGCGACGTGAGAGATAGATACAACCTAAGAGGCAACGCGAGAGATAGATACAACCTAAGAAGCGACGCGAGAGACAGATACAACCTTAAAAGGCGAAGCGAGAGACAGATACAACCTAAGAGGCGAAGCGAGAGACAGATACAACCTAAGAGGCGAAGCGAGAGACAGATACAAGACAGATACCGAAGCGAGAGACAGATACAACCTAAGAGGCGAAGCGAGAGACAGATACAACCTAAGAGGCGACGCGAGAGACAGATACAACCTAATAGGCGACGCGAGAGACAGATACAACCTAAGAGGCGACGCGAGAGACAGATACAACCTAAGAGGCGACGCGAGAGACAGATACAACCTAAGAGGCGACGCGAGAGACAGATACAACCTAAGAGGCGACGCGAGAGACCGATACAACCTAAGAGGCGACGGGAGAGACCAATACAACCTAAGAGGCGACGGGAGAGACCGATACAACCTAAGAGGCGACGAGAGAGGCAGATGCAACCTAAGAGATGACGAGAGAGGCAGATGCAACCTAAGAGGCGACGCGAGAGACAGATACAACCTAAGAGGCGACGAGAGAGACAGATACAACCTAAGAGGCGACAGGACAGACCGATACAACCTAAGAGGCGACGGGACAAACCGATACAACCTAAGAGGCGACGGGACAGACCAATACAACCTAAGAGGCGACGGGAGAGGCAGATGCAACCTAAGAGGCGACGGGAGAGGCAGATGCAACCTAAGAGGCGACAGGAGAGGCAGATATAACCTAGGAGGCGGACGGCGCATGTAAAAATTAGGTTTTGGTTTTAAAGAATCAAGACATTAGGTTTAACTTAATATAATATTAATATTTTATTTTAAAAAATTAAGTATCCGTAAGTAAATTTTGTATGTAAATTATTAAATTACCTACTGATTTTTTTGTATATAATAATATTAAAATTATCTACCGAAAATTCTATATTTAATATTATATTATATTATATATAACTATTTTTTATATAAATTTTGTATGTAATATTAGTTTACCAAAAAAAATTTATATATAATTTTTTTATATAAATTATATTTATATACAAATTTTTTTTATATAAAATCAGTAAATAATATTGAAATTATTTATAAATTTTGATCTGTATCTAAATTTCTGTATATAATTAACTATATTGTAGTCTTTATCAATACTATTGTAGGTTAATATACTCAATTGTTAGGTTTTCAATTAAAACTTCTCGGGGAGTGTACCAGATAGAAAGTATCGAACAAAGGGATTTGGAAAAACTATGCCCGCAAGAGTTTCATGTATTATCAGACTTCAAAGAGTAGATGTAGAAAATATGAATTAAGAATAAGTGTGATAAATTGGAATAGATTGCAATAATAAAAGCGTATAGGAATCAGATTATTCAAAACTCAGAAACAATCAAATGCAATGCCTTCTTTTTGATTATCAAAATAAATATTTAGTTTTCGTCAATCCCTTGATCGGAAACCCTAATAATGCCCAAAGTCTTTTTCAATTCCTTTTAAAAGATCAATAGAATTTTTCACAATAAAGATCAGATTTCGTAAAACCCAATTACCCTAATTTTGTTCCCAAAATTAGGTAAATTAGGGGTTAGGGTTGAGATCAGAAAAAATAAATGTTCCCACAAAAATGTCTATTCAAAATATGGAGATAAGTGTGCACAACCAAAACCTTAATCAAAATAAAAGAATTACATAGATGCAGAAGAATAATGAGATACAATTTAAACTCAATTCATATACAAAGAAGTACCTTAGCCACTCATGGTGGGTTGCTCCATAAAGAAGATTAGGCACAATTGTGCTTCCGGAGTATCTGATCGCTTTCCCAAGCTAGACCCTTAAAACCCTAGGACTCTCTTTTGCTTTCGTCTGTAGAAGTGGTGATTTGAAAGCTTCGTGACTCATTCCTTAAATAGGAAAATTTGACCAAAGTTGGTTAGGATGCGCTCAGCGAAATTGGCCTGCACTGAGCGGATTGGTAATGGAAAACAAACCCAGTTTAATTTCGCTCAGCGCGAGAATCCGCTCAGTGCCTCTTCTTTTCTTCAGCTTTTTATCACTTTTCAATTCTCTTCTTCTAATTTAATGACCTCTACTTGGATTAACAAAAATTGGTGTTTTTGTAATAATTTATCTCTATTTTTTTTTCTATTTTTTTTCATGAGCATATAAACACCTAACATCAACCTATATTTATCTTAATTTAGTTACAGATTTTATTTTATATTCAATTATTATTATTTGAAAAATTTTATTTTTTTACAAATTTTATTATCAAAATGTTAATTTTAATATATTTTTATCAATTTATTGAATTTCTAGTCAAATAATCATATCTTATTAAAAAAAATTAAGAAAGAAAATCAAACAACCTATTTTAGAACTATTTTTTATAATTAAGTTTTTTTATTTTGTTAAAAATTTAAGGAAGAAAAAGATTAGTAAAATTTTAATTGTTTATATTTTAAAAGATAAAATTCATGAAATTTTGTATGGATAGTTAAGTGATAAAGTGATATTAAACTATAACCATGATTAAATTATTTATTTTAAAATATTATTGATATATTTAAATATTAACTGAGTTTAATGGGTGTGATCATACAATTAATTATAATTTATGAATTTTTATTTACAATTATGAAAAATTATTCGTTCGGATACTTAAAATTATAATTATATAAATAAGGGAGAAATTATCTCATCCCAAAATTTTCATAAATTACGGATGAAAGTCAAAATAATGGTTGAAATAAGATTTTTTTTATTTGGTAGTGTATTTGTATTGTAATTTATATTATGGCTTGTATAATTGAATATTTTGATAGGTATTTTAGATAAAAATATGAAATAATTGTTAAAACAAAAATTATACAATAAATATTATTATTTGAGGGAAAACATTATATTAATTAAAATAATTATTAAAAAATCAATTTTTTAATTTGTCCCATGATTACCCACAAAAATTAGATTACACCTTTTTATTTTAAAAGAATTATATTTTTAGGTTTAATTTGATAAAAATGAAATTAATCCATAAATCAATCTAAAACTCAATTAACTAAAATTTGATTGAATCACGTAAACCTATTATTTCATATTTGTTGATATAGTTTGGTAGAAGTTGAGAGAAAAGAAGGAGAGTGAGTGGGATTCGCAAGAATGGCGGAGAGCGTGAAAATGGTGGACCTCCAACTCACCTTAAAGCCTTTCTATCAGAGAGCCTCAGAAGCAGAGGTCACTCCCTCTTCATTTTCTCATCCTTTCACTCTCTTTCATTCATTCTTCTTTTCAAAACCTATCATTCCTCTAACTATTTGCAATTGAAAATCCATTACTTCACTTCGTTTAGCATTCAACCAAAACCGAACACGTATTCGGATTTATGGAGACTCCAATTGTTTAATAAATTTTGGAACAAATCAGGTTAATTACAGTGAAACTCCGTTTTGCTTACTGAAACTTTTTGCTAGTTTAGTTTATTCGCCGTTAACATCTTGAAACATGAAAATATTTATTGTTTTACTTTTTTTTCTTTCCTAACGTCAATTTAGTGATTGAGTAGGTGGGTAGAAAGTTGAAAGTTAATGTTGTATTTACCTTGTTGAACAGAAATGAGGGAACTTGTTTAATATTTCAGAATAAATTTAAATTATTGGGTTGAACCTGTTTATTAATTACCTTCTTAATGCACCCATGGGATGATGATTGTTTTAACCTTGGAGGTGATATTGTTCTCCTATTTCTTGTTGTTTAATAAAAACCTCTTTTCTTTCTCTTTTCAATTCTTGGTTCCTAACACAAAATTAAGTGTTCGAGAGTAGAAACATCAGATCAAAAGTTCGCTAGATTACGAGGAATGTCCCTGGTATGATTTCCATGAGTGAAAAATATAAGTTAATCAATATCCAAAAGTTCACTAGATTAGCTCTTTTATAGGTACCTTCAACTTTACCGATAGTTCATAATTTTTCAAGGAAATTGATTATTCATAGTGTTTCCATGTAAATTCAGTTTTATGGTAATTACTTTCCACAAGTGTATAATCAAAATATTTTATAATTGACTCCCTTTCCTGCTTGTTCTGCACCGAGATTCCCTCTATATTGAATAGAGAAAATGTCATGCTAGCTTGATGTTTCAAGTATTAGGTTGGACTGTTTAGTAAGTATTTCTATTGCTAAATCAATCATCCTAGATTATTTGAAACTGAACTATGTATGGCTTGAGGTTAGAGTGAATTTGACTCTGAAAAATAGATATGTAAAGGACTTCCCGAGACATTCTTTTTCCTGTGCTTTCTATATCTTGGGCAGATATGGAATTGAGCTTCCTCCAAATTCTCTGACCATAAACTTGCTGCAATACCTACTGCATGAAATTTTGGCACTGTTGTAACTTGTGAGACACAGCTGCTCTGTAATGAAAAGAAAAGGATTTTGAAATGAAATTCCCTTGTTAGAATTTGAAGAGCTTAAGAGTTTTAATTTTTAATTACAAATTTGTCACCTTGTTTTCAATCTATTATACAGAAAAAACAAAGTTGTTTACAGTGTTTTTCTGTACAATTTTTTCAAAAGAAGGAACAAATTGAAAAGAAGAATTTCGGAAGTCACAACTCTCTCACTAGCTTATCTTTATTGTAGGAGCGCTTATCAAGGCTAGAAGCTACCTTGAATAATGAAAAAGGTATGTGCTAAGGTACTCAACACAACCAATAGTATTTTCAGATTGAAGTCTGGCTTTGAGAATGTAGGTCTAAGTTTCTTGTATACGGAACTTGCTCAGATACTGGAAACGAGGAAAACTTGAAAGTGATTAATGATCTTCAATCAAAGCTAAATGCTGCAAATGCAGAACTTATTTCAGAAAAAGAAAAGGTTGTCCTTATCTATGGCTTGTTTATTTACATTACATTCTGTTAATGGTTAAATATCATACCTCATGTACTAATAATTTTTGTTTGCAGATTCAAATGCTTGAAAAAGAAAATGCTAAACTTCAATACCGAATAATTCATCTCGTGAGATCACACAAGGAAATTAATTTGAAGTTAGAGCAAGTGAGTGTCACTGATGTTGCCTTCCATGCTTTTGATTAATTAGTAAATGTGCATTATTTGAGTGAGTGTGGTTTCAGAAGTTTGTGGCCATAGTGTCACACAATAATTTGGATAATATCTTTCATATAGAAATGTGACAACTGATTTTCTTTTTCTTTTATTACACTTTTGAGAAATATAAGATTCAAGATATTTTGCATCTTTTAAGGTGTTGCTTTGCTTGAAATCCAAATTAGGTATTATATCTATTTATAAAAGAAAGAACAAAATTAATACGGATTGAAAATTTAATGTAGGAATCATGTTTAAAAGAGTAGCTTAATTAACCTGGCAACCATGGTTAGTTTTATGTGCTACTGTGTTTTTTTCTTTAACAATATGGAGAGTTCTTATACGCACGCAGCCAGTATGGTTTCAAAACTGCTTTCACTTATAAGTTATAAATTTCGACAAAAAGAGTGTTGAAGTATGTTTGAATTTTGAAAGTCAATCTGGATGGTAAGAATTTGCATCAATGTTTGATTGCTCTTCCAATGGTTATCCAGAATAATTTAGTGAATTTGTTCAAACTTATTATATGCCTTTTTACTAGGTGAAAATTATGTAATGCTGTTGTTTGGAATCTGGCTCATGGCTAAGTTAGTACTATTTCTTTTCCTGATTTCAGGCTACAGCGCAAGAGCAACTGGAGAGCATGAAATTGTAGGGTTCTTGAGTTTATGAGCTGAGATTGACAGTTGCTTTTTCTTGTGTATTTTTGTTTTGTGGTTGATATTCTTGTTTAGTTTTATTGGTTTTACAACTTTAAAAATCAGATCTTTTGTTTAGCTCATACCAATTTCTTCCAACTTTAACTCATACACAGCCACAGGAAATGGGCAGGATCAAACATTAGGTATTAGAGATGAAGTGAGCATCACTTGTCCTTGCAATAATCTGATTCATTTCGGCTTCCTATTTTTGTCAAACTAGTTCTAGGTATATAGGCATTATCCTACATTTTAATTTATTTTTATATTTTTTTGGGTTTTTAATTTTTTTATTTCATGTTATTCTTAAGTTGTATGGGGCTATGATTTTGTTTCTTGTATGCTTTTTTTCATTTCTTTTTAATATACCCTCGTATAGTAATTAAGTATGTAGGTGGAGAAATTGAAAATTGAAATTTTAATGTTTTTTATTAATACATTCAGGTTAAGCAATGTTATAAAGCCAGGTCTAAGTATATAACATCTTGTCTACATAAATGAATGTATTCTCGTACCAAATGTTCATGAAATATGTAATTTCTACTCAACCAAGAGAAAAGGGTCCTCATTTATTTTCATAAAATTATATACGTACATTATGATTTTAGATTGTAACTATTTTAATACAATATTAATAAATTTGTCAATTTATTTATTTTCCTCTCCGTAAATGATTTTTACATAACCCAAATTATTATGTCAAATGAAATGGATGACAAGGAGAGCAATAAATTTCAAATTTGTAAATGATGTTGCATATTTGCATCACAAAAACACAGTACTGTACAGAAAATATACCATTTTTCATTTTTTGAAAATACTTTAGGTATGTGGTAAACGTTTACAAGTTAGTATAGATAGGATTTGAGAAAAAAAAAATTCAAATCAATCAATTTTTATCAATTCAAATTGATTTAGTTTCTCATAACTCATCAATCCAACCTAATCACAAATGAATTAATTCAACTTAGCAAATGCATAAAATTCTATTTTCAAGAAAACGAAAAATACATGTTTTTGTTTAAAAATTCACTCGTAATTTAATCATTAAAAATGTATAAACATCATATTTTAAATTAGTTTATATGAATAATAACAAAATTAAAAAGATATATAATTATACCATAAAAGACCAAGCATGATGATTAACAATAGAAAAATTCATATAATTGATTTAGTTCAAGTTGATCGGATTCGTACATCCGATATTCGAACTAATCAGAATCGAATTTACTGGTCTACTTTGACTTGAATGCGATTAAGATAAAAATGCAAATGAAATAAAGCAGTTCAATTTAGATTAGAGAGATTAATCGAGATGAATGAAGATCTGTGTGTGTGACTGTTCCTACCTCCATTTTGTTGTGAGAAAGTTTCTTAAAAACTAGAAACTGAAGAGAAGATTTGTGTAGTATGCCACAAATTAAGGCCAAAATTTCAGCCACATTTACAGAAGAAAAACATAGAAGGTCAGAAATAAACTCTTTGGCGTATTTTATGCCTGGTCGGGACCAGAAGGCAGTGGCTCATAACCCTCATGGTGCTTTGTAGCATCATCTCCTTTTTCAACTGGGATGCACTTAAGTATAGCAGCAATAGGCATGCTAATTGCTCCAATTACCACGCTGAGTACCCATAATTGCCAGCTTAGTGGCACTGTGCTGGCAAATGTTCCCAGGAACTCAACTATGAGTACTTGAAATATCACTGTGGAGAAAATAACAGTAAAAAATATCCAGCTCTCAAACATGCCCTTGAATATGTTAATCTTTTCAATATCTCGGCTGTTTATCTCATTAAAAACCTAGCAAAGGAATGTGGCATTAGGGAAACAGCAAACAAAATAAGCAAAATACAATGGAAATTTTGATCATTTTATATCTATCATCTTCAATGGTTTAAAGTAGTATTCAAGGCCAAATTGAGGTATCATACAAGCAACAGCAAAGGTATTAAAATGCTTCAACTTTGAGTTTTATACCCGTACACGGTTAGCAATGACAAATCATCATTAACATTCATTTCATTTAAGTTACTAAAAAGTTTTTGTCCCTCTTAAATTTCCAAATTTTTTTTCATCTCTAAGAATTTTTTGTATCTTTTTCATTTCTAATATTTTCTTTTACAAGTAACTTAATTTCACTGTTTAAAGTGCTATTCAAACAAATTTAGAGACATAAAACAAAATAAAAAATTCATTAGAAATGAAAAAGTTAAAAAAAAAAATTAGGTATAAAAAACTAAATTCAACAATTAAAGGAAACAAAATAAAGAATTCAATATGTTAAAAAAGTCAACTAACATCTGAAGTGATTGAATTAAATGATTTTTACATTGTCAGATCACGTATTATTTATTCTAAAACTTTTCGGTAAATCATCGAACAACGAGAAAGTTTAATCATATATTTGTCAATTTTCTAACACCAATTCTTTTAAGCTTTACTAAATCGTTTAATCATGTTCAATTTTTCTTCCACTTTTTATCTTCAAAAAGTTTAATCATATATTTGTCAATTACAATCATCACGACGATTGGTGTTAGTGAGGGTGCACACAGTAGTTTGTTTACCTGGCAAAATACAAAGGAGTTGAATATCAAAGTGTTGAGCACTGTAGTTGAATCTGAACCATTAATTCTCAGTAGTCTCTTCCCGTCAAAAGTGAGAACCGCAAGGACAATTAGTTGATATAAACTTTGACCAAAGATATTCCTCCACATGGATTTGGTAATAAAATTTGTTGTCCTTCCAACTGGCTTTCTTAGCATAAGTCCATCATTGGGAGGTTCAGTGGCCAAAGCCAATGCACCCAGAGTGTCCATAATCAAGTTGACCCAAAGCAACTGAACAGCTGTGAGGGGAGCAGATCCTGTAAATAAGGAAGACAACTTAATCTGCTGTTCATTGAAAGAGATTCTTAAACACTTCAGTGGAAACAAAAATTCTTTACAAACCTGTGATACATGCAGAAACGAAATTAATAATCAGAGCAACAATATTGACTGTTAACTGAAACTGCACAAATTTTTGAATGTTTATGTATATGGCACGTCCCCATCTGGCCACATTGACAATAGTAGTGAAGTTATCATCCATTATAATGACATCAGCATTTTCTTTGGCTACCTGTAAAAGGATTAATTTAAAAAAGAAAAATTTAAAGACATCGAAATAAACAAGACAAGGATTTTAAAAATAGGTTTAATTACTAGTCCCATAATTATAAAAACTTTTCCTTAATTTCCTTGTTCCTATACTTAAAAATTCCCCCTTCAGCCGTACACGTACCATTTTTAGTCCCTTTAAATTCTCCGTGTAAGAACTAAAAGGGATTAAAAATAATATATGTAGGGACTAGAAAAGATTAAAAATGGTATGTTTAGGAACTTAAAGGAAAAGTTTTTTTAGCTATAAGAATCAGATAAGTACAGCACGTAAAGTAGGAGATTACGTCCTTCAAAGGCATCAATGTTCACGAATTCAAGAGATGCTATGGCAAGGAATTCTAATATTTGAAGTTTTCTTTCCTATACTGTATAGACTATACTCTTTCCTGAATATAAATAATATAACACACTTGTTCAAGGATAAAACAAAAGAGTGAGAGGTGGGACAAGAGGGAAAAAAATGTAGCTTTCAGAAGATAATAGTGAGTCTTAAACAATATACAGGGCTACTACCCAAAAACAGTAGAATGGACTGCTACACGAAATACCATCAAATTCACCATAGTAAACACATAATGGACACGAACCTCAGTTCCAGCTATGCCCATAGCAAGCCCAATGTCTGACTCATGCAGTGCAGGAGCATCATTGGTTCCATCACCAGTAACAGCTACAACCTCACCAAACATATTCCTCAAACGGGTTACTAAGGTATGCTTGTCAAGAGGTAAGGATCGCGCCATAACCTGAAACAGTGTTAAGCACCTTAGAAAGACAGGCTTCACAAAAATGAATATAGAAAATCACAGAATTTACAATGAGATCACGACCTGAATTCTTGGTATAATACTCTCCATTTGCTCTGGAGATAAGTCACGAAATTCGGGTCCTTCTATAGCTACACCATCCTCCGTAAGTATGCCACATTCTTTAGCTATAGCCCTAGCTGTATTTATATTATCACCGGTAACCATGCGGACAGTTATTCCAGCAGCTAAGCAAGTTTGAACAGCTTCCTTAACCCCAGGGCGAACAGGATCCTTAATTCCCACAATGGCTATCAGAGTATAGCTATCTTCAGGGATGCTGGTTTCCCCTACGGATTCATTTACATCTTTGACAGCTAAACAAAGAGTTCTCAAAGCTTCAGAGGCTAAGCCATTTATAATGTCAGAGACATTCTTTGCCTGCTCATCAGAAAGATCAACAACTGTTCCATTCGGATCAATAACTTTGTTACACGATTTTAACACTATTTCTGAAGCACCTTTGCAAAAAGCTTGGACACCTCCATCAGGAAGACCTACTAGCACGGACATCTTCTTCCGGACTGAATTGAAAGGCTCAACCTTAAGTATCTTATATGTTGCACGCTGAGCATCAAAATCACCACCTGAAAGCAAGCCAAATTCCAATAATGCTGCTTCTGTTGGTGTTCCCAATGTTGTTGTATTTCCATCTTTGTCCTTAACTACTTCAGAAGAAGTATTTTGAAATATAGCTCGCAAAAGGATGCTTAAAACTTCTTCGGGTATCTCTGTCTTCAGTTTGTCAACACTCTCTCTACCTTTAATCTCCACGCTCTTTCCACATATCCAAAGTTTATTAACCACCATATGGTTAGTGGTTAATGTTCCTGTTTTATCTGTGCAGATGCAAGTCGCTGAACCCATAGTTTCACATGCAGAAAGATGTCTCACGAGTGCCTTATCCTTCATCAATTTTTTCATTGCAAAAGCAAGACTGAGTGTCACAGCTAACGGCAATCCTTCAGGAATTGCAACAACTATTATGGTTACAGCAATAGCAAAATAGTCCAGCAGCTTCAATGCATCATTTGAAGACCAATTAGCAAAATCACCACTAACTGCTTTTTCAACCACAAACCTTATTGCCAAAACCAGAAATGTCAGCACAGAAAAAGTCAAACCAATTTTACCAATAACTGTAGCAACTCCATTCAATTTCACCTGCAGTGGAGTCTCGTCCTCTCCGCCCTCACTTAGAGTTTCCATCAACTTTCCCCATTCAGTCCTCATGCCAACAGTCGTAACTATCATCTTTCCCTGACCATCTTGAACTTTGGTTCCCGAAAGAAGAAAAGGTCTTTTTTCATCTATATCTACTGTTTCGCTCTCACCTGTCAAACTTGACTCATCAATTACCAACGAATATCCTGATAAAAAAATACCATCAGCAGGAACTTGATCACCAGTTGACAAATGAACAATATCTCCCACAACCAAATCATGAATTGAGACCTTCTGTCTTTTTCTGTCCCTTGTGACCTGAACAAAGATCTTTTTCTTTTCTTTGTCCAAATCCCTGAACTGCAGGGACTGCTGATAGTCACTGATAGCAGTAACAATGACTACCAAGAATATACTAAGTATGATTCCCAGACCATCATAAACACCTTTTGGCCATCCTTCAGTTGGAAGCCCTATGGCTATAGAAACTATCGCACAGACCATGAGAAGGATTAGTGTTAAGTCATGCAGTGCTTCCCAAACAAACATCAGGAAGCTTTTAGAAGGTTTCTCAGTATAACGGTTGACACCATAAATCTCTTGCCTGGTATCTATACTGTCTCGACCAACACCATTTTCGACTGAGGCACCGAGTTTCTCTATAATCCCTTCAACCTGACCAATTTTTTTATAGTTCTTGAAATCATGGCTTCGAACCAGTGATGCAATATCATCTGGTTCAATACTAAAACCAGCTTCTTTCGTCTTTTCTGACACCTTGTATTCAACTGGAGCAATAACTACATAAGAGAACCAGATGAACTATAAGAGAGAGACCACACGTTAAGAAAAAGTGATTAGCTCTAAAGCAATCATATGAATTTTAATTCTAAAAATGGGAGCACTATTACCTCCCATAAATTGCATTGCTGCTCTATTAGCATAGATAATGGCCCGAATCGTTCCCTGATAAAGTAGATGACAAATTAACAATGTATATCTAAAACAAAATTTAATAGGGGAATAACGGCCATTGTGATAGAAGTCATGGCCATGCATTTAGCACTTAGAATGACATGTCCTGGCTATAAATTAAAATGCAAATCCAGTATAATATCTCATCTACAGACTATAGGTATTCCATACAATCCTGGCTAAAATTGAACTTTGTGAATGTTTATGTGAATTATTTCTAGAAAAATGGATTGATCTTATGATCACGTAAACTACCGTAGAAAATTATAGTTAGATTTATTCTAGGGGTAAGGTTTGTTTCAAATGAGAATTATAATATTGGCTTTACATGGTGTGAAGATTTCTAGCTAATCATAGTACCAGCTCTCATTGGCTGCGTAACAGATCTCCTTGCTCGTCCCGCTTCTCCTATGGAACATCACTCTAGAACAGGTGTTGTAAAATTAAACTACATAGCCTAATGTGATAACTGATGAAAGTTAATGATTCATAAATATCAAAATTAAACCGAATTTCAGTATTGACAATCGATTGATATTTATTTCTTCTCCCATCTCTCCTCTTTCGGGTTTTTTTTTTTATTCAAATATAGTTATGAAATTCAAGATTTTAGTCATTTCACTTTTCTAAGATAAGTCCTCACACATGGGGAGAAAAAGGTAAACAAGGATTCTTAACAACACTCTAACAAATAAAGAACACAGAAAATATTAGAAAAAGTGTGTTAAAGAATATGTTGTTAGTGTTAATGGTTGACATCATATATATATATATATATATATATATATATATATATATTTCAACATAACACATTCGAACTGTTCTAACTTTCTGATGAATGATAAACGTTTCTGTCTTTATTCTCTAATAGTGTATCCATTCATTTTAGACTTGTTAAACTCGATAATATCAGCATATTTTAGTCTTAACCCCTTCTTAGATTCCAGCTAATCCTAGTTCAAAAGCTCGAGTTCCAAATTTCACATCTTCAATGCAAGCAATTCAAGTGAATTGCTTTATATTTTAAAAAATATAAATTTAAAAAATATTGACCAATTTATATCAATTTTGGTCCGATGAAAGAGATTTTAAAAAATTTCAACCAACTATCATTAAAAAATGCATTATAAAAAAATATTTATTTATTCTTAAAAAAGTATTTCTTATATAAGAAATAAATTTTAATTAAGAAAAACCAAGTATATAAGATAAATTAACTCTAATAAAAAAATTCTTAAAAAAAAAATTCTTTAACTTAAAAAATTTAGAAGATGCTCTAGGTAAAATCAAGTTTACGTGCACCAACACGAGTGATATATCAATACAATAGGATGGGACCAACAGCATCTTGGTCACCAGTCCGTGCAAATTTAAGTTGAACCACTCAACAACGCCAGTGTTTATGTTTGGATGGGAGAAAAGAAGATAGAGAAAGAAAAAGGATATACGGAAGAAAAGAAAATACAAATGAGAGTATGATACTTTCTTTTACTTAATTAAAAGAAAATAAAATGTTAAATTTATCTTACTCTTTAAATTTAAATTTCAAACTTTTTATCTTTTTACTTTCTTTTCATCTTTTCAATTAACTAAAGCTAAAAAGGGTCCATTACAACAACTACATCACCAAAATAAATGCTTGTTGGTCATGGAAATTTGGTTGCAGAAAGTTATCAACGAGTCGAATTTAAAAAAAAAAAAAGTTATTTTTATAATCTCAAAAGGTTCGAGTGCAGCAACTACTTCACACCAAAGTAAATGCTTGTTGGTTATAGAAATTTCCGGGAAACTTCGTTGGTGAATAGTTATCAACGAGTTGAATTAAAAAAAAAAATAATAATAATTATTTTTATAATCAAGGTAACCTCGACAGTCACGTCAGTTGCCGACCATCCAACTTACTCCAATTAAAATATACTAAAACCAAACAATTGTTTTTTGGGATATGACACCATCCAACGTGATAACGACTCGTTAGTCACTGCGCAATGGCAGTGTCATTAATATATACAATGATATTTTACTATTTAAATATCAATGCTCAAACTCGACTTTCTTTAACCATATCTAATAGGGTTTTTTTACAATAGTTTTTTAATCTGACATAAAAAATTAATAAAGAACGCAAGTTATTTAAAATAAATATTTAACTGTGAATCCTGATACTGCTGTATGAAAAAATTCGTTAGGGCTGTATCATTTATATTACGTTAAATAGAATTATTATTTTATTTAGTAGATTAGAAAAAAAAAATCAAGACATAAAAAAATCTATCCAATACTAGTGCGTGATATACTACATAATAATCAAATAAATGTACATTATTTAAACGATCTTAAAATCTGGCGTAAAAAAAATCAAGGTATAAAGCGTACTCATCCGATTCTCCCTTTATTTAAAATTGTTCTTTTATGATTCTACTTTTGTAATTTCTCTTAAAAAAGAAACATCATACTAAAACTTCGAGACTTTTTCATTGACTTTGTAACTTCTATATTCGCAAGTTGTGACTTTTATTTATAACTTTTTGTGTGAAAATTTTTAAATTTATAAGAAAAGTACAAATTTATGATAAAAAACCACAAAATCATATAAAGAATATTACAAATTTATAAAAAGAAAAAATTGACGAAATATCCACAAGAAAAATAAGGGAGAGTAACTCGAGCAAATTGACCACACAAACATAACTTTTTTTTTAATTATTACTATAATATTTATACTTGTACTGCATTAAATAAATTTTTGAATTAAAAAAATCCAATTATAGAATCAAAAGAAAAAAAAATCATCAATTTTACATTAATTCTAGTGGAGTTTAATAACTTATTAAAACACACATTTGCATTTTAATTTTAATAAAATAAATATTAAACTTTATATTTTTAATGTACTTATACATTAAGAAAACTAATAAAAGAAAATCAACTCAACGTAACTGAATGCAGATCCAATTAGGTCAAACCATATTCAGCCGAATAACATCAAAAGAATGAGAAATCTTATTCATCCATTCATTTTATTTTTCTGCAAAACCAACACAATGCATTATGAATAGGAAAATGTTTCATGTATATCCAAAATTCACCTTTGTAATGTGTCTCACTCATATATATATATATATATATATATATATATATATGAAAATGCATTTATTCTCAAGTAAAATCAAGATTTTGAAAAAAATGGTCAGGATCCGCCATTATTGCTGAATAGTCAAAGATTTTGGACTTTCCGCAACCACATTTCTTGAATACACCCATTTTAGCCACGATAGCCGGGTAAATCTATATGAAAAACAAAGATTTTCGGAATAGATCTTGCAAAACTTTTCAGAAAGTCATTCCCGATACGGAAATCCACTTTTTCGAATTAAAATAAAAAAAATTCATATTCCTTTTATTTTCATTTTTCAAAAGCTTACATAAACCTTTCAGATATTTTTATGAATATCTTTCCCAAACAAGATTCCTAAAATCATAATTCTGAGATTTCTGATTTCAAAATATCAAGGGTTTACACATAAATTTTTTCTTTCTATCCTATATCATAGCTCCTAAATTATAGAAGTAATAGCAACAGGAAATAAATTCCACTATCTCTCTGGTTTCAGTTTTCGGACACTATTGTAAGTTCCAACACGCACCGAAAGATTAGCCTGTGATTCAGTTTCATTTCAACTAAACTAATAATACTTCTTAGACTCTAGTCTAAATTGTTCAATCCGTTTCGTCTTCTCGAGTCTCTACTACGAATTCATGACCTAATTTTATAGTACCTTATCCTTTTTTCTTCCATTGAGGTAAAAAGCAGAGATAAGAGGGAGCGAAATAGAACCTGTAATTTGCGGCACTTGTCCTCTGCGTGTTTGCGTTTGACGAGATCGGCAACCCAGCGGAAGCGTCTGCGAGGGTTTTTGACGAGCCAGACCGCGGATCTCCATTTGGCGAGGGCTTCGGGGGAGCGCTCCTTGGGAGCCAGTTCGAAATCCTTGAGATTCATAAAACTCTCCATGGCGCTGCTCAGAAGGAATCAATCTGCATTTAGTATTGGAAAGCAAGAGCTGTTTCAAGGATATATGCAATTCAGATATTTTATTGTGTTTTGTGTGTCGTAATAGTGCTCTTCTCTGACTCTCCCAAGTGGTGGAGACCCACACCGCGTAAACCAAGAGACAAACGCATTGAATTGAACCTTGAATAAATATCAAAATTAAAATTCACCACAAAGTGAGATCCACGACGACCATCCATTTTCTAATACTACTTATTATATAAATTTTATCTTATTTTATTTTTCAAGTAAACTTAGTCACATTTAATTTTTTTAAAAAGATTAAAGTTAGTTTTTTTTGTTAATAACTATATCAAATTATATTTATCTCTTTCATAGAGTGGTGATGTGAATATATATTTTATTTTTTCAATTTTGAAGTAGTTGAATATTTTTTATTATCTTTGTATTGGTAAGTAGGTTCTTTTATCACTATGTTAATAACTTACATATCACATAACGTTGACAACAATTAATTGTGTCCACTTGTGCACATGATAAAAAATAAATATTATTTATAATTATTTTATTCTTTGACTAGTAATATATAAAAAAATGTGTTAAGTGTTTGTTTACATTGAGTTAAGTAAGAAATAGAAACTTTCTATGAAAACGTAAATTGAAAATTGGACTAAATTGAGTTTACATTGTTTCCATTTTTTTTTTTCTCTGAATTTCACTTGTAAGAAAATTGGACTAAATTGATTTCTATAAGATTCACAAGTTAATTTTTTATTTATTTCAATTTTTTAAATTGGAATTTTACTTATAAGGCAAATTAAAAATTATTATATTATATTTACAAAAGTTTAAAATATAATATTTAAAAAAATATTTTTATCATATTTAAGTAAAAAATTTAACAAAAAATAAATAAATTAACTATGGATAAAAAGAGAAAATTATAATTAGAAAAGAAATGAAAAAAAAATTAAGAAAAAACATAAATTAAAAATTTCTTACAGTAACGAAATAGAGGGAAGTGGTAAGAAGATTAACTGAAAATAATAATAATCACAATATAACACACTAAAAATAACAGTAAAATAAATCGATTGAAATTTCTATATGCATGAAGCATTAAAATGTTTTTTTTTTCAAATTTATCAAAATAGTAAATTTTTAAAAAATTACAGTAAATCATGTGACTTTATAAAAAAAAGTTGTTTTTTAAACACAATTTTATATTAACTGAAATGATATTTTGAAAAATAATTTCATTTTTCTTTTATTTAAACTGAATTTGTAGTTTGGAACACAATTTCATTTTTTTTAATTCAAATCATATTTAAAACTAAGATTTTATTTTTTTCTTATGCTCAAATAGTGGTTTAAAATAATTTTTACTTTTTCCTTTTTAAATTAAATATGCATGAAGCACAACTTCACATTTTATTTAAAAAAAAATGTGTTAAGAAGTATCATTTCAATTTTAAAAAGAAAGTGCAATTGTAATTGTAAGCACCTCTTAATCAAATTCATAGTTTTTTAAAAGTTTATCAGAAAAAAATCTGCAAGATTTTGATGCTTTTTTCTGAGGAATGAGCCATGTGAAGAAAGAAGGATTATTGTTTTAAAATATGTAAGTAGATAAAAAATTTGCAAAATGGCTTAATCAGAAGCTTTATTATTACTGGATAATGATGTCACAGGAAGCTATTTTTACATTAAACTCATGGTGACAACTAGCTTCTGCCATATTCTACTTAGAGCATTACTTAGATATGTGAGCAATGAAAGATTCCCTTTCCATGCGAGAAACTCCACCTTCATCCATGGAGTTATGGATGCCATTTTTAAGCTTCACTGCTCTCTCTCGAATCTCATCACCTTCCTTGGTTTCCATCAACCTTCTCACAGCATTCTCAACTTCTGATGCAGTCACCACCTCATTCCTTTGGGCCCAACTCTTCACAACCAAACCAACCTTCAGCACTTCCGTCACCAGAACTGCGTTTTTCGGCTGGTCAGAGTGCATAGGCCATGCAGCTATTGGCACCCCCATGCAAAAGCTCTCCAAGCAGGAGTTCCATCCACAATGACTCATAAATCCCCCTATTGCAGTGTGACTCAGAATTTCCAATTGGGGTGCCCAATCTCTCACAATTAGTCCCATGCATTTAACTCTTTCCTCAAACCCATTTGGAAGCTCATGTGCTTTTGCTTCACTCTCATCAAAGATGTTCCCTTTATCAGCATCTCTCAGCACCCAGATGAATTTCTGCTTGCTTTGCTCCAATCCAGTCGCGATCTGTTGGATTTCTTCCTCTTTCAAAGTTGTTGTTGTCCCAAAAGATACATACACCACTGAATTTGGCTCTTGTTTATCAAGCCACTCCATGCATGGGTGCCTAAATCCTTTTGGATCTTTCTTCTCAATGACTAAAGGATTGAATGGCCCCAGTGGCCAAACCTTCTTCCCGCCACTGATACATTCCAGCAACTCAATGTAAGGACCGTCAATTTCCCTGCTCGTGTTGTAAATAGTCCCATCGTTGAAGTTGAGGAATTCATGTTGTGCAATAGCGAAATCCTTGAATTGGTCTGTGATGCAACCTTCCCTAGAAGGAATTTCTGGGATATGGAACCCGTCAACCAGGGGTTTTCCCATTCTCTCCCACAAACAAACCGAGTTATGAAAGGCAGATAAACCATGAAAAGTGTACTTTTCAACATTTGGCATGTTTGTGGCATCTTGTGCCACTGATGCCATGAGGGAGTCATGGATGACTATGACCCTTTTGGCTTGAGATGAAAGGGATTGGAGAAGTTTCCCCACAGGCACCCGAAGATGTGTAGAGGCCTCAAAGGAAGGAAGCAAATGAGATGGGAATTTGGTTTCTGTGTAGGGGTTAGGAGGAGGAGAAGCAAATGGTGGAACTTGAAAGGCATGAAAATGAATGTTTGAGATTAAGTTGTGGTGGCGAAGTGTGATCTGGCGAATGTGAGTGACTGTGCTAACAAAATGGATTGGTATGTTGTGTGCCAGGATTAGGCCTGAAAAGTGCAGAAGAGGGATGAAGTGACCTTCTGCAGGGAAAGGTATCATCAGCACCACCACTTTGGCTTCATGAGGAATGCTTTCATCATTCAAAGCCATTGCAGAATTTGGGTAGAAGCTATGGTTCAGCTTTTGCACTGGAACTGGCAAATGTAGCTTATGGTTATGAACATGTTTAGGTAAGCTTTTATACTCAAGAATTCATAGATTCAAAGCCTCTGATGTGAAAAGTTCAGATTATCATAAAGTCTAAAGTATATGACATTAAATTTAAAGTATATAAAAAAACGTATTAAGTATAACATATTGTTTATAAAAATAAAAAGCATTGAATACAAAACAAAAAATATTCAAATATAAAGAATAAGACAAAAAACATAAACGTAAAATAGGAAAATCATTTATGTCACTTTGAACCTTTGAAATTGGAGAAATTTTAAACTTTTTTTTTCTATTAAGTTAACAACTTCTTTAAAAAAAGACACTTCACTTTTAAATAGACTATAGTTTATATGAAGTTTTTAAGTTTATATGAAAATTTTAAAACATATTCACATGAATTATTTTTTATATTAAAAAAATATAAAATGTGAAATCCTACTCATATTATCAAACAACTCACATCTAATTCTAATTTTATTTAAATTTTTTAAAAATTATAAATAACTGATTATTTGATTTTTTAACTTAAACTTAATCATAATATATATATAATAAGGTTTATTAATAAGTTATTTGAAAATTTATTTAATAAATAATTTATTATCTCAATTAAGATTTCTCTAATAATAAATTCGTTCAAATAACTTAGTTTATCTAAATATTTTATTAAATAACTCTCATTGATCAAACTGTAATAAAATCTGTAATTAATTTCAAACTGTTAAATAACTAACGTTATAACGATATATATTAGTAATTAATAATGAATTAATAGAGCGATGATTCTCATATAATTAATTTATTGTATTTAATTAATAATTAATTGATAGTTAACCGTTAATAGTTAATATAATCATTAAAATTTAGAATTATAATATCAAAAAGAAATATATTACTGTAAAAGTGAATTACAAGCATCTAAGTAAATTATAACTTTTATAAAAGAACAATATTAATTATAAATTATTGAGTAAAAACTTAAAAACTATTAAAATCACTTTTCATAATATATTAAAAATTAAAAATAGATTATAAAAATAAATTATATATAATTATCTTATTTATATAAAATAATATATATATATATATAATTTAAAATATTAAAATTATTTTTTGTTTTAAAGTTTTTAGTAAAATTAAAATCATATTAATTCTTTCTCTATTATAAGTTTTTTCACTTAATCATATCAAAATCATATTAATTCTTTTTCTACTATCTGTTTTCTTATTTAAATAAGTTTTATTTTTACTCAAACAAAAACTATTTAACTCATAAGATCGAGAATTAACAAATTTTTACTAAATATTTATTAAACATATTATACTTTGAATTTAAAACTCAAAATTTCTTTTATACTATCAACAGGTTCCTTATTAAAAGGACTCTGAAATAATTTCAGATTCACAATATTTATTTTAACACAAATTCAAAATTTATTAAACTTTTTTAGCATTATCTTCATTTATAACAAAGAAATATCAATTTTTATTACATTATAATCAAATTATAACACTAGAACATTCAAGTTGTCTAACATAAATTATTATCATTATTCTAATTAGATTTTCTTATTTTTTATATCTTACAAACATTTTAACTTTGAAATAGGAATTGAGTAAAAATTTTAACTTACTTTTAAAAAATAAAAGATATTTTTTACTTTTTATTCATATACTCAAATCTTAAAAAAAAAAAAGATGTGAATTAAAAATCTTACAGAAAATAAAAATATGATTTCGTATACGAAGTTAATCTTTTATTTATATTTTAAAATTTTAATTATTTTTTTATTAAATTAAATCTTTTATATTTATAATTCTTAAAACTCGATTCTTACATATTTTTATAAAATTTAAATATAATTATTTTTATCTAATTTTTTAATCTTATTAATACATAAAATTGATTATATTGTAGAAAAAAAATCTAATTTGAAGTATAAGAAAATATGATGGAAGTTTATATAAAACTTAATTTATAAATTATAGTACCACAAAATTAATCATTTTTTTTCTAAAGAATTATCTTTGTATGTCACATCATTAAATTTTTTAATGATATTAAAAAATAAAATCTAAAAATATGTTTACATTTTAAAAAAATTGAACTAACGGTAAAGAAAATCATAAGAACTATTTTAATAAATATATTTTACAAAAATTAAAAATATATTTTATTCAAATAGATTATGAAAGTAAATTATAAATAACTATTTTATTTATAAAAAATAATAAATATGTTATTTAATTAAATTACATACATAATATATTATACTTATCTTAATTAGGATTCGTTAGAGGTGTGAATTAGGATTGGACAAAGAAACGAAGGTTAAAGTGGGTGTGAGGTGAAAATGTCACAGATAATTTTTATTTTCAAACTGGATGGTTTATATTTTCAAAAAAATTAAAAGAAAATTAGGAATACAAAAATTGAGTACAGAAAAATTACATGAATTATTTTTATCATATTATACAAATAAATAAAATAAAAATTGAAAAAAAAAGTGATTGATTTAATTTCTAATATTATATTTAGAAATTCTATGTTATGAGTAATTTTTAATGTTTTATTTCTTCTTAATTGTCAAATAACTTTTGAGTATTCGTAGAGAAATGTTGTGAGATATTAGTTAACCTTTTTTTTTATAAACAAAGTAATTAAAACATATTCTCCAAAGAAAAATATTAGTTAATTTCATATCTTTCTAAACCATACCACATTATTCAATAATTTTACTTAAAATGTAACTTTTATTGTTCTTATCATTGAGTAATAATTGTAAACTATTTTATTTATATGTGTTAATCTAATAACAATTGAAAATTATAAAATACAATTAAATATTATTTATTTTTATAACAATCATATTTTGCATTACCTTCATGATGAACTTTTAAATGATAAGACTATTTAGTGATATGAGCAATGAAAGATTCTCTTTCCATGTGAGAAACTCCACCTTCATCCATGGAGTTATGGATGCCATTTTTAAGCCTCACTGCTCTCTCTCGAATCTCATCACCTTCCTTGGTTTCCATCAACCTTCTCACAGCATTCTCAACATCTGATGCAGTCACCAACTCATTCCTCTGGGCCCAATCCTTCACAACCAAACCAACCTTCAGCACTTCTGTGATGAAACATGCGTTTTTCGGCTGGTCAGAGTGCATAGGCCATGCTGCAATTGGCACCCCCATGGTTATGCTCTCTAAACACGAGTTCCATCCACAATGACTCATAAACCCCCCTGTTGAAGAATGGCTCAGAATTTCCAATTGGGGTGCCCAATCTCTCACAACTAGCCCCTTGTCTTTAACTCTCTCCTCAAACCCTTTTGGAAGCTCGTGCCTTTTTTCTTCACTTCCATCAAAGATGTCCCCTTTATCAGCATCTCTCAGCACCCAGATGAACTTCTTCTTGCTTTGTTCCAACCCAGTTGCTATCTCTTGAATTTGTTCCTCTGTCAAACATGTTGTGGTCCCAAAGGATACATATATCACCGAACTTGGCTCTTGTTTGTCAAGCCACTCTATGCATGAGTGTCTAAATCTTATTGAATCTTTCTTCTCAATGGCCAAAGGGTTGAATGGCCCCAGTGCCCAAATCTTCTTGCCGCCAGTGATTCGCCCCAGCAACTCAATATAAGGATTATCAATGGCCCTGCTTGTGTTGTAAATGTTTCCATCGTTGAGTTTGTGGAATTCATATTGTGCAATAATGAAACCAATGAAATCGATCGGGAAGCATCCTTCACGAGAAGGAATTTCAGGGACACGGAAGCCTTCAAGTGAAGGCCTTCCCATATGCTCCCAAAAGGAAGCAAAGGTGGTAAAGGCACATGTGCTGTGGAAAGTGTAATTCTCAACATTAGCCATGTTTGTAGCATCTTGAGCCACAGAAGCCATGAGGGAGTCATGGATGACTACGACCCTTTTGGCTTGTGATGAGAGGGAGTGAAGAAGTTTCCCCACAGGCTCCCGAAGATGTGCAGAGGCCTCAAAGGAAGGAATCAGATGAGATGGGAAATCAGTTTCTGAATTGTTTGGGTTGGGAGGAGGAGAAACAAAGGGTGGAACTTCAAAGGCATGGAAATGAATGTTAGAAGTAGAGTTATGGTGTCGAAGTGTTGCTTGGCGAATGTGTGTGGCAGTGCCAATATAATGAACTTGTATATTATGTGCCAAGATCAGGTGTGAGAGGTGGAGAAGCTGGTTGAGATGGCCTTGTGCAGGGAAAGGAATCAGAAGCACCACCACATCGGTTTCTTGAGGAATGTTTCTGCCATTGGAAGCCATTGATGAACTTGGGTAGGTAGATGCTATGCTTCCTTCAACTACACATGCTTTTAAATACAATACTCCTTTAAGGCTTTGAAATATAAAACTATCCGTACATTTTGATTCTATTAAACAAGTAATGGAAGAATACGAGATCAGATTGTTTAATAAGAGGGTAGATATCATCTTATAATTTTTTAAAAATGAAATTTTGAGAAAGAACAATGATCACAACAGAAGAGAATACTAAACTTATCATTTATAAGGCAAAAACTAGAATGATTTAATGAAGTTTTAATTAAATATAAAATATTTTATGATGATTTTATGGAATTTTGGTTTTGAGTTTGTTGTTTTTGATGGATTATTAGGAGAATCATGAGTAAATGTTTTAGGTGATTGATTATTCAATTAATTTAATATGACTATTTAATTATCCACTTTCATGTTATTAATACATGTGGTAGGTAATAACATGTCAAAGGTTTTTGTCATATATGAGGATGATCATATCAAATTGAGGATTAAGTTGGTTTGAATAAATTTATCACTTAATTTAATGAGATAGATGGAGTTGAATTTTAATATTTTATGTTAGATCTAATCCAATGATTGAATTGTGTTTTAATTTTTTTTTTAATTTATAAATTTAAAATATTTTCTTAATTTAATTTTTTAAAATATTTTAAAAAATAAACTACATTATTTAATAATTATATAACGAAATAAATTAAATAATAGTTATATTATTTTAATAATTTTAATATAATTATTAGATTGAGTTTTACTCGACCACTTAAATTATTCGATCATCCAATCTAATAATAATTTCTATTGTGAAAATTATAATTATATATAGGAATCAAAAGATAAAAAGTTTCTTCATATAAGAGTTTGTATGTAAAAAGATTAAAATAAAATTTATGTGAAAATATATGATATAAATTTAGTTAATTTTTTTATATATAAAAAAAAGTAATTAAAACAGAGGCTTAGTCAAAACAAAAAACAAGTTGCCTGTTTTGACTCTCGTGAGTTGGAGAGAGGACAAGTCCTTCTTGTCTGCCTCATTGATGATTTCAATAAATTGAATTAATTTTTTTATGATTAAATTGAATCACATTTCAATTTGATCTGAGTTAATATTTTATAAATCTAATGACAAATTCTAAATATTTAATATAAGATTTAATCCAATTCAATTAAAACAAATTCATCCCCTGAGCCTCAAACTTGACCCTTTCAATCAAGAACTGAGAAGCACAACATGCAAACTCATCAACAATAACATTATTGTTTCTTTGAAACGATAACAACTCTGCAAAATGGCGTAACACAGAAGCATATTCATCCCAGAACTTTGCTAGTTCATGTCTTGGAAAAGAGAAATATGTGTTAATTTTCATGCAAATCTATTTTGAGTAATCTTCATGAACTGTTAAGAAGTTCTCTGCTATATTCAACTAGAAACCACACTAATATCAATTGATAAGATTATTTAGTGATATGAGCAATGAAAGAAGCCATTTCCATGTGAGAAACTCCACCTTCTGCTCTGGACCTATGGATGGCATTTTTAAGCCTCACTGCTCTCTCTCTCATTTCTTCACCTTCCTTTTTTTCCATCAACCTTCTCACAGCATTCTCAACAGCTGAAGCACTGACCAAGGAATTCCTCTGTGCCCAATCCTTCACAACCAAACCGACCTTGAGAACTTCTGTGATCAAAACTGCGTTTCTTGGCTGGTCAGAGTGCATGGGCCATGTAGCTATTGGCACTCCCATGCTTATGCTCTCTAAGCACGAGTTCCATCCACAGTGACTCATAAAACCCCCTGTTGAAGTATGGCTCAGAATTTCCAATTGGGGTGCCCAATCCCTCACAACTAGCCCCATTCCTTTCACTCTCTCCTCAAACCCATCTGGAAGCTCAGGTCTTTTTTCTTCATTTTCATCAAAGATGTTCCCTTTATCAGCATCTCTCAACACCCAGATGAATTTCTGCTTGCTTTGTTCCAACCCAGTTGCAACCTCTTGGATTTGTTCCTCAATTAAAGTTGTTGTTGTCCCGAAAGATACATACAAGACTGAATTTGGCTCTTGGTTATCAAGCCAATCCATGCATGAGTGCCTTCCTTTGGAATCTTTCTCCTCAACGGCTAAAGGGTTGAATGGTCCCAGTGCCCAAATCTTCTTGCCACCAGTCATAGCCTCCATCAACTCAATGTAATTACCATCAATTTCCCTGTTCGTGTTGTAGATGTTTCCATCATTGAATTTGAGGAAATCACTTTGTGCAATCATGAAATCGAAGAATTGGGTTGGGAAGCATCCTTCCTGAGAAGGGATATTTAGGCCATGCATGGCTTCAACTGAAGGCTTTCCCATTTTCTCCCAAAGGTAAACGCAGACGGCAAAGGCACATGTGCTGTGAAAAGTGTAATTCTCAACATTAGGCATGTTTGTGGCATCTTGTGCCACAGAGGCCATGATAGAATCATGGATAACTATGACCCTTTTGGCTTGAGATGAGAGGGATTGAAGAAGTTCTCCCACAGGCTCTCGCAGATGAGTAGAGGCCTCAAAGGAAGGAATTAGATGAGATGGGAAATCAGTTTCTGAATTGTTTGGGTTGGGAGAAGGAGAAACAAAGGGTGGAACTTCAAAGGCATGGAGATGAATGTTAGAAATGGATTTGTGGTGTCGAAGTGTGGCTTGCCGAATGTGTGTAACAGTTCCAACATAATGGACTGGTATGTTGTGTGATAAGATAAGGCTTGAGAGGTGCAGAAGCTGATTGAGATGGCCTTGTGCAGGGAAAGGGATGAGAACCACCACCACTTGGGTTTGATGAGGAAGGATTTTTCCATTGGAAGCCATTGGAGAAATTTAGGCGGCTAGATGCTAATGTTCAACTTTGGCAACAAATAATAGCAATGTAGTTGCTTGGACTAGGGTTGAATGATGTTTAGGACTATATGTACAGTGTATATACATTACTATTTTTTGTTTTCATGTGATGATGTATATGTAAACAATAATGATTTTTGTTTGGTATTTTCATTTTGTAATTCTTTTTATAAAATAAAGATTTCAATTGTGTATAAATTTTGTAATTTGTTTAAAAAATCTTATAAAAATGAACCACTTACTTTTTAATGGATGGATATTAATATTTTGTATTTATATTCGTAAATAGTACATGTTATCTATTAATATATATATATATATATATATATTTAATCTACAATACAAATTAACTTCTAATTTTTTTTAATTTTAATTTTAAAAATAATATTTGTTAATTACAACGTCATGCTATTACATTACTGAACAAAAATTGAATATTTACATAAGTAGTTCTCAGGGTTTATAGATATCTTTGTCTCTCATCCCTCTATTTTATATCATAAATAAATGTATTCTACATATTTCAAGTTTCGAAGTGAAAGTGTCCTCACTTTTTCTCTACCAGTGGAACCTCATAGTGTTTATCTTATTTAAAATGCGTTAATGTTCATAACGACGATAAAATTATTCACATCAAACAAACTTCAAAAAATTTTATATTAATTTAAAATAAGAATTATAATTGAGGTCTAAATTTTAATGAGTGAGTTTTAAAGATAAATTAAATTTATAATTATTAATTAAATTGTCTTTTTTTTATTAATATATTAAATTTTTTGTGAGTATAAGAAATCCTAATTATTAAGTGGTTAAATATACGGGTTACATTCTCTCTCGTCTATTAGGAAAATTTCAGATAAATGTAAATCTTATTTCTTAAATTTTATATATAAAATGTAAATCTTATTTCTTAAATCGATTTTTAATATGTAAATTAAATTTATAATTTACTTGAAGGAAAAAATATTAGAAAAATATTATGTATAAATCTCTCTAAGTGTAAATCTCACCTAATTTTAAAGGTGTCAATTTTAAAAAAGGTGAAATAGACAGATAACCACTTCATTGATACATATTGCAATAAAAATATATGAATAAGAATTCTGCAAATACCTTTATTATACAAATTCATCCCAGAAACTTCAAATTTGCCAGAAACTCAAGAAATAAAGTGTGTATTTTCATGCCAAAGCATTAACTTCATGAATTGTTAAATTCTGTGATATTCAACTAGGATCTGTTACACACTACTATAAACTAATAAGAGACTATTTAGTGATATGAGCAATGAAAGAACCCATTTCCTTGTGAGAAACTCCACCTTCTTCCATGGACCTATGGATGGAATTTTTAAGCCTCGTTGCTCTCTCTCTCAACACATCACCTTCCTTTGATTCCATCAACCTTCTCACAGCATTCTCCACAGTTGAAGCACTAACCAAGGAATTCCTCCGTGCCCAATCCTTCACAACCAAACCAACCTTCAGAACCTCTGTGATTAAAACTGCGTTTCTTGGCTGGTCAGAGTGCATGGGCCATGTTGCTATTGGCACTCCCATGCTTATGCTCTCTAAGCATGAGTTCCATCCACAATGACTCATAAACCCCCCTGTTGAAGTGTGATTCAGAATTTCCAATTGGGGTGCCCAATCCCTCACAACTAGCCCCATGCCTTTCACTCTCTCCTCAAATCCATCTGGAAGCTCAGGTCTTTTTTCTTCATTTTCATCAAAGATGTCCCCTTTATCAGCATTTCTCAGCACCCAGATGAACTTCTGCTTGCTTTGTTCCAACCCAATTGCAACCTCTTGGATTTGTTCCTCTGTCAAAGTTGTTGTTGTCCCGAAAGAGGCATATATGACTGAATTTGGCTGTTGTTTATCAAGCCACTCCATGCATGAATGCCTTCCTTTGGAATCTTGCTTCTCAACTGCTAAAGGGTTGAATGGTCCCAGTGCCCAAAACTTCTTGCCACCAATGATAGCCTCCATCAACTCAATGTAATTTCCATCAATTTCCCTGTTAGTATTGTAGATGTTTCCGTCATTGAATTTGACGAAATCAGTTTGGGTACTTATGAAATCCAAGAATTCGGATATGAAGCATCCTTCCAGAGAAGGAATTTCTGGGACACGGAAACCTTCAAGCGAAGGCTTTCCAATTTCCTCCCAAAAATAAAAGAACATGGTGAAGGCACATGTGCTGTGAAAAGTGTAATTCTCAACATTAGGCATGTTTGTGGCATCTTGTGCCACAGAGGCCATGATAGAGTCATGGATAACTATAACCCTTTTGGCTTGAGATGAGAGGGATTGGAGAAGTTTCCCCACGGGCTCCCGAAGATGTGCAGAGGCCTCAAAGGAAGGAATTAGATGAGATGGGAAATCAGTTTCTGAATTGTTTGGGTTGGGAGGAGGAGAAACAAAGGGTAGAACTTCAAAGGCATGAAAATGGATGTTAGAAGTGGATTTGTGGTGTCGAAGTGTGGCTTGGCGAACGTGTGTGACAGTTCCAACATAATGGACTGGTATGTTGTACGATAAGATAAGGCTTGAGAGGTGCAGAAGCTGGTTGAGATGGCCTTGTGCAGGAAAAAGTATGAGAACCACCACCACTTAGTTTTGGTGAGGAAGACTTTTCCCATTAGAAGCCATAATGAAGAACTTAGATAGCTTGAAGCTAATATGTGTTTGGGGGATGTTACTCTGCTTGCATGTCCACTATTTATACAAACTAATGATAACTTCGTCCTTATTATTGTATGATATAGTGAAATCAAAACAGAAGTTAAATGCAAAAAAAAAAAACTCTTCACATGTTTTCCTTTGAGAAAAGAATTGCATTGATGCAGCTACCAATTGGGCATCACGGGCATCACTATGAGAAAATATTGGGAAAAGTCGTTTTCATAATGAACATAGAAGTTTGGTATCTATGTTTTACATTTAGAAGATAACATAGGAGATAAAGAGGGAGACAAATTCAATGATTTTGTCTTTCTTTGTTGCAGTTATTGGAAAAAATGAATTGAAGCCGCAGAAATATGATAATAGTTTATGTCCTTTGGTCAAGTACTTAAGGATTTTAATTTTCATAATCTTATTCTATTTATGAAATTAATCGTATTAAAAGAATTATTATTTACTTTCTGTGTTCAAAAGTTTCCAATAAATTTAATTATTAATTTTAATTTTGATTTATCTGTACTGTTATTATAATAAGAAAAAGAAATAGGACAATACATTTATAGCATATGTTTTAAAACCAATTATATACTTATTATTAAATTTAAAAATATATTTCATGAGATTTCTTATAAACACTTTATTAGGATGGAATAAAATTTTATTAATATAAATAATATTTCATTAAAATAAAAAGAAAAAGAATATATAATTTCAATAATATTTACTAATTATAAACTTTAAAAATTAAAAAAAAATTATATCTAATTAACTATACTAAAAAATTTATCAAAAATTTTAAAAAATAATACTTATTTTTCGTAAATATTAAGGTAAAAAAATTTAATGATAATAATTAAATATAAAAAATTAAAACTAATAAAAAATGAAGATTATAAAATACTAAACATAAAAATAATAATTTATTAAGAATAAAATATTATTTTAAACATATATGTATATATAAACAAATACGTAAAGAGTAAATATTAAAAATATAAATATATTAAAAACTAAAAATTCATTATTTTTCTATTGAATCAATAAAGTTTTTTCTCTGCCACACGATTAAACAGTGAGATTTGTTAGTTCTTGGGTAATTCACCCGATCCATGACGTCGTTGACTGACGTTGGCTACAAGTGCAATTCATTCAAATCCATCACTTCCCTCACTAAACAATATTGCTTTAAACTCTACAATTTCGAGATCAACCCATCACCTATGAACATTGCCGAACCAAGATTGGGATTTCTCTTTTAATCCAACAATTTTATATTTACTTCTAACTCAGTTATATTTAACCAGTGTATTTAAATTGTTATAACCACAAAAACCCTGATACTTGTATTCAATTCCTAAAGATAAAATAAAAACTAACCTAATTGATTCCCAAATAAACTATAAAACAATACATAAGTGCATACTGTCTACAAATTCTCAAAACAAATTTTACCTAGACCTAAACCAACCTAATTTTAGGAGTCAAAATGAATTGACATCCCCAGACCAAAGAATAGCTTCCACAGTTAATGAAACAAAATTAAACAATAAAAAAATATTTCAAGTCTAATTGACATTGATGCAGAATCCGGGATTCACCACAGAACTATAACCAGTCAATGATCCATATCACAGCTGCGATGACAGCAAAAAGAACTCTTTGATGTTTTACCAGAGTCGAGAAACTCATACATCGTCTCGCTCCCAACGAATACTCAGTTTAGGAGGGTATAAAAAATGTTGCAATTGACGGCAATAAATGACAACTAAAAAAAGGGCACTTTGATTTTTAATAAGCAGTTCAGTTACATCCGAAACAGAATGCTCTAATGAAATAAAACTTTTAACTTGTTAAATATGGATGGTAATGTTTTTGCTCTACAATTCAAGGGCTGCAAAGGTTCTTTAAATCCTCCTCCTTGGCATACCAATTTGGTATTATTTTTGAAACATGGGGATAAAGATCCTTGTAGGAGTTCCTAATCGTTCCTTCAGCTACGCCGGTGGCTAATGATATATCTGCATTAAGACAGGATGTCAGAAGACACGTGTATATAAAATAGCATAAATATTGGAATTGCTATATTCATGGGAATTTGGATTAATACTCATTTCAAATCTAAAATGAGATTTAAAATTTTCACATAAAAACCTATCAAATTGAAGAGACAAACAACAAAAACCATTGACATGTGTTTGACCTTCATGCCCCCAAATCCCATGTTACCCTCTAAGGAGTGATATGTGACAAACCTTTAAGAGGTTTCTTATCATCAGAAAGCTGGGTTATGATATATATAACTGCTGCAGCAATTGATATGGGACTCCTCCTGACAAATTACAGAAAGATGTTTATTAGTATCAATCAGCAGAGAATAATTGTGCATCTCTGAATATGATGAAAGCTAAAACAAGTTGGAGAGAACTACACATGCTGAAGGCAATACAATTATTTTGGCTGATAAAAAATCCAAATCAAATTTGAGACCTGCAGATTTCTAATTCATAACCTAACCGGAATCTGGTTCTCCATGGAAAACAGGGAAGTTTGACACCATATCTATTATCAATCTAGATAATTTATAATACCCTGAGTTTAAGCTGATATCTTATTTCACAGTATCAAAAACACACTCTAATATCAACTTTAGCCGCCAAGTTTGCTCTTAGAGCAGAAATAAGTTAAGTCTTTGGCTGTAACTAGACATTTATAGAAGTAGCAAAGCGTAATGTAATAAATCTAACAAACCAGACTTCAGCTGCGAACCTATTACAGTCTCTAAGGTGATATGAGCTAAAAGTAAATATACCTTATATCAAATTCTTCTGATTTCTGCACAGCTTCCTGAGCAGCTTTAACAGCTTGATTATTCATACCAAGATTAGAACAGAATCGCCTCTGATGTTAGAGAGGAAATAGTCAGTAAAATAAATGAAATGTAATAAATTTCAGATGAATAAGCTCCACAAATACATGTATCAAAATAATAAACTATGCTATTGAAGTCAATAAAGAAAACTCACCATAAAGTCCCCTGCATGTATTGTACCCATCTCCACAGACTGACCATTCTCCAAACCCAGCTGTTTTACTATGTATTCTTTTGCTCGGCCAATTTCCTTCTTTGTGGCCCCATTGGCAACAGAGCAAATTTCTAGTTGAAATCCATAGGTTCAGGGAAGCTCATTTACATACAGAAAGATAAATTGGCAAGCATCCAGATGTTAAAAGAATCATAAGCAGTACCCTTAACAGTACGAGGTTTGTCTTCTTGTCGGCAAGCAATGTAGAGACAAGCAGCCAATAAAGCATCTTGATTTCTTCCTCTACTAGACTTTTGATCTTCAACCCTCTTATATATCTCATTAGCCCGATCCTTCAGACCAATAAAAAAACAAAATAAGTGAATATACTCATTTTATATGAGAACTAAAGTAGAAGGAAAAGAAAAATTAAAATGGGAGGTTTTCAAGAATAAATTGAGACAATGAAAGGATTATAAATTTGGTTCTGAGAAGCTTGACATGACATGGGGACTGCCAAAACCTAATCTAGGCCTTTCTCCACATCAATTTGCAGATAGTCATACTATTTGCTTTGCAAATATAGCCCACATATTCAGGAAATCACTTAAGCTTTAACCCACTAATTTTACAAAAGTAAACTTATTTTGGCCTCCCACTACTTTTGTAACACGGATCAACCATAATGAACAAGGTGCACATGAAATGACCCTAGTCTAGAAGGTTTTAATGCCCTGAACCAAGAGATGCTGTAAAGCACACACCTCATTGAGGAAAAAAGTGTTCACTACAAAGAGAAGAAAGCAGTTGGCCATATATTTTAACAACTCAAAATTATTTTGGTTTAAATATAAAATTAGCATCATGAACAACGTGTTCATGAAATTACCCTACTCTAGAAGGCTTTAATGCATCGAGGCAAGAGCAATAAAGCACACACCTCACTGAGTACTAACACTACAAAGAGAAGAATACAGAGTATATAAATTTAGGTTTATATTATAAAATTAGCACTTACGCCTACAGGTTCCATGCATTCGGTTGTGGAAGGAGGTATGTATTCATCCCAATCCCACATATGGATTTCAGTTTCTACTAATTAAAGTATGCCTTGTCTGACAAGATCTCTTTCCAAAGAGTCAGAGGCATTGGCCCCAATAAAGAGGCAGCACCTAAACCAGCCATAGGTACTGAACCATTTGTGCTTCCTAATAGCATTCTACTACACTAATCATACTTTCTCCAGGGAATTACAGAAGGCCAAATAAAACAAACGACCTTAAGTGTACCATTACAATGTAATCCAATACCAAGTAACTCAGCAAAAATCTATACAATAGGTAATTAGCACAATCCCAAAGTTTGAATAAACTATGCATTTGAGTTTGAGCCTGCAAGCCTAAGGCCTAACTAAACCAACAGCAATGATCATATCAGTGCATAAAGATATTCACAAGTTAATGAAACCTGTTTATGTAATCAAACCAGACAGATAAAATGAAGACTCCAAAATAATGTCCTCTTATAAATAATGCAACTATTTTAAACTGCCTTCAAAACTTACAGCACAGTACCTTACATGCGCAATGATTGACCTAACCTCCACACAAATCCCAATCACAACAATCATGCAGTGGATACAAATATACACAGTTTCATGACTCTCCTGTCATCTCTTTTAACTTACTTCACTAAACATCAGAGCAATTCTTATCAAAATAAGATTGTTCAATTAACACTTACTGGACACAAAATCCCATTAAATAACCTACATAATTTAGTTCAGACACTCTTAACAACTTCAACAAGCTCTGCACTAGTGGTTCTAACCTCATTCATATTAAGGCCTATTTGGATACAACTTTTTCTAATAGAGAAGCTTCCAAAAGCTCTCAAAAGCACTTCCAGTTTCGTATCCAAACAGGCCATTTGACACAAACAATACGCAGTTTCAAGAATCTTGTGCGGTAACAATAATAACCCGAAAATTACAAAAAGAGAAAAAAAAAAAAGCTGTAGTAAACGAGGACACGACATACCTTGATGGTCGCAACCAATCCCAACCTGCAAAATCATCAACCATATCAGCTAATCCCTCAACCATAAACATTACATACAATCACATTTCACAATAAAAACTTAAACACAGCCAAGAAAAGGTAATCGTTTTTAAAAAAAATACAAAGTGACATTAGTCCTCATGAGGAAGCAAGGATCATGACTAATATGATACGAATCCCCCGAAAACTGATATGACATTTCACGCTCTGGATTTATTTATTTATTTATTTGATTTGTTGAGCGAGGTTAAAAGTGAAAAGTATAGTATAAGATGGGGATCTGGATTGGAACCCTAGGGAGTGACCTGTCGGACATGGTGGCGATGGTCTTGAAGGCGAGGATGAGGGCGCGATCGGGGTTGGAGCCGCGGTTCTGCCAACGGCCGAGGGAGGAGGAGAGGAACTCCCCACCGGAGCCGTTGGGCTTGGCGATGACGGTAGAGAGGCCTCCGTCGGTGAGGAGGGGGTTGGAGGGGCCGCCGACACGATTGGGGTCGTTGTCGCCGGACTCGTTGGCGAAGGTACGCCACTCGGAGGTCTCGTCGATGGAGTGGGACTCAAGGACGAGGCCACACTCAGAGCAGACGGTGTCGCCGGCGGAGTGGTCGAACACAACCTCCGTCTGCTTCTTGCAGTCGCTGCAGAACGCGTCCGACATCTTCTTTCTTCTCTCAAGATACAATAAAATGCAAGAGACTCTGTTTGCACGCGGAGTGTGTTTATGACAGAGAAAGAGAGAGAGAGAGAGAAAGGGCCAGCGAAGAGAACTTCTCTGCGTTTTCGGTATTTATAGAGGAAGATTCATTCCTAGAAGATTTGGAATTACACTTTATAATATAATAATCTATAACTAAATTTTTTTATAATTTCATTCTTGAAATAATAATAATTATTTATAATTATTAATATTTTTATTTTAATTATTATTATTAATAATAATATTTCATCAAATCATAGTGTATTGTAATAAAAATTAGAATTAGAGGTAAGGAAATGTTAATATTAGAAGTAATTAACAGTTTTTTTTATATTGACGCTGCTTACCAATCAATTAATATTTTTTATTTATATTTATTTAAATTAAATAATAATATATTTTTATTTTAATTGCTAAAAATAAATAATAACAAAAGATTAACTGATACTCTTTTGAAAAACATTATTTAAATAATATATCAGTAATTTTATTTACTTTTATTATAATTCATTTTTAAAACATTATTTAAATAATATATTACTAATATTATTTACTTTTATTATAATTTCTAATTAATTGTACTGTAAAACTTTCTGTATTAGTATCCATGGCCATTGAACTCATTAAAAATATCTAATTAATAAACCTGTTATATATTTTTCATTGAAAAAAAAAAAACATAATGCTATGAACTGTTTCTTTCAGCCAATTTTAAATACATTAAATTAAATATTAAATATTTTTTAATAACTTCTATAAATTAATTAAAAAGAGCGTTGAAGTTTTCTTTTAAAACAAATTACCATATTGAAAATATATGAACATAGTTTATACCTAATATATATCTTATTTTATTGATTATAAATATTAATGAGATGCTGAGGTATTAAATTTTAATTATAAATTAAAACATTTATTAATATTTAAGAGTGTCAGAAAGAGTTCAATTAAAATATATTCATATTTCATGTAAAATTGTTTATATTTTCAGTCAATGATAAGTTACCATGTATAATAAAGTTATCTTAGAAATTGTATTTAGAATTTAATTATAGTTGAAAATAATTAAATGCTTTACATTAGTAAAAAAAAAAGAATTAAAATTTACTTTTATAAGAAATCATCATATTGAAAATATATGTAAAAAAAAAACTTGATAGCTAATGCATATCTTATTTTATTTATTAAAAATATTTAATGTGATGTAGAAGTATTAATTTTTATCTAGATTTTATGTTAAAACATTATTCATTAATAATTAAAATAAATAATTACCTAGAATATGATGTGGTGTAGAAAAGTATGCTATCATTTAATTTAATTATAAATTATCATGATATTTTAAAAAATTAATAATTAAATAAAGTTTCATAGACAGGGATAAAACAATAATAAATAATATATAATAAATTATTTCAAGTATTTATTAAAAGAAATGAGTTCACATTATTAAAAAATATATTATTTTAATTATATCTTTTGGATTGATGTAATAATCATATATTTTTAGAAATTTGTAATAAACACTTTTCGATGTTGACTATTGAATTTTTTAAAATAAGTTTCTATATATTCAAACATGATAAATATATAATTGATTGTTTTGAGACAAATTTATTTATTATGAATTTGTTGATAATTATTATGAGATGAAAATTGATATTTTTTTTTTATATTTTGTTCTTGCAATTTTTCTTAAATTATTGAGATATTATCTTGCATTTTAAAATACTTCTTAGATAAATAAGATTTTTTTTAAAAGTATTATTTTAAAGTTTTCAAAAACCAATTTAGTATAGTAATTATTTTCTTTACAAGATGTAATTATTACATTAAAATATTAAAATATTTGATACTTGATACATGTCTTTCATAATAATAATTAAATATATTTAGTTAGATGTGTTTAATTCATATTTTAAAAAGCTTATAAATAAGGATGATGCTTGTGTTTATAAATACATGAAAGTATTAAATATATATTAAATATTAAATTAAACTAATTAATATGAAAAGCATTAAAACTTATTTTCAGTAAAATAAAATATTATCTTGAAAATTTTAAAAATAGTTAATGATTGATTATATATATCTTTTCAAATAATTAAAACTATTTAATATTTATATATAAATACTCAGTTTAAAAGTAATAAATATGTATAATTAATTGTTTAAAATTAATAAAGAAAAGTCAACTTTTCTTTAAAATATATTACCATAATGAAAATATAAAAAGAAAAATTGATAATCTATACATCATTTTATTACTTAAAATATTTAACTCTTGTTAGATGAAAAAGGAAAGTGAAGAAATAGAAGAAAAAAGAAAATAAAAGGAAAAGATATGATAATTTGAATTAGAGAAAAATATGTAAAAAGTAAAAAAAATGAATAAAAAATTATGATTTGATGATTTAAAAGAATAAAAAATACATAATATAAAAAATAAATGAGTAGAATATTTTTAATAAAAAATGTAAGATTTGTAAATAAGAACTAATATTTAATATTATTTATAAATTTAAATATTTATTCATAAATTAATTGAAATTATTGATAAAATATTTAATATTAATAAAATATTTTTTATTTTACTTTTGAAAATTTTATTAAGGACTTACAAATTTAAGAAGAAAAAAACTAATACTTTTTAATTTTGATAAAGTAATTCGGTATTTGAAAATTACAAAATATTATTTATTAATTTAAATTTAATAAATAAAAAATTAATTAACGGAAAGTCTATTTGATATAAAAAAATAGTATTTTCAAAATAATGATAACTATTTAATATTTTCATATTAATAAGAGTTAAAAAAATAAAATTTTCAAAATTATTTTAATTTTTTTCTTAATAAATTAAGAATAATAATAAATACATTATTTATTAAAATAATTTTACTTTATAATACATATTATTTTCATTTATAACAAATATAAATATTGAAGTAATTTATTTAAAATAAATCAAGAAAAAAATTAACAACTTAATAAAACAAAAAAAGATTAATTAATAACGTAAATATTTTTTAATTAAAATCAATCCATCAAATTTCTTCTACTTTTTCTTTATTATATTGTTATTTAAAATTTACTAGATGTATTTTATATATTTTTTTTTCTGTGCAAAAGAGAGTGGAAAGCTCTTTTAAAAATCAATTAACTCAAATCATCATAAATCAGATGAAGCAAATAATTATAAAACTTATTAAATTAACCCAAACTTTTGTTTAGCATCTTGTTCTTCTAATTAAACTCAAAAGTTTATTATAGTGTTAGTTCTAATACATTTCTGCGAATAAAAATAAGGAAATCCACGAACATGAAGCAGAGTTGGGCCCGGCCCAGGCCCACCGTAACGAAGCTTAAACCCTCACTTCACCCACTGCGCCAAAGTTTCCTGAAAAATCCCAACGACCATCACCTATCACGATGAGCGCCGCGAAGGCAGTGGCGGCGACGATCCGGCTCAGGGTGCCCGCCGGCGGGGCTCGTCCGGCGCCTCCGGTGGGTCCGGCGCTGGGTCAGTACCGGCTGAACCTGATGGCGTTCTGCAAGGACTTCAACGCGCGCACGCAGAAGTACAAGCCCGAAACTCCCATGGCCGTTACGATAACGGCGTACAAGGACAACACGTTCGAGTTCACCGTGAAGTCGCCGTCGGTGTCGTGGTACCTGAAGAAAGCCGCTGGGGTGGAATCTGGCAGCAGCCGCCCCGGTCAAGTGACCGCGTCCACGCTGTCGATTCGGCACGTGTACGAGATCGCGAAGGCGAAGCAATCCGACCCGTACCTCCAGAACATGCCGCTCGAATCCATTTCCAAGTCCATCATCGGAACCGCGAATAGCATGGGGATTAAGATCGTCAAGGACCTCGATTGAACCTTTAGTTATTTCAATTGTTTTCTTGTGTTGTGCTGTTAGGGTTAGGGTTTTATCTTTTTGTTACTGTGCTCTTTTGAAATCAAGCCTCTTTCCAATATTGGAAGAGATGCTAGCGCTTGCACATAAGTTTTGTTATAATAATTATTTTGCTAATGGAAGTTTAAATTTTATCGATTCCGTTAAAAATACTTTTAAAGAATTTTGTTGGCGATATCAGTTATATGATATAATTTTATGTTAATCTTAAGTATGGTTATTTTATCAGTGACAATGGGGTCTCGGATCTGCATAAACTCAGATTTGTCTTCTTCGGGACATATTGATCGACTTTGTTGGAAAGGATTTGGTGCTGGTTTTTTCTCAGCAACCAGTGGATGAGTGGTATTTTAAGTTCTAATTTGTTGAAAAATACTTGAATCATACTCAAATTATCTCTATATTATATGTAGAAATCAGTTTAGGTTTTAGTCTTTTTTATTGCTTGACTAGTAATTCAGTTGTTTACATTCATTTGTCTGATGAGTCTTAGTTGTTCTTGTCCTTTCTATAATAGTCTTGCTTAAATTATTCAATGAAATTACAACCTGACACATTGTATATGATGAGTTGTTGGCTGTTAAAATTTGAGCCAACTAATACATTTGATTCAAGAAGAATAGACGCGATTATAAAATCTGGTCCAGAGCTAGCTAGTTTAAAGGGTAAATTGATCAAGTGACTAGCCTTAGTAGAGTAGGCATGATAGATTGGTTAAGAACAAGAACCAGTGCCACTTGGTGCGATTCGGCAGGTTTTGAAAATAAAATGGTGGGGAAAAAAAAGATTGGTTAAAGCTTTTCATTAAAGCAGACCCGTTGTGCATATGCTAATGTGTGAGGGGGAAAAGAGATTTATCTATAACACTTGTAAGAGAAAAAATAAGAGAAAAAAAAAGAGTTGTTCTGTAAGTATAAACTAATTTGTAAAAATTCTGTTATATAACTTATTACAGGATTTTTACAAATTGTGTTATTTTAATTTGTGTATAAGTTAGAGTTGTTCTGTTATCTTAATTTGTGTATATGTTAGAGAAATTCATTTCATTTTAACTTCGTATTTACTTCTTATTTTTCTCTCTTCTACATTTATGGAAAAATTTGTGGAAATAGACCCTATAGAAGGAAACCCTTCACTCATTTTCCTGCAATTCCTTTTCTAAAATCTGAATGCATAAACATCAAAGTCTTGAAGAAGCTGAAGAATACTTTTGAACCTCTGAGCACTATTTGCCCTCGATGCATAAGCAGATTGTGCATCCATTGCTGTCTGTCTTGCCCAACTGTGCAGACCATTCCATTTCCACACTACTCTGATTTCTAAAATCTGGAGTTAGAGCCAACAGTTGACACTGAGTTATGTTTGTTCCCTTTCTTTTAATAATGTTATCAAAATATATATTCATATGGATATGTGATAGTTCTCAATTAGCTTCAACATTCAGCAGGTTTCTTAATTAACTAGGGATAGTTATCAGTCAACAAAGGATTGTTCTGATGACTGCCCTTATTATATGCAATCATAGATTCGAAGTCAGGAAACCAAACTATTGATCTGAACATTTTAGCATTTGATGGAGCTTTACTTTTTCATATTGGTTGTTCATTTCTTAAATCCAAAGACTCAATTATCTAATTTAGGCTGTCAAATGGTTTTAATTCCTTTATTTTTGGAATCTGTTTTTGCAAGTGAAAAACTTTATTGGTTTAGGTTTTACATCAAAAGTGTTGAAAATGGTTTATCTTGAAAAAAATTGAAGTCAAGTTGACCACCTACTTATTTACTGCCTAAAATACAATTTTGTTACTCAAACCACTTTTATTTATAGGCTAAAATGCAATTATATTCTTTATTTTTTTTTGTTTAAATTTGCAACTCTTGTCTTTCCATCTTAAAATAGACGCATGTAGTTTCTCAAAATTTCAAAATTAGTCATTTTAGCTTAATCATTCAAATTAAGACAATGATGCTTAAGATATTATTAGTGTTGATTTCATTCTAATTCGTAAATATTAAAATTGTAATTTAAAATGCAATTATTATTATATTTTTATATAAAAAATAGTGTTTTAAAAATATAAATATAATTTTTTATAAATAAATTATCATTTAAAATCATGACTTTTATAAAAAATATTTTAAATTATAATTTTTTTATGAAAAAATTGGAACCATAATTTTAATATTAATATTCTCTGAATATTTACATGTTACATAACACAATTTTTTTACCATGAAATTTTTTTAAAAAAATTTAATAATTATATTTTTTTTTCATAAATTTACATAAAAACACAATTCATCAGAGATGTAATCAAGCAGTCAAGCGAAGTACCATTCAGTGGCTATCCAATTACTAATGTACAGTCAAGCGAATTAATAATTTAATGAATTATAAATCAATACATTTTAATTCTACAAAAATAATTTGATTTTAAAACCTATAATTTAATGAATTAAAAATCAACACATTTTATTATTTATATAAATAATTTCATTTTAAAAAATTTAACCTAACTTTATTTAAATATAAAAAAATACAATTCTCCATTTTCTTTCAATTTTCTGATATTTTACTTTGGTTTATATATGCTTTCTTTTTTTAAAGATTGTATAGATGTAGAAATATTTTTAAGAATATCAGATTCATTAATAGTGTCACAATCATAAAAAAAATAAGGATTTCAGTTTTTTTAAATATAAAATTATTCCAAATAAAATATAATCTCTATTTTCTCTACCAAATAAAATAATGATTCGAATAAAAAGATGATAAATATTGAAAATAAACTGTTTTTGAGAATCAAATTTAAAATTTAAAATATCCGTTTCTAGGAAAACACTCTTGAAACAGAAATTTTCCTTAATTAACAAGGATGAAAAATAAAGTTGCAATGTCTTCTTACTTGTAATAGAACAATAAGAGGAGTCATTGTCAAATATGATCATGTTTTCTATTTAGAGTATTATTTTTTGAATTTAAAAAAAGAAATCATAATTGAATTAGTTACCAATATAAGTAAATTTAAATATGGTAACAAGATATATTTTAATTGTTGAAGAGAGTCTGTAACTCAAGATATGTCCTTAAATATCTTAATAATAGATAAAGAAAAAAAAGTATTTTAATCATTACTATTCTAAAACTTTCACACTCTACTTTCTAATTTTGTTTTCAGTACTTAATTAAATAAGAAGTAAAAAATATTTTAAAATGATTTGCTTAATCTCTCTTTATTTTTATTTTTTTCATAAATAGTCAAATCTTTATATAAAATCTCATAAAAATACTAAATACTGCTATATATCTTCACCATCACTTAATCAAAATTAGAATTTTAAATTAAAAAATAATAATAATTCAAAGATAAAATCCGAGATTCCATCTGGAAATAAATTTTACCAAACCCCTATTTTGGTTGAGAATAGTTAGAGAAAAATATTATTATTTTTTTATGGAAGAAAAAAAAAATTGTTAAAGAAAGAAGGTTATTTATTTAGATGAAAAGAAACAACATGAAGATGGTTGGAATTCCTAGTACCATCCAAAGATAAAGTAGCATTATATCAGATAAATGTTCCTAGAAGTGGCGATTACCTACTCCCCAAGCAAATAGTATCCCATATTAGGATCATTGCCACACATAGTAATCCATCTGTCACTTTTCTCTCGAGACTCTAATTTTGGTCACTCTTTCCATCTTTGGTGGTCTCTGCAGAATCCCAATCCCCTCCAACAACAAAATAGTTGTGCTTTTTTATATTGTGTGTGCTGTGTCTCTTGCATATAAATAAAGAACCTCTTTTGGGGTCTTCTTATCATGCCCTTCTTTCCCCTCTTATTCTGAATGCTGGTGGGTTCAGTATTTGGTGAGGAAGGATAATAAAGGAAGGAGCTTTGTGATAAGGAAGAGGAGAAGGCATGGGAAGGGGAAAGATTGAGATTAAGAAAATTGAGAATTTGAACAGCAGACAGGTTACCTTTTCCAAGAGGAGAAATGGGTTGCTCAAGAAGGCCAAAGAATTGTCTGTTCTATGTGATGCTGAGGTTGCTGTTATCATTTTCTCTAGCACTGGCAAGCTTTATGAGTTTTCAAACACAAGGTGCTTGCTTGCTTGACCCCTTTGAAGCCTTTTGTTGAAATTTGAAACCTTTCACATACAAAAATGGTTCTTTTGAGGATTTTGTTTGTTTTTAAGATATGAGGTAGTCTGGTTAGATAATTAGTTATCTATTTTTTATTTTCTTTTGTAAGAAAGTTGTTTGGGTGGTGATACTTGTGAACCAAGTAAACAGATTTACTGTTCTTTAATTTGGAGAACCTTTTAAGTGTTTATAAAGGATAACAATGGTTTTGTTAAGAAAAAAAATGTGCAGAGTTTTATCACACATATCTTTGAATTGGGATTTTTGTAGGGTTTAGATAGAGGTGTAGCTCTGGTGAATTTTCATTTGTGGAAGATGAGAATGGTGAGATTAATCAAAAGAAAACTTATTAGGGAAAATCAACCCTGCCATAATAGAGATAGAGATTGTTTAGGGGGTAGAGATAGAATTATACTCTACATGCATTTTGTGTCTATGAGGTCAATGAAGAAGCAGGTATTGAAAGTGAATTGTGTACATGTATCTGGTTTGATGAGTTGCAGAATCCCATCTTATGCTATTCTAGATTCCTTCTGCAAAAAAAGAAAGAAAAAAAATCTGTAGTAAACAATAATTTCTGTTTCTTTATTAATTCTACCTTCTTAATCAGTTATTGACATTAGCCATGTTTAGACTAACTTATTTATGGAGCTTCCTAAGATTATTCTAAAAATAAGTAATTATTTATCCAAAATTAAGCTTAACTAAATTAACGGAATGATAAAAACTATCTTTTAGTTTTTCTTTTAAAACTATGATGCCATTTTTTAAGTGCAAAGGCAAGATAGCAATAGAAGATTTGATTCCATCAATTCTAATGTTGATTTGCAAGTCCAAGCTCATACTGGGTTTTTAGCAACTTTCAAATGCACTTACTCTTCTTGTAACTGTTTATATGATCCTTTTGGAGGCTTCTATTTTCTTTATGATTAAATGTATCTTATGTCATTTATGAAGCATGGAGCATACCCTTTCAAGATACAGCAAAGGCACGGAATCAGATTCTGCAGAGGAACCTATTGATTTGCCCCCAAAAGATGTATTTGATACTGTCCCTCTAATATCTTAAAGCATCACACTTTTTTTAATGAACTCCTAATAACCCTTTTAAGTTCATTTTTTTCTCTCTATATAGTTTGAAGTGTCATTGTTCATACTTTTAAATAGGTTATGGTTATGGAGCCTGATGCAAACCTTTTGAAGGATGAAATAACAAAGCTTCGATCGGCATACTTGTAAGTTTCACTGACACTTTATATAAGTAATCAGCAGTGCTATTGCAAATAAATAACAGATACAATCATTAGTTTGTGAAATACCTCAATCAAATGACCCAAGAATATAACTACCTCATTGTATTTTCTATCTATCTTGTGTGCTTATTTTTCATCAGAATCTGAGTCCTGATTTTTTTCTGATAACATTCTCAAATTGTGTAGAAAGATGATGGGTAAGGAGCTTGATGGATTGAGCCTTAAAGAACTTCAGCACCTAGAAAATCAACTGAGTGAAGGGATACTAGCTGTCAAAGACAAGAAGGTACTGTTTCCTTAATCCTTACAAGATTTTCTCTATTCCATACATGTTAATATGGCCGTATTCAGACATTATTGTGGAGCACATTCTAGCATTTTGATATTAAAAGGATAACCTTTGTATTTCTGGAAGAGGAAACATGACAAAATTCATTAATTTGAACAACTACACAGCAAGAGTTTGATCCTTTTAAGGGCAATTGAACAGACTGATGCATTTCCTTATGTATAATAGAAATTAGCGCACTATAGCTGAGCAGAGTGGCCTTGTGCCTGCTATGGGTTCAAATAATGACCATAATAGCAGTTTTTTGCTTGCTATAGGCACACTATTTTAAAATAATGTTGATTTCATTACTAAGTTCTTATTGGTCCTAGATTGATAGTGACTGTGAGTGTAAACTATATCTTACTCTTTATCATGAATTTCTTATTTACTTTTTTACCATCTTTCTATATTTATGTGTAGTATAAACGATTTAGTTAGTAAAACATGTAATATAACAGTCATCTGGCTTCATACTCTCACTGTAGCATTTTCGTTGTTGCCTGCTATGTGCCACAAACTAATAATTAGATTCTAAATAGGTTAATTATTTTTTTTGTTTCTGACATGTAAATTCACAATCTTATTCAGTTCTTCAGGTCAAGACTTGCTAATATATTGATATGGTGTGATTAATCTTATTCCTCACAATATAATGTTTCAGGAACAAGTACTTGTAGAACAGCTTAGGAGATCTAGGATACAGGTACATACATGGTTCTCCTTTCAATTCTCATCTCATTTTCATTCTTCAACAAAACTAGATTTAAAACCTAATAGATACAAAATGCATTGATGGTTTTGACATTAAAGCTATTTTGAAATAAAAGAACGTGTCTTAAAATTTCTGACTGGAAAGTAGAAGTGTGGATGATGAAACTAGTAAAATAACAACTAGTAAGAGGCAATATTTATGGTAACTGTATCTCTTCCAAAGCCTAAATTTATATGGAAGAATTTCATAGGTTCATTTGTTCAAAGTCACTATTTCTAGTGAAAGAGAATTTCAAATACACCTTTGTTTTCATAATTTATATTTTAATTAGTTTTCCAAATGTATCTGCAGGAGCAAAAGGCTGTGCTGGAAAACGATGTTCTGCGCAAACAGGTGAGAATCAAACCCGATTCCGAAGTCAAAACTATAAATTATCTCAAATTAACTTTTCATATCTAGAAACATTCTATCTTCTTACTCATCTTAAATTTTAACTATGAACAGCTTGAGGAGTTACAAAATAAAACAAAGACACAGTTCCTTGAATTCACTACTTTGGATAGAACATTTTCCAAGAACGATTCAAAATCTCTTTTCGATTGTGCTTCAGAGGAAAATGACCATTCAGATACTTCTTTACAGTTAGGGTATGCCATCATGACTCCCTTTTTACCAGTCATGTTTTCATTGAAACCTATTCAGAAACTGCAATCTCGCAGCTCCTACAGAATGCAAGAACAAACTTAACCACCCCATCATGGATAGTAGTGGTGCTTCTATTTTCTGTAGGCAGAAATTGTGTTGGAGTTGATCTTTAACATTCAAATAAAGTAACTTGGAATAATCTCGTAACTAATGATTATAATATTTTAGAAGGTGTGAAAGTTGAACATTACTTTTAACATTTGCCAAAAGGGTTTCATGCTTGTTGAATTTTCTTGTTTCAGGTTGTCAACAGATTATGGTCGGCAGAGGAAAGCATTGAAAATAGAACCTTGCAATGACTCAGGGAGTCAAGTGGCTTCACAGTGACATTTTTGTACTAAAAAGCTTAACTTTGGAACTTGGGAAACATTGCCCAGTTCTTTATCTGGCCACTTCTTAGCATATAGAGATAGTTTTAGGCTAAATTAAATAAATTTATGTTTAATTCATAAATTTTTGGCTTTCACCACCATCTGATTGCTAAATTAGGTTCAAGTTACATGCTAAATCACTCACCATGTTCAAATACTTTAGTCATTTAGTATTAACATGGTTCATTAGATAAAAAAAAAAAGTGGTCTTTGAGTTCTCCCTTCCTCGATATAAATATAAATATATACATAAATGATGATGATGATGAATTTGACAAATCAAATACCATCATTTATAATAATGAATCTTTAGGATTATTTGTTACAGTAATTTTGTTGAGATTATTATTATTAAATTTTAGAAATATTAAATTTTAGAAATATTAAATTTCATCCTACAATAAATAAATATTATTAAATATAAATAATAACTAAAATTATATTTAATCGTTTTATCAATCCTGTGACATTAAATAATCTATATTATTTTGTTTTATTCCTTTAATTTTTTAATTTTAATTATTGTAAAATCTATTATCTTATTTTAATCACTATAAATTTATTATTCTTTGTCTATACCACGTTGGACTCATGTTTATGTTTTGTTATGTCAACATTTAATACTTAGTTTTGGGCCTAGATTTGAGGCCCATATCCGTTGGAACACACCTTGGCCCAGGTAAACAAATTAATAACACTATGACCTACATCCAACAACAGACAAGCATGATCAAGACAATACCAAGGTATTTTTCAACATAATAAAAAAACATATTAAAGAAAAATATTGTAAAATCATATTTAGTTATATATTTTCAAAAATTGGAAGAATATAATTTTAAAAAAAAAGAATAAAAACATATTTTTATTTGTTGTGAATAAAGTGTGCATGCGTGTGTATGTATATAATGATTGTGATTCATAAATTGATGTCTTAAGGTATTATAAAAAGGAGATAAGCTTTTTGATCTTTTTCTCTTTGGGGCACATCTACGTAAAATATGAGACCCTTAACATAACTTATTTCCAGAAAAAAGTATTTTTAATCCCTCAAAATTTTCAATTATATTAATCTAAACCTACCCTTAGAAAAAGTTATGATGATTCTAGTGATGCAAATAAAAAAATAATTTTTTGATATTAAAATGGTTAGTTAATGGGTGTTGAGGGGAAAATGGAGGGTTTGGAACCGTCCAAAATGAAAATGAAATAAAATAATTTTTGAGGAGGATGAATGATTAGCATAAAGTATTTAGATTAAAAAGATGATTAATTGAAGTGTTAATTTGTTTGTTTTATTAATTGTTTGGAAAAGGATGGGGACAAAGTGGGTTGTGTGAAACACCATAATCATCTTCGTCACCCTCTGTCATCAACTTTCTTATTTATTCCTCTCTGCCACCCCCACGCGCCTCCATTTCATATCCATTTTTTACTTCTTAAATCAATCATTATTTCCCAATCTCAATGCAACATTTTATTTTACAACAACATAAATAAATAAATATATTGAAAAAATACCACGTTCACTAAAAATAAGTAAGGTATAAACCTTATTTTTAAAAGTAAATTAGGTATCATAATCACTTTCTACATGCTATCAAAGTCTAGTTAACAAGATTGTTGAGCCTAGATTCGGCCACTTGTTAATATAATGAACCTTGATTGACACGTTGTTGGACCTAAATTGAACCACCTGTTAATATATCATGGTCTTCTTTTATATGTTTTGAAGAGTCCTGATTGTTAACAAAATTGTTAACAAAATTGTTAACGGACCGTTATGTAAACCTTAATTGTTAGCAAGGTAGTTTGACTTAGATTGTGTTATCTGTTAATGGGTCAAATTCGAGTTAAAAATGACTCCTCGATATGAGAGGAGGGTATTAAGGAAATCCTACATTGACTTTTAATCAATGAAGTCGAACTATACTATATAAATAAGGTATAAATCTCACTTATTGAACCGGTTTTAAAGGTGAATTAGTCTCCTAATAACTTTTTACAAAAATTTACGCATTTTGGTCATTATATTGCATGAAGAATAAATGATTATTAAATAGTTTATGGTTAAAAGATGAATCAAGTTTTGAGATATGGTAGTTGCTAGCTCACACGAATGTGCACGTAGGTACTCAAATGTTTGATTAATTAATAGAGAAAATCCGATGTTAATGAAGGATTATTATAGTTTTGTTGGAACTGTTTTGATTGTTTTGTTGCGCGTGTTTGGAGATAATATGATAAAGACATCAAATCAATGTGCATGTCTCACGAATGTGTGTCTCAGTTTTCATTGTTTTTATTTATTTACTTTTGGACTCCATGCAGGTCCCCATATCACGCATGTTTCAACCATGATTATCATCGTATCTCTCCATCTTTTTAATCCAACGCTCCACACAAAACCATACAAATAAACAAAACTTTAATCACCTAACCATCAAAACCAGCTCATCAATCAGATCTTCTCAACCCCTAATAATTTTTATCAATAATTATATATTTAAAATATCAAATAGTATCTAAGTTTTTATAAGATTTAATTATTAAAAAAAAATAATCCAAAATATTATAAATATAATTTATTTTTAAAATCGATTTAATATTTTATTTATATATTTATTATAGTTCGATCTAATTTTATATTAATTTTTTTTTAATTTGTGATGTGACCTAATTTAAATTCTACAATTTTATAAATAATCAAAATTTTATATATAAGATTTTTTTAAAATTCTCTTCTTATATTAAAAAAGCTTTTTCAACTTAGAATTTAAATATAATTTATTAATATATAATTCAATTTATATCTAACAATTTTATTAATATTTAAAATCAGTTTATTAATATTTATTTATTTTATTTATATATTATAATTTTATTTATATATTATAATTTAATATAAATATAAAAAAAAAATAGTGAAAATTATGATGGTTGTTGTTAGCAGAGTAGGACCATTCCCAATAGAAAAGTGGAGAAAATTATGATCATCACAAACACAAGCCTCCACAGCCTCCCTTTATATTCCTTCCCTCCCCCAACACCATAATCACCTTGTCGGTCTCTCTCTCTCTGTCTCTCTCTCTCTTCTTCTTCTTCTTCCAATTCCAACCTTTATTCAGAATCCTTCATTCGCTCCAGAACCCCATCAATCTTCTTAACACAGCATGAAACACCACCATCAACACCAACAGCAAATCTTCCAAAGAAGCTCAAGTGCATGCACAGCAGCAACACGAAACACCCGAAGAATCCTACCTTCGACCCTGTCCCAGTCCCGTACCTTCGAATCCGATGATGTCTCCGACAAACTCCTTGTGCGACGAGGATCGTCGCCGTCGGTGTCAAAGTTGTACAATCAGCAACGAGAAGCACCGAAACTGACACAACAAAACAAGATATCCTCCCTCATACGTTCCTTCCTCAACATCTTCACGTTCCCCACGATGATCCCTACATGCAAGTGGCTCACCATCCCCTCGCACCTCTCCATCACCCCCTCCCTCGGCCGGAAAGTCACCGGAACGCTCTTCGGCCACCGTCGCGGCCACATATCCTTCGCCGTGCAGCTCCACCCCCGCGCCGAGCCCCTCCTCCTCGTGGAACTCGCCATGTCCACCTCCTCCTTAGTCAAGGAAATGTCCTCTGGACTCGTGCGTCTCGCGCTCGAGTGCCAGAAAATGCCGTTGTCGAGCACTGGCAGTGGTCGACATCAACAAAAGAGACTCTTTCATGAACCTTCTTGGACCATGTACTGCAACGGCAGGAACTGCGGCTATGCAGTCTCCCGCACGTGCGGGGACCTCGACTGGCACGTGCTCACCACAGTCCAGAGCGTCTCGGTCGGCGCCGGCGTCATCCCCCTTCTAGAGGACGCAAAAAGTGGCGCCGGCGGTGGCGCTGGCGGGTCCGAAGGCGAGTTGATGTACATGAGGGCGCGGTTTGAACGAGTCGTGGGGAGTCGTGACTCGGAGGCGTTTTACATGTTGAATCCTGATGGTAATGGTGGACCTGAACTTAGTATTTTTCTATTGAGAATATGATCATATGTGAAGATTGAAGATTGAAGATTGAAGATTGAAGATTGAAGATTGAAGATTGAAGATTGAAGATTGAAGATTGAAGATTGAAGATTGAAGATTGAAGATTGAAGATTGAAGATTGAAGATTGAAGATTGAAGATTGAAGATTGAAGATTGAAGATTGAAGATTGAAGATTGAAGATTGAAGATTGAAGATTGAAGATTGAAGATTGAAGATTGAAGATTGAAGATTGAAGATTGAAGATTGAAGATTGAAGATTGAAGATTGAAGATTGAAGATTGAAGATTGAAGATTGAAGATTGAAGATTGAAGATTGAAGATTGAAGATTGAAGATTGAAGATTGAAGATTGAAGATTGAAGATTGAAGATTGAAGATTGAAGATTGAAGATTGAAGATTGAAGATTGAAGATTGAAGATTGAAGATTGAAGATTGAAGATTGAAGATTGAAGATTGAAGATGTTCAGAAACAAAGAAAAATTGATGTTTGAAATAGTTTTAAGGAAAAAAAAAAAATTAGGAAATTCAGATTAAGATTGATGATGTATTGTTTAGGGTGATCTCACTTGTTTGTTATTTTTTTTTTCTTTACAATTATGTCCATATATATAAAGATGAAAGGATATATATATGTGATTTAGTTTCTAATCAGATGTATTGTGTTTATTAAGTAAAGGTTTAATTAGTGTTAGTACAAAAATACAATTTTTGAAAGATTTTTTTTTCCAGGTATATGATAAAAACTAAGATATTATAAAAAAATGTGGATTTTTATATTATTTCATTTATATGTGTCCGTGTCATTAATTTAATGAAAACATTATTTGAATGAAATAAAAAAAATTGTAGTAAATGTTGTGATGTGAAAGAGAGAAATAAATAAGAGAAAAAAAGTAGATGAATTAGGTGTAGAAATAAATTAATTGGCGTGTATGAATGAGTCAATTGGTAAATATAATTATGTGGATTTATTTAATTAAGAGGGTATAATTAATCAAGAAGATTCATAAATATAAATAGTGGACTTGGTTTGAGACATGTCATTTTGTTAATAACCATTGTCTTTATTTTATTCACCAATTCAATTTGTGGCCTGCAACAGAATAGAGTTTCTTATATTTCAGAATATATTATTACTATTTTATTCACCTATTTTGTTATCTCTAATTATATTCAAATTAATATTTATTTTGGAATTCAATAATTTAATGTTTTAACTTTAAATTCTTATGATTCTATCATATTTCTAAGATATTATTTATTTTAATATCGTATGATTCGATCATGTTTCTTTCTTAAAAATGATAATAATAAAATGTATGAAAAAATAGAGTAATAAAATTCAGAAAACAATAATAATTTGTTTGTCTACTTCTATAATGATTCTAAGTAGAAAAAAGAAGAAGACATAATTGATGTAAGTTTGAGTACAGTAACAGAAATATAATAAGAACAAAGCTTAAATACTGTGTCATAACATTAATACTATTTTAAATCTAAATTATTTTTTTTGCTTTAATAACTTTAAATTGTATCTATTATTATATGTAAAACTCCATTTTTAATCAACTATATACTAAAAATGTCTATGATATTACACTTAAAAGTCTATTCATTTATTATGGTAACTTAAGAAACAGCAAATAATTAATCACTATAAATTATCATCTATTTTTCTATATGTAAAATTTAAGATCTAGTTATATAAATTAAGAAAATATTAATTAAGTTATAATGTTTTTTTTTTATGACTTTTATTTTACTATTTTCTCTTCCAATAATTTATTTTATAATAAAATAGTAATTGACAAAAAAATATATTGATTAAAAAATATAATTAATAAAAATAATTAATATAATCTTGAAATTTATAATAATAGATAGATAAAATAAATTTTATAAAAAATATTCATTATAAAAAAAAAACAGAAAGAATAATAGGTAAAAGATAATTAACATAATCTTAAAATTTATAAATAATAAATAAATAGAAATAAAATTTGTAAAAAAGGTTATAATTATAAAAAAAAAACATAGAAAGTAATTTTTAAATGTGATATTTATATTATTCAGTTCTTAATTATTAATATTTTATTATTTTTAATTTTGTTGTATTTACTAATTTATTTATTCAATATATTCGTATAAGTAATCTTAATTTTTGAAAAAAAAATTATCTCAGACTTTCTTTGTTATATAATAATAATAATAATAATAATAATAATAAAATCAAAATTTATTTTGAATTAAGCAAAAATAAGTCTATTATAACTTTTCTGAATTGGAAACAATTTTTGTAGTAACCAAACATCATAAATTTTAATCAAACTACTCACTTATCTGAGATTGAGGTTTTCACATAACAACTCACTTATCAATCTACACAGCAAAACAATTGAAAGTGTTGATGAATTTAAAATAAGATTTCACTTTTTAGTCTTTTACACTATCATTCAATTTAAAACAGTAATGTGAATGTACTAAAGCGAAACCCTAAATAAATTAATCAGCAATTCCACTTCAAGTTTAAGAAATTGAATGAAGAATTGTGTTAAAACATAATGACAAGTTGATGATTATAGTGAGTATTTAAGTGGAAAAGCAGGAATGAAAATGGTTGAAAGTGTGTGTTGAGGATGAAAATTTTCCAGCATATGTGGAAGAGTGTCACCTTCGTGGTACACAATGTAAATGTGTGAGATATCGATAAGATTCCAATTTATATGTTTCTATGGAATACCACCTAAATTTCTCAGCTCATAGTCAACCACGAATAATTCTAAATATCTTTCTGTAATATTCTTTTTTAATCAATTTTTTTAACTGTTAACCAAACAGTACTGGGTATTTTTTTTTTTATATTTATACAATCTCTAACATGATTAGAATTATAGGGCTTTAAAATAGAGTAAAAAATCAAGAAAGGTTTATAATTTTGTTCCTTGGCTTGCACAAGTTGATGGGAAGCAGCACCTAATATATACACTAGAACTTGATTCAAAGGAGATCGAAATTCATCATGTGTCCCAAAATTCAAGAAGATATATAATATTTTGATTGAATGTTTATAATATCTTTGGGTATGTTTGATTTGATATCATAGTGAGAAACAGAAAGGTTGTCTTGTCGGATGTATTTGATGAGATTTGTGAGGCATAAATAGCAGAATTTCAAACGTGGTTTGAGTGTGGTATCAGTGGGGAAGAACAGTTAAAATGGAGACAAGTTGCAGTGTTGATGTGAGGTAGCATCATCATCACATGGGAACGAAAATATTGGTCTAAGTTGTGGTGATATTATTATTCAGACAATATAATATTATCTCTGTCCAATTCAAGTGCTTAAGATCACAGCTAAGAAACCTTTGCATATACCCCAAAATTTGATTCTAATTCGTCACTGATGAGGCAAATACATATCAGAGACTAAGATAATGTAAATATTTTACATGAATCTGTCATAGATTCCCAAAAACATATATATGTGTAAGTTTTTATTTTGTTTTACGATTAATGATAATAGAGTTATGTGGATTACAATTCCAAGATATTTCTGAAGATCCTTAACTAAGGATTGTTCTCTTTTTGAAGGATATAATCATAACTTCCCTATTCTCTTCATTAGTATCGAAAATCTCATATTACATATGTGACATGAGTAAAAGAATATATATAATATTTTATAAGTTTATTTTTGAAAGTTAAACTCAAACTTTAAAGATGATATTTAAGTTTATCTTAATATTTGTTATTAAATTTGTTGGTTCATCCATTGTTAGATCATTTGTAAATATTTGGTTTTGTAAATTTTATATCTTTTAAGATACTAGTTTTGAAAAACCCTAATCGATCCTATTTTTTAGGATTGAGGTCCAAATAAAATTAATTCTAAGATTGTTTTTTGTAATTGGTTATGAGTTGATTTTCTCTTTAAAAGAACAGCTGAATGATAACTTATTTTACATGTCAAATAGTTGAACTTAAATTAGGCTTAAACTCAAAATTTTAATAAGATTATTTATCTTAAATTAAGATTTATAAGAACTTTGTTTTTGAGTTCATATCATACAACTTAAAAGTATCTAAATATGTATATTATATAGTAATATAAGTACTCTATATTATGAACTAATTTATTTAGGGTGATTTTTAACCTAAAAATTATAAAATCCTAACTTATTTTCAACACATAGAGATATCAAAAGAAAAGATTGGATCAAAATTTAGAGAATAATAGATAGAGAACTCAAGATCTAAAGAAGAAATTGTATATACCTAACACATGGAAGGAAGATATACCTGAAAAATTAAAATTGAGAAGCTTTAGAAATTATTAACTTCACGTGTACTAACTTAGATTGTATCATGTTATCATGCAGAGTAGTTAAAATTATTGGAATATATCTTGAAGATCTAAAGTGATAATGTAGAATAAGGGTGAAATTACTAGTACGTTCAATTGTTTATTCACAACCTTTATTAAGTTAGTTTTTTTAAACTATTGAATTGAATGTGCGTAGATATATAAATAATAATATGGTTAAGATACTATAAAGAATAGAAAATGATTAGAAACTGAATACAGAATTAAAAGTTAGAAGTGGAAAGTGCAAACAACCTTACTTTTAGGGTTAAGAATATTAAGAATAAAATATAGAATTATGAAAAGTTTTGTGGGAAGTGAGTAGAGATATTAATATATTGATAAGGCATTAAGTGAGTGTCTTGATGATTCATTAATAGGGTTTACATTGTGCGAACTAACTTCTTGGGTCACTTCAAGAATAACCTAACTAGTGGGGTTGAATCTTTGGTTAGAGCTTCATTACTATTCTTACACACACCAAAAGGACTTTCTAAGATATGTGTGTTCTTCTCTCTCTTTATATATATATATATATATATATATATATATATATATATATTATGAAAGGCATAATTATATAGAGTGATAATAATTTAAATGAAAAGTATGAATTACTTATAATTAAATGGAGTTAAAAAAAAAAGAAATATTGAATTAAAGTAACTAAATTGACGCATTATTCAATCGTGTACAATAGAAGAAGAGATTGCAATTAGTAGGATGATACTGGATAATAAACAGAATTAAACAAACATTGTAATGTCAGAGATACTTTATGAAATAAAAAAAAAAATTAACTTTAGAAAATAAAATGAAAGATTGGACATATATTTTAACAAAATAAAAAATAATGATAATTGGAAAATAAATAATCATTTGATTGGTTACATAATTTTTGACAAAAACTAATAAATTCAAAATATAGTGGTAAAATAATATTAATTTGAGCTTGGATGCTGATCAGAATTACCTTACCACAATGAAGTTGAGGGTTGCTGAGCTGAAATATAAAAATCGTAATATTGAACAATCAAAACAATAATAGTGATTGGTAACTCTACATGTACAATCTATGAAGTTTACTTATTAGTTCAAGGAATAGTTGTCAAAATTGACAGCGCTATTCAGCTGTTTTAAAATGGAAAACAAAATTGAATCACATAATTTGAGTATCACCATCAGGTGGTTTAAAATACTTCTATTTGTTTGCTTCAATGAATTCTCTGTATTCTCTCTTCATTTTGACTCCTGACACAGTTCTGCAAAATAATCAGTACGCACCCATCAGTGATAGAAAAAGTTCATGTTTATATGATGGGATACCATCATATCAAACCATATATTTATTTAGTATAGATTATGCATGGTACGATAAGAAGGAAAATCAAATATTACTAACTTGAGCATCTCCTTATTTTTAAAGTACTGCACACATGGAGTACCCATTATTCCAGCTGCCTCTGCTATCTCTGGATCTTCCTCTATATCAATTTCAACATAATGTACATTCTCATCAAATTCATCAATCACCTGTAAAGGGAGATGTTAGAAAAACATTAAAACAATTCCACAGTTCAATTTAAGATTAATAAATTTAGTGAAATATATGGAACAAAAAATAGTTTTATTTAGTTCCTATATCACGCATCGGATCAGTATTAATGCATTCTCTTTATATATCAATATTGACAGTCTCTAATATAATCTGGCTACTCAGGTTGAGCACACAATAAGTTGATTTTTAATACAGGTATTATTGTATGCAAATACATGTTAATATGCAATAATTTCGGCAAAGTACATACAACCTTTTTCACGAGCAGATGGACTAAAAGTAGTCTTATTTAGTTGATTGGTTCATTGATAGAATTGTTAGGGTGCAATTTAGCCAGCTGACAAGGAATAAACCATGTTAAAAGGACATCATATTGGTGTAGTTCAAGCAGAAACTTTGACAGGCCTAAACTACCCATAGCACAAGATCAATCTAGTTACTGTATTTCAATGCACTCTCCTACAAGGAAAATTAATGAGCTGCCTGCAGCTCATATTCTACATTGAAATTCTCTATCCAACGGCTCAATCATAATTATTTACTTATTCGGTCAAAATTTCATTAAATCATGGTAAGGCCTGCCTCATCTTATGAGCAGTGACATGTATAAACTCGATATTAGCACTTATAGATATAATCTCCACCTTATCATAAAGGTTATGAAGTGATATGCATTTCACTTTAACATGTATAAACTCGATATAATCACTCATAGATACAATCTCCACCTTAACATAAAGGTTATGAAGTGATATGCATTTCACTTTGGCAACTAGCTAATATTAAAGTTATTGTGATTCTATTTTGACATTCAAAGACACGGGTGGACTTTGCTCACTTCATGTTCATTTTTTATTTTATCCTTTAAAGGTTTGGGTTATCTGTTCCTTGACATATTTCACGGAATCTTATTTGTGTGGTTCTTTCTTCTTTCGCTTCCATCACCGTGTTTCTTTTATTAAAATATAAAAAATATAGTGGTGTCCATACTAACACTGCATACTTGTTAAAGCATCATAGTTGACTTTTCTTTCTTTCATTTTTTAAGGTTCCGTGCTAACAGAGGACAAAATTGTGTACTCATTCCTAGTAAGTGCTTATGTATCATGTCACAGGCTGAAAATACTCACGAGTATTAGGATATCTAACTTCATGATTATTACATAACATTAAATCCACCCCTTTTCACATACCTTGCTAAGGATTGGCTTCAGTGTCCTACAGGGACCACATGTTGGTGACGTATATAATACACATATAAGCCTTGGACTTTCATGGTACAATTTTCGTAGAGCATACTGTAAAGAGGAAATCACAAGGCAAAATATATTATAGTGCGGACAAAAGAATTAAATATAAAATGAAATAATTGGATATTACAAATACAAAGACTTAATCCCATTAGCATAAGCATCTGATAAGGAAGCACATACCTGTCCCTTATGCTTTGTAAGTGTAATGTCAAAACCCTCTTGAACGTCCCTGTCTGTTAGTTCCTTCTTAACCTCCTCAGTTTTGGGCTGTTACAAGTAATTAAATTGGAAGGTTGAGATTCACATTGTATTAAGTTGTACGAATCAAATGATTTAATGTAAATTGTTTCCTATAATTAGTAATTAATTAATATATTGTATTAACTAGCACCAGTTTTATGATGGCTAAAGTAGTATAACTTAAAAACTTATGCCAAAAAATAAATATTTGAATACGACTATATACATGTAGTAGTTCGGTATATCATTTCTTCATATTTTCTCCAAGATATATGGAAAGATCCCAAAGAGCAAAAAATGACAAGTTACTTTGGGAAAGCCTGTTCGTAAAACTAAGAGTAGGTGGTAACGGCTTCCTTGACCATGTCCATCCATTAACGATGACTAGAGCCTTTTCCCTCCTCAGACCATATTCAGGTAAAATATTTTAGTGTGAATTATTCATAGATAGCTTTTCAAATACCAAAAGTGTTTTTTGTAATGATAAAAAAAATTAGAATGGCTGATGCACCTCCGGTTTCTATGTTCCTCTGCATAAATGTTCTACAAGAAAACAGTGCCTACTTCACACCTCACAATGTCATCAAAATAGAAGTTAATTGCATATTGATGAAATGAGAGAAGCCCACAAGATTGCTTATAGACAAAAATAATCTCGTGTAGTTAAGTTGGGTTCAAAAGTCAACCGAGGACTACTATTACCACTTCCCACAAAATATTAGCAGACCTTCAATATGGATTATGGAGAGTCTCAGTTACAAAGAATGAGAGGAAGCGAGGAGAATCAGAGCCTAAAGCTGCTATTAATGGAAACATCTGTTATTTATAGAAATAGCAGAATAACTATAGGAACTGCTTATGGCCTGTTTGTTTTAAATTGTGTAGAATTGATTTTGGTAAAATTAATATTGTGCCATTGACTGTAACTGGGATGTGTCCCCAAATTAATGTCAACTACAGTTTTTACAGTGGAATTTCCCTGTAAGAGGAATTGATTCAGGGTGTATAACAAATAAACCCTTAATTGAGTATTGTACAGAGAGAGTAGTAACAAGGCAGTTCAGGAGTGAAATTGGAGGGTGTTGATTGTTTTGGAAGGGAGAAAATCCAGGTCTCATGATTACAAAGACACGGGAGGGAGAGACAGTTGAGCTGTGTTCAACAATGTTATTGATATATCGGTTCAGCATCAACTTGTTATCAATTCCGAAATTGTTTTATCAACAAAGATTCCTTTACTGTCTCTCACTTATTGTCCTGTTCTATAACAAATTTAAAGGAACTTAGTAAAGAAGATTCTATGACTAACTTCATTATCCAATAGCAATTAGATACACGATTTTTATTAAGTTTTTTAAAGTTATCCAATTTATATTAAATTGGTAACGTGATTTGTACACTTAGTCTACAGTGTTATATATGCTAAAAAGAACAATATGTGAAAATAAAATAGGAGTTATTTGAAGTCAAATACCTGATGGAACTCTATAAGAAGATCTTTGCTCACAAGATATCTCTCTACTGATAAAGCTGCAATGCATCCCGATCCAGCAGCAGTTATAGCTTGCCTCCATTCATGGTCCTATTAGGATAAGAAGAAATAAGTATATATAAATATACTTAAAACAGTTACTTTACTGAATTTTTTCGTACAAAAGGTAACATTGAATCACAAGATAAATTCAGACAATAAAATCCCGATGAATTTGCATAGTTCATAGTCAGACATATGCTCAGTTTATATATTAACAGCAATCATACTTAAATTAAGAAGGAAATGGGTCAAAATTCTGTCCCCGTAAAATGGAATATCAAATGCAGCCTTTAGGTGGAGTCGGCCAGGCGATGTGGATTCTTGACAGCCGCAGGAATCAAATGATGCTAATGTGCTATGTTAACAACTATTAAAATGGTATAACACTTTAATATATTAAGTTTTTTACATTATTTTAGGCAATGTAGTGTTGATTCTGATATGCTACAGAAGGCACTCAGTAGGATAGGATACCTGCACATCTCCAGCAGCAAATACACCTTCAACTGATGTATTTGCAGTACCCTCCTCGACTAGTACATAACCAGAGTGGTCAAGTTCGACTTGGCCTTTCAACAATTGTGTATTTGGTGAATGGCCTATGCCATAAAACAGCCCTTTTGCCTCAAGCACAGATTCCTCCCCAGTATCAACATTCCGTATTAAAATACCAGACATCTGTCCTTTGGTGTTGCTTACAAGGTCCACTGCCTCAGTATTGAAGTGCACAGTGACATTGGGATTGTCATACACTCTGAAACATTCGTGATAATCAACCTGTTAAACAAACATTCAGGGAGTTGAAAACTCACATACAAAATGTTTATTAGTAGATAATTCACCATCATAAAGAACAACTCCACCTAAACACAGACTAACAAGACAATAAACAAAGATACATGATACAAATTCCATTTTTTTCCCTTTCTAATAATTTTTTTAACAGAGTTAAGTAACTTCTTGAGTATCTATAGTCTAGAGAAAGACCAAAACAAGGTTCTATTTAATCTGTTCTTCAAGACAAGCAATTCACTTTTGGACCAACAAAAAAATGATTTGCAGATGAATATTTCATCCATTTCATATCTTTGGGTTCAGCATGGAAAAGTAAACACTTATTCACCAAATACATCATACTAGAATGGAAAATTTTCATCATGTGTAAAACAAAAGTAAACAGTTATTCACCAAATACATCATACTAGAATGGAGATCTATAACCCCATAGCATGATTTCATAAACCACTATGGAACGATAATTTTGACAGGAAATTTAATATACTTCTAATATTTAGCCAGAAATGTAACATTTCATGCCCAAAATAAATTGCTTATCTTCCTGCATTAAAATGTTACTATAACATAATACAATTATTTTTCAAGTCTACAGGAACTACAGAGATATTGACAAATATTATCAAACAAGAATATGCTTATTATCCAATAATGCATTTTGCAAGAGCGTGCTTGTAATCATGTAACATCTTCGTTTGTATGTCTTTACATGGAGATGAAGAGAGTAAGGGGCTGCAGTTTTCCATAAGTGAGAAGATAAATAAGATCAAATATTCCAAATCCTTAGGATGATATAGTTTTCATATACACTATAAAGCAAGGCACAGGAAATACTTTACAAGTAGATTAGTCAAAAGAAACTTGAACTTGATTAACAAAAGGCCAACATACAAATCATTCAAACAGAGAATGACTAAAAGTTCACTTCAAGATAAAAGAAAATGATCATCATGTATATGACAAGGAAACAAAAAGGAACATAAAAATATATTTATTAAAAAGTGAAGCAAAAGAAAAGAAAAAAAAAAACAATTATTTGTCAGCTGCATAACCTCAATTAAGCATAAGGTGGCAAATAAAGGACATATTTACATAATAATACAAATATAAAGGTTCAGTGATAGAGAACCCGCTACCAACAATGAGATTGATTAAGAGACAAATCCACGAAAATTTGTATAAGAATCTATCTTCCCACACTAGTAGTGTGCATGTGTGAGAGAAAGTTGATAAACTGAAAGAGTTAAGTTATATGATCTGAATTGTATGCAAGTAGGTAATTATATAAGGTTCAATTTATATTGTACATGATACATTCCGACTATGTTCACAAGATAGACCACGGCAAATTTTAATCAGACACACCTATCTTGCATAGCTTTGGAAGCCCTCAGTTGGTCCCGACGTACTAGTAAATGGACATGGCGAGCATATTTTGTTAAGTATAATGCTTCTTCTGTAGCAGTATCCCCCCCTCCAATGACAGCAAGAACTTGACCCTTAAAGAGAGGAGATGCTCCATCACATATTGCACAAGCACTAACTCCTCGGCTCCAAAATTCATCTTCCCGGGGTAGCCTAAGTCGTTTTGCTGTAGCTCCAGTAGCAAAAATGACAGTATGGCTCTTAACCTGAATTATAATACAATCAACAAAACCCGATGTTGTTACAACTGCTTTTCTTCCAAAGAAACACAACTAACTAAAAAGATGATAAAATTAAACAACATATTGATGTCAGAAGCCAGAATACAAGTAAATCAGTATCACAAGTAATGGCAATAATTTCAGCACATAAATTGTAAATTGAATGATTTTCAAGCCAGGACCCACAATATGAAGGAAAGATATTCCGTATATTAATTTCAAAATAAAAGCTATCACCAAATATGTACAAGAATTTGCATTAATTTAAATCCGAACAAGAAAAGCATCACAGTGTGGATTCAAAAAACCAATTAAAATAAAAGATATAACCTTGAAGCTTGGGGAATATCAATATATCTATGCAATCATGAAATTGTAAATCAGCTTGCTGCTAGTGAATATATCACCTTACGTTCACTACTTTGGACAGTAAAAGGACTACTTTTCACGTCAATAGCTTCAACATCTTCCTGATACAATTCTGCACCCCAACGTTCAGCTTGCCGCCGCATCCTAGATAAGTAGCAAATGAGAGGACTCCAAAGCTATGTGAGTAAAATCAAATACAAAGTAGTTTTAATACCTGTCCATCAGATCAGGTCCACTTATGCCATCTGGAAATCCTGGAAAATTCTCCACTTCAGTTGTAGTCATTAACTGTCCCCCAGGGACACCACCAACTTGGTACCCCTCAAACACCACAGGTTTCAAATTGGCACGTGCTGCATATATTGCTGCTGTGTATCCTGCAGGACCGGAACCTATAATTACCACATTCTCAACTCCTTTTCCTGTGAGAAGAAAAAGGATGCCAGTCAACTTTCCTTATCTATCAATAACAAAAGAAAGACCAATAACCAGATAATTCCATTGATACACAATAAGGCAAACTCAGAGGGAAAATTCGATAATTACATTATCCGTAACTAAAAAGGAACCAGTATTACAATCAGACAAGACATTAAACTTCTACAGCGTCATTAAAGCCACACCTGCCAGAAAGGTCAGCACTAGCTTTGGGATGAGAGAACTGGATTCATCAAAGAGTTTTAACATGCATGGTCAATGTAAGTTTTTTTACATATTCCACTAATACAAAAATAATTGGTGGTATGACTTTAAAACAATTATTGTAGAAGTTAACGAATTTACCATATATAATAGTTGATAAACCTAGACACTATGAATGCATACAATATTTACTCATAACGAAATAACCAAAAAGATTAGTAATAATGATGCTGCTGCTGCTGCTTTTATTCAGTAGTCTAAATGACTAATGGAGACTGTAATCAATCCCTACCAAGACAAGTCAGGACACATAATCAACAATCTCACTATTCAAGCTTTTCGCCATAAAATTCCAAAACTACCTTCCAAATTCCAAATGCTTGACACCTCCATCTCAAATACTTGTTCTTGACAATGAAATACAAATTATCAACCCCGTAGCTACTTTTCCATAAACCAATCCTCATGACATATTTCCTCTTACCTTATATTAATTGTTACAGCTTAAAACTACATGTTCATGTCACCACTCAACAAAACCTTAACAATGAGCTTATCCCCCATAATAGCACAACCATCCATACTCAGTTTCATCCTTCTGCACAAATCCCCCAAAGCCAATCACAATTTGAAACACAACAAAACCTCGTTTTCTGAAAAAAAAAATCCACAACATAGATAAATTTATAGTTATGTGCATCTTCAATGTAAAACTTTTTACAACCGATAAAAAAAATTATTGGTATGACTTTTAAAACAATTATTAAAAAGTCAACAAATATACCATTCATGATAGTTTGTAACAGGATGACAATGTGAAACCCTTGAAACTATCAACTCGTACATTATTTTTTAATAACGAAATAACAGAAAGATTAATGATAATAATGATGATGATGCCCTAACAGACTAGTCTAAATGACAAGCCACGATACGTATTCAACAACCACACAATTCAAGCTCTTCACTATAAAATTCCAAAACAACCTTCCAAACACCAAGTTATTGACGCCTCCATCTCCATCTCTCCATCTCGAAAGCCCGACCTCAACAATGAAATACAAAATTATGAAAGCCGTAACTAGCAACCACCATTTTTCCCATCATCCAATTCTCACCACACATTTTCCTCACCTTGTACTCAACTCCAATCGAATATCACAGCTTAAACCCCGATCCTAACTACAGAGCTACCACTCAAAAAACAACAATGCGGATTTATCCCCCACTCTAGCACCACCATTAATACTCGCCTTCATCCATCAACTCCAATCCTCCAAGACAAACTCACAATTCAAAACAGAAAAAAACCTCGTTTACTCCGAAAACCTCCAAAGTAAAGCTTAATCGAAAAAGCAAACAACAAAAACAAAATTAAAGACAAATCGCATTGAATTCGCCGCCGTGAGAATACGGCCACATTCAGAGAAAAGAGTAGTAGTCGCGGCGAGCAAGACCTGGCGCGGCGACGGAGGAGGAGGCGGTGACGCGGAGGGGGAGGGGAGAAGGGCGGGTTCGGAGGGTCCGCCGCGAGTTGAGGAGTAAGAGGCGGTGCGGAGGCGGGGAGAATGCGGCGGAGAAAGGAGGGGCGGAGGAAGGAGCGGCAACGGCGGTGACTCGGTGAGTCGGGACGGGACCAACTCCGAGTCCTATCTTCGTAGCAGCCATTGGACTCTTTGAGACCATACAAATTGCAGAAGCGACTTAAAACAGTTGAAGCGCCTTCTCTTTATGTTTTCTGGTTATTGGGGCGTGCAACACACGCGCTCCAACCAAATCTCTTCGCTGCTAAACTTTGGCTCCTTCTGTGAAAATCCGCCAGAATTTTTGTTCTTCGCTTCCAAAATATTTCCAACACTAAATATTCCCATTTTTTTCCATCAAATATTTTAACTTTTACTTTTAAAAATTATTTATTCAATCAAGAACATAAATAAATAACTGTGTTTTATCATATTAAATTTGATTTTTTTTAAATTATATTATTTTTCTAAAAATGTATTAAATCGAATTTTAAAAGAAAAGTGTGAATAAACGTGTAGAACTTGTATTTCCACTCGTTGATATAAGACCAGTTACTTTCTTACACGAATGTCTCTCTTTATATATTTATGATAATTTTTTTAATAAAATAATTTTTAGTAATTTATTAATAAATTAACTATTTTGATGACATTAAAATTATAGTTCTCAAAATTATACTCTTAAATATTAAATGTTCAAATAAAGACTATATATATAATATTGTTAGAAAAACATATAACTATTTTTATATTGTTGTCGTAAATCTCTACATAATTTTTATGTTTTATTTTGTTAAATATTTAATAAAAAATTGAACATAACATTTCTACCTTAATTTAACACAAATCTATCTAATATACACACAACTTTCTCAAAGTCAAACGTTTTTTATTTAACCTAACATACTCAATTAAATTATGAAAATCATAATCAAAGGAATTAGTCACCCAAGATAAAAAAAGTCGAAGGAATAAAATTAATTAAGATTAAAGTTGAATAAATTAAAAATATTCTTCTTTCTTTTATCATATATGTCTTTCAAAAAGTCATCTTTAAAAAGGTTTTTGAATTTTTTTTTGGATAGGAATTCTAAAAACTTATATAATTGAACTCATAAAAGGATCAATCACTCATGAAGGTAGTTCAATAAATTGAGAGACAACATAATGCATTTTCAAAAGGTTCATCAATACTTAATAAATATGTGCTTCAAATTAAGGATGATAATAAAGACTTAACAACCATAAAAAAACATTTAATTTACACAATGATGAATAATCTTTATCATGACACTCTCATTCTTTTTTTTTCTCCAAAATTGTATAAATATACAAGTATTATATATCATTTTCACTTGAGTAAAATATAAATCTCCAACCTTATAATATGAAATGTGTGCTTTCATAAACTAACATTCAAAATACTATTTGAAATGAAATGAAGTGTTCAACTTAAATTCTTAACATCCAATATCATCATAAGCTCTTTCATTATAAGGGCATGTTCGTCTATTAACTACAAATAAATTTTTTCAATTTTTTTCAATAACTTTCTTTTTTTTATATAAAAATAAAAGCTCTTTCATTATAAGGGCATGTTCGTCTATTAACTACAAATAAATTTTTTCAATTTTTTTCAATAACTTTCTTTTTTTTATATAAAAATAAAAGTATGCAAAAATATTAGGTTCACATCCCAAATTATATCAATCATTTATAACAAATTAAAATAAAAGAAGTTATGTATTACATAAGAAAAAAATTCTTAATATTAAAAAATTTACGTTAACTAAAAATAAAATAAAATTAATATATAAAAAATAAGTATAAATCTAACTCAATAAAATAAGATTTATAATATTTTTTTATATATTAATTTATTTTTAATTTTAATTGATACATATAATAACAAAAGTAGATTTAAGTCTATTTCATCCTTATAAAATCAACTTATGAGATAAAGTTTGCACTCACTTATTATACTATAAATTGACTTTATTTTTAAGCGATGTGAGATTTTCAACACACCTCCCTCACATTGAGGCCTCCTTAACTCGAACGTGAGATTATACAAATATGAATGGTCCAATAGCGAATAGCTTGATAGGCCCAACAACCTTATTAAGATAGACTTTGATATCTCTTAGAAATGAATTTTAAGTCTAACTCAACCGTATAAAATCGACTCGATGAAATAAAGTTTGTCCATTGTATATATTAATTTAGTCTCTTATCTCTAATTGATATAAAATCTTTAACAAACTTAAGTCCATTTTTAATATGATATCAAAATTTATTTTAACAAGTTTGTTAAATTTATTGTGTATCAAACTGTTATTGAACCATCCATATATAAGTTTATGATTGTAATTTTTGACCATGAATAAAACATTTAAACAACAAAGTATTGTATGTATTTCATAGATCATGTTGTGGATTAAATTAATAAAATAAATTTTAAAAGAAAAAGATAAAGAGCATGCACCTAACTTTGTACTATGTGAGTACAGTGTGAGTTTGAATGGAAGAATATTTAAACCCAGTTTTGCAGAAAGTCATAGAAGGTCACTTCCTCCATAGAAAATCTGAAAGGTTTTATAGACCAAAATGTTTGAATAAATCAATATCAACTTCAAACCCAAAGCCTTGGATGGAGGAAGTTGTTGGTAAGATATTGAAATAAAGATATAAAGAAAACTTCATCACACCTTTTATATTTATAACTTCATCACACCTAAACCACTTAAACTAACATCATTTTCATATAATTATCACTTTTTTTTTTTAACTTTAAATATTGAATTTTCTGGACAAAAACATATTTTTGATCCCCACCAACCCGATAGCATTTTTTTTTTTTTAAGTTTGAATTCAGTAATGTTCTAATAATTTGATATCTTACATCATTGGGTTTTCTTTATTTTGATTATCATGTTGTAATCAAATTAGTCAAGTTAACTTCACAATCTTGTCGACTTTAAATTAATTCTTGACTTATGCAACATATTTTGGCTAACAATAAAGGAAATGTTGCTGTGTATATTTCAGCAAACTAAATTACAACGATTTTGACTATATAATATATTTTACCATTCAATTATTATTATTATTATTTTACAAATTTTATTATTAAAGTTTGTTTACGCATTTTGTTAGTAATTTTATTTATTTTCTCAATTTTTAACAATTTGTCAAATAAAAATTCAGATTAAAAAAATAAAATAAAATATATAAACATTTAAAATAAATGATAAAGCACACACAAATTGAATAGTAAAATCCATAAAATAATGATAATTAAATGATAAACTGGTTGATGATATTAGTTTTTTTTGTTGTGTCATAACTATCCTCATCTCACAGGATCAAAATCTAATTTGTGATCAGTATGACTGTTTGATAAATTTGTGAAAAGATTAAAATGATTTAATTGAAATTATGGATGAATGGTTATTGAAGGACTCTTTCGTTTTTGTTGATTAAAAAGGCCTATTACTTTTTCCTTGCACCTCATGCAAATTCTTATTTAGAAGGATGCAATTTCTAAACCCTAGTTTTCACTACAGCTAATAGTCAAGCAACTCTTTATTGTTAATGTTATTTTAACTGATTTGTATTAGAGGTAGTTTAAAATTCTGTATTGAATAAAAATAAAAGGTTGAATAATATATAAATGAGAAATACATACAATTTCTTAATATTAAAGTTTTGAGTAGAAAGTAAAGTTGTATTCTCTTATAGAGTTATGATTGTTGAGAAAATCTTACATTGACTAAAAATGAAGCTGAATTATAATATATAAATGAAGTGTAAACCTCATATTCTGAACCGGTTTTGAGATTAACGGACTGCTATGTAGAGCCTTGATTATTAGCATATTGTTGGACCTAGATTTGGTCACTTGTTAACTGATCACGTTAGAGTTGAGAATAACTTCTCGATGTGCGGAGAAGGTCGAATTATAGTATATAAGTGAAGTGTAAACCTCACCTTATGAACCGGTTTTGAGAATGAATTAGACTCATAATCACTTTCTAGTGTGATTTACTTCATTAGTGAAATTTTTTTAATATTAACTCCCTCTTGAATACCTAACAATAGTATCAGAATTTGATTCATTTGGTTCATAAGGAGTCAAGATGAATCATTGTATCGAAAATTTACTTATACAAATTTCATGTTGAATTGAATTTTATAAAACCTTTTTTTTTTTTTCAAATAGATAATTTTTGAACATATAAATTGAAGATATTTTACCACTAAACCAACAAGTAAGCCTACTTACAAAATACAATATCAACATCAAATAACTATTCATGATTAGAAAGAGTTGTATATAGTACTACATGTGGTTGAACATTATATTAAGAGGGCATAAGCTTAGTGAATACGTTTCAACCATTTCTTCTTCAAGAGAGAGAGAAGAGAAAAAGGAAGAAGCTCTTGCATTTCTCATGAACTGTGGAGTCGTGTTGGGTTTCTATTGTTGGGACTGGGAGTTCATAACTGCCCTTCTTCTCTTCTAATCACACACTCTCATCACCATCGCCATCACTATCACCTTCTTCAATCTCTCTTCTCAAGAAAATCAGAATAAATTATAAGTTAGACAGATAGATGGATAGGGTAGAGATTGAAAAAATGGAGGAAGAAAGTGAGAAAGAGTTGTTGGAATGTGTGAGGAAAATCTCGACACCACCCTTCTTGTTGAAGACATACATGTTGGTTGAGGATCCTGCGACGAATGATATTGTGTCGTGGAATGGTGATGGAACAACGTTTGTGGTGTTGCAACCTGCGGAATTTGCTCGTGATCTTCTCCCAACTCTCTTCAAGCATTGCAACTTCTCTAGCTTTGTTCGCCAGCTCAATACTTACGTACGTATATCTCCATTTTTCTTTCACAAATATTAATCACAACAATCAATACACTGCATTTTTTTGAACTATTTTTATCAAATATTTATTCTTTTTAGTGACTAAAATTACTCATGTTATGGGAGAGAGTGTTTGTTTACTATTGGTTGAGTTTTATATAAATTTGAATCAATCATTTGAGAGTGTATGTTAGAATATGTGTTAATGATTGAAGCTTAAGATTGTAGTATTTTGCAACTTTTTAGTATATGATTAGAAGTGTAATTATTTGGAACTAATGGAGTGTTATAGTAACAAAATTTTAGGTAAATTTACTATAAGAATATTTAGGTAACCAGTTTTCTTAACACGACAATGAAAGTAGGAATAAGAGAAGAATGAGTTGGATAAAAGTGAAAAGTGAAAGGAACGTAGCTATCCATGGTTGGTGAATAAGTTGACCACTGTACAAGATTTTAGTGAATAAAGAAATAAAGACACTTTTATTTGTTTCCATGAGTTCTTGATGACAGAAACATGTTAACTGCATTTGTTTGACCTAATTAGGGTTTATAGTTTAGCATCTTATAAAAAATTATCGGATCAAGAGGACCACTGAAAAAACTGCTTCATACTGGAATAGTATACTCTTCTTTGACTCAACTATACTTGTTTATTTTAAGTAGTAGTTTATAAACTTATGATTGCACTATATAAACTTGGATCAAGTGCTCATTTGGTTAATATTCAAAATTAATTTTCTATATACTATGAATTATATTTATGATGAAGTTAATTTGTTTACACATTCTATGTTCAACCATACTTTTGTTAAAATATTGATTTTATGAAATTCTAAGTAAGAAGTGTTATATATCAGTCTGAACTAAACTGTAAATCATATTAGTCTATAGATTTTTTAAACAAGTAAGATCAAAAGCATAAAAAATTATCATAAACCGACCTTATAGGTTTGTTCTTTATAATAGTGTTTGACAAATAAAATATGATTGCAAGTTCTAGGGACAATTGTTTGGTATATATCAAAGAAATTAAGCAGCTGCAATTGATGACCTTCATTAATCAACACCTCAGTTGCTTACACCAACCACCTCAGTTATGGTAGGTGGCTTATCAGTAAAAGTGACATTCAAATGGTTTGACATCATATTATATATTCTCCATGGTAAAAAAAAGTGTTCAAAAAATCATTTTACTTTATTCTCTATCAACCCTTTTGATTTTAGCTCCAAGAACACACATGCAGCAATTCATTTACTGATTCATGATCCATATACAGGGATTTCGTAAGGTTACAACAAGCAGATGGGAGTTTTGCAATGATCGATTCAGGAAGGGTGAGAAGGAACTCCTATGCGAGATTAGACGTAAGAAATCATGGGTTACCAAGCCACTATACAAAGTTGCACCAATCCAAGCTACACCTCAAGACTCAGATGAAGATCAAAGGTCCTTGGTATCAGCCTCTTCTTCTTCTAGTTATGCAACTCTCATGGATGAAAACAAGCGACTCAAGAAGGAGAATGTGGTGTTGCACTCGGGGCTCTCAACCATGAAGAGAAAGTACAGGGAATTGCTTGACTTGGTAGCTGAGTATTCATTTGCAAAGGAAGAAGGGGTGGATTAGAGACCAATGTTGTTTGGGTGAGATTGGAAGAAGTTCAAGGAGAAAGGGAGATGACGAAGAAGATAGCTGAAATAAGTGAAAGCACAAGCCTTTTTCCCTCTCATCTATGGTTGTAAATTTATGATATTGTGATTGGAAGGAGACTTCATTATGATTACCCAAATTTTTAGACAAAAAATAATGATCGATTCTCACAAATTTACAAATCTGTAAGCATAGCTGAGATATTGTGTGAAGAAGAGAGCTTCGATAAGCAAAACTTCAAGCATTTTGATTTCTCAGCTATAAATATATATGCATCTGAGAAATTGTACACATCTCAGTTATGATATATGGATGTCCATGCTATTTGGCACGTATCGAGAGGGAGAAATATAGAAAAAAAGAAAAATATATATAATTAATATATAATTAAGAGATGTTGATATATAATTATTTTAAAAAAAAATTGACCACATACAACACATTATACGAGTAGTAAACAATTTATAGTGTAAAAAATTTATTAAGCGATATATTTCTTAAAAATTTATTATAAAAAACTGTAAAACTACAAATTTGTTTATATAAGGTGAATTATATAAATTTTAATTTTCAGTTGAATTTTTGTCGTGTTAATTACATATATTACTCTTGTAGTTATGTCATAAATTTTGAACATTAGTCATGTTCCAACGTCCATCTTAATGTCGTGTTTGGAGTCTTCATATATAATAAGAACAACATTAACCCTTCTGGATTATGTAATAACTTTATGGGAGAAGCAAGATAATTAGACAGTTAATACAGACATGTGTGTTATTGTAGGGGATGTATAAAAAGAAAGCTAGTTAGATATATTGACAAAGAGTGTTTGGCAGAGACTAAATTCTACCAACCTCTATTCAATAACAAGGAAGCATGAATATTCCATCATATTTCTGGGTTTCTTGGTAGACAAAAATAAAGGTGTACCCTTCGGGTATCTCTGATGGTCCTTTGTTCTTGCATAAGGCAGCTAAATTTTTTCTCCAAAACTTTTTATAATTTGTTAGGGAGAACAAGGGTGTTCCACCATTGGTGAAGTTATGAGTTAAACCAAAGTTTTTCCTGCAACAAAAATAACAGCTGATGTTTATAAAATTAAAGAGCAACCACCAATAATGACATTCGTTTCAGCAGCTGAAGACAGATTAGTCCCATGCTGGCATTGAATGATTGATGAAGGAAAACTAGAATGACCCATTTATTATTTAAGCAGAGTAATGATGTTGAAAAGTCTTGCTCGGTTACATACAAAAAAGAGAGAAAAAAATGGAAAAGGGGAGGCTATCAAATTTTATATCATTATTATATATATTAGAACAAACATCTTTTAATTTAAAAAAAATAACCAATATTGTTCTTTTAATCTAATTGACTAATTACACTAATTCAGAAGAACAAACATCAATTTCACACTTCTTTTTATCAACTATAGTCAATTAGACAGAAAGATCCATATTCAATCGAATTTTTAATGTTGGACCGTTATCAGAATGTTCGTTGCAATACAAACCTTGAAGGCAAGGAAAAGGCAGGCCAGAGTGGATTTGTTGATGAATTTATTTTGAGTTGACAGACAGAAGACAAGCTATATCGTCTTATGTATTTTGACGGCTCTTGTAATATATTAAGGGCTCTGGTGTCAATATATTGATAGTTTCCCCTGTAATAAGGTAGCAACAAAGATTGTATTTGAGTTAACAAATAAGTAACAATATTACATAATTCGGTAATTCCTCTAATTCTGTACGTAAAATGAAAATCTGTTCAGCTGCATATACCGATTCTTCTGGTCTCTGTTGTTTTCTAAATCAGAAATCAAATCCCAATCACTCGTCTGGTAGAAAAATGGAGTACGTTGAACTGGTCTCTGTCTTGGAAACCTGCACTCCAATCAACAAGAACTTAGCGAGGTAATCAGGGGCTGAAGGGACAAATTGTAACTGATATTCTGAACAATTATTTTGCCTTGCAACCTTATTAACAGATAGAAAAATAAATTTTTAATGCCAAGGATTTCCTCTAAAAATCATTAGATGATAATTAGAAAATAGTCTCCAATCAAAACTACAAAATCTAAAAATAGTTGTGATGTGTCTAATATATAAAAATTCTCTTATATTGATTTCTCTAAAAATTAATGTTTAACTCATACATAAATTAATTTTATCTTATGATCTTTTTCTTCTCAGTAAAGTATTTCTGAAAATGTTTATCCACACATCCATAATCTCATTCCTTCTAAATGTCTATTGGAATACAAGATAAAAGTGCTTTTGAAAGTTTCTCTACTGAAAATAAAAAGATTGTTTTTTTTTTAATTAAAGAAGCTCTCACACTTCTAGCTCTGTATCCGAACAGTCCAAAAAGAAAAGCACTTCAGCAACTATACCAACCTCAGCTACACCAGAAAGGCCCGAAGGAAGTACAGGAGCATGAGGCGTCCAGAGAACAGGATCTAGCGATGGATCAACAGTGCTGGAAGCTGTGAAAAGTGGAGCAGACAATAACTGTGTCAGTGGATAAACAGTTCTTTGTAGAGGCAGTGATCCACTCATTCCCATTGCAATGTCAAGTCCTTCATTGTCACCATCATTATTCAAGGATTTCTCGGCTGCATTGCCATGGTCCAACTTAGTTATGGTATTTTTATTTTCATTCTCGTCATTCTCCATCTTATTTTCCTGTTTCTTTGATGCTTTCTGTTGCAAGTTCCTGTAAGCAGCTGAATGAGACAAGATACTTAAAGCAGAGACTGAAGAACGTTCATGTTTTCTCCTTTCATGGGGCATGCCTAATGCTAGCAATTGGTATGGTTCCGAACGATGGACTTTTTGTTCCAATGTATCGAGTTCGTAGCAAATATCTTCAGCAAAACCATGTTTTTTAACGTCTGAAAATCTTGCTGAAGCATTAGACCCCAACCATTTGATATAACTTGTTAAATCAATCTTTCTTGCTATGCAGAAACTACTTAGATATTCGGTTTCTGCTGTTGAATCTTCACCTGCACTTTTAACATTGAGAAGTGGGACGAGCATATACTTGCAGAAAAAAACAGTTGAAATTAATTGAATACTTTCACTTCCTTTAAATAGCCAAACGGGTTGCACTTAATGAATTTGGGTTGTATAATTCAATTCGGAAGAGCATAGTCAAATTTGAATTTGACTAGAACTTACCATAATATATACTATTGAAGTTGTTAGATCCAGCCATACGACCATATGTAGGATCCCATCGACTAATTGTTATTACCACCACATGCAGAAAAAGGAAATGGAACATTAGACCATAAATTCACGCATCTTATTGAACATAGAGAAGAACAAAATTTATTGCTCAATGAAGAACTAGTTGTACAGTGATAGAATCAACTCGCAGTAAAAAATAATTAGGTATTCAAAGCAAAAAAACGAACGAAAGTAAGATTATCTTACAACCGCTCTATATCAGTGTGATATGATCCAAGGAGAAGGAAAATGTGTATAATCATGGCAATTCTAGTTTGACTAAACTCCTATTTATTCTACTGATTACAATTGAATTAGTTACAACCTTTGATCCATTAGTTACAACTATAGTCACATCCCTATCTCTATTCTTCTGTCATCACACATACCCTCGTAATGAGCGGTCTTGTATCAGTACTTCTTCCAAAGCAACCACCATGTCCTCAAGGTGAAAGTGAGGGAAAACTGCTACTATCCATGAATTCTTGAAGTCTGGCAGATTCTGCTACTATATAAGAACATCCAAATCCCTATATTTAAAATTTCAGACCTCTACAGGTTGTGATACTAATTCACTCCTAGAGATGTCCTCCAGCAGCGGTTGTACTAGCCAGTTTGGTGGAACAACTTGTTTCAGTTTGTTGATATGGAATACCGGAAGAATCCTACTGATTGGCAGCAACTGCACTCCTGTTTAAAAGCCATTGGGCAAACTATATCCAAGATAAAAAAGGGTCCGTGATACCTGCACACTTTGGACCAAAGATTTCAACCTATAAGGTCCAGCCTTCAAATATACCCAATCCCCCACCTGAAACCTCATATTCCTCCTTTGTCGTCGGGCTTTAACTAGGCTAACCCTGAACTCATCCAACACACCATCTCTTTTCTCTACAATGTCATTCACAGATTCCAATTTGGAAGAATAAGTGCCTACCTTGATAATAGGTGGTGGCCCTTTGGCATACACAGCTCTAAACATAGTCATCCCATTAAAGTGATGATAGTGGGAATTAAAACAAAATTCTGCCCAAGGTAACCGCTATAGTAATTTCTTTGGTTTCACTTTGTTAGGGTATAAGGAGAAGGAGAAATTATTTAATATAGTTAGAATATTAATTAGATTTAGTTAGTTGAGTCGTTAAACTAGATATAATATTTTGAGGTCAACCTTAGATCTAAGCTTCTTGTAATCAAAATCTCTTCCCACAATTTCTACCGAACAAAGAAATAAATAAGATTAGCAAGATAAAAAAAAATATAAGCACAAATTCTACTTAAATATGCAGCAACCCTTACCCAAAAACCAAACTTTAAGGTCCTTGACAAAAAAGGAACAGATAGAAGGTTTTTGCAACTTATTGGACGAGGTAGAGTGGATAATATCTTGATATCCGACCTATCATCTACTATCAATAAATACTCCATCCTAGAGAAAGGCCACTGAAGACCTGGAGCTCTTCCGAAAGCAACAACAGGACGAGCTCAAGTCTTTGAAAGAAGAATTGAAGGCTTTGGTTTGAAAACAATAGGTTAACCATATGGTTGTTGCTGAGTCACAGAATTTCCCCACAGCTGAACAAGAAGAAACCCCTGATGTCGAGAAACATTCCGAAATGCCAGCACAAAACCACAGTAGAATCTCAAGCACAATTAAGATAGGATGACTTTCATAGTCCTCAAAAAATAGCTTGACATGATGAATTATACATGCATTCCCAAACTATAGCCCGACAAACACATTTGTCCAAAGAACGAGATGTTAGATACAATCAACCTTTTGTTGCCAATATATTGGAGGGGTCGCTTCTAGTGCATTGGAAACCTCCAACCATAGAAAGATATAATGGGCCTAACGAACATGTACGAGCGTATGTCATATAGGTTAGCCTTTATTTAGTTAATGACGCTTTTTTGTGCAGAATATTCTCGACAACATTGAAAAGAGCAACTTTGCCAATAGAGTTGGTCGACTCTTTTCACATGCTGACCCCAGAAATTCAAAGCTTCGTTTGCCACGAGCAGATCTCGCACTGCGACCTCTATTGGCATATCATAATATTCTGTACAAGAAAGTGTAATTAACTGAATAAAGGCTTTAATTGCAATTATTTCGTATTATTTTGACAAAATCAAACCTAGAGAGTCCCCGATATTTGGATAGTCCTCTTGAAAAACCACTGCTCTTCCTGCATAAAGAATCACAAATAAGCAGCAGCAAGATTTCATGCTAGAAAATATTGTGGTGAAGTATATACACACCGTCGTAAAGATGCTAGGTATTCCTCTCTTGAAACAGTCTGCATTTCTTCAAGATCTCTAGCATAATCAGTCACCTGTAGCATACAGCTAAAACTTGGTACATAATTATTGTAATTACCAAAAAAGAATAAGTAGTATGTGCTTTTACTACCAGCAGCAGTAGATTTATAGCATCAAATCCTTGTTATCAACAAAAAATCAATCTTATGCTAGTGGTATTAGAGGGAAAGAAGGTGTTGCAAATGCTATTGTCAATAGTCTACAAGCAAAGTGTACCTAACTAAATCTAGAGCACCAATCCAACAAATAATTGACTGGTTTATAATTTCACATTATGCAATCTCTAAAGCATCTTTTGATATAAAAAAGTAAAGAAGGAAATAAGCAAACATCATTTGCACCCAGCAATATGAAAAGACAAAGTACCAGACCATACAGGATTGTTAACTGAAGTATCCTGTAAATCATTATTGTCATTGAAGCAATTGTCTTACTGGAAAGTTTATGAGAGCACTCGGACCCCAATATTTCAGAGCAGCAAGGTCATATGCTCTAGCAGCTGCCTCTTCATCATCATATGCTCCTGTTTCAAAGCCATCAGCAATAATGATGCAAGTAGTTCATTAATAAAAAAACAAGAATGGGAAAAATAGGGAGGGGGTAGAGTTCAAGGAAAGATAGCACACCAGATATCCCACTTACCCAAGTAAACTGGCATCATAAATGAATTGTTGTCCAATCAATTCATGCACCACATAAAAATAGATCATGTAAGTTCTGTGTGACTTATTTACTTGTCTTTCATGATCAAATAAATATCTTTAGAAACAGACTGGGAAAGAAGATTTTCCCTTAGAACTGACCTTGCTTTCCTTTCTTATTCTGATTCTGGTTCCATGTACTTTTATCCCAAAGATGTGCTTCATAGCGACCAGTCCATCTATGCCTAAAATTAATTCATGAAACTAGAACAATGAGTCCATGATCAGAGACAGAAACCGTTAAATCCCTGCACCAGTTACAAAACAAAAAGTATTCAACCTTGATAACAAAGCCTAATGACAGAAAGAAAATGTGACAGTAAGCAAATCTGCAAATAAACGACAGAACAATGATAAAACATACTTTAAAATAGATTCTAATGTGAGATATATTTTTTATGGCACGTTGGAGATGAGATTTTGGAAGAAAAAGAAAGCAAGGACAAATTTTATACTTTTAAATGATGCCTCATGTAATGTTTATAATAAAAAGAAACTTTTTTGTATTTTCTTTCTTTCATTTTTAAAAATTATCAAACTAGATAATATTTATTATAAAAAAAGAAATTGCTCTCCATCAACCTTCCCTCCAAAACTCCACTCACAAGCCTTTAACATGTATGTTTTATACAGCTTTTCTTATTCATACCTATACGCATCAATTCTTCATTCGGTTCTTAGCTGCCTAAATTGCATACACACTTTTAGAGAGTGTATAGTAATTCACTCCAATAGCTTATAACCTGCTTTAACTAGCTTATATGTTAGTTTGACCAAAACTTGCCTGGTACGCAAACTTATAACCTCTTCCAGCTTATTTTCATAAAGTTCAAGTAGTTTAAACAAGCGAGCTTATAAGCTATTAGCTTTCTTTGTTATTTCATTTTTAACTTCACTTGAAATCTCATTTTATCCCAAATAACTAAATATGTCTTTTTGTGTCATTTTATATTTATCAACCAGCTTAGTCGCTAATTTTACCAAATTCTTTTATATTCATTAGCTAGCTTATGAGCTTTCATCTTCTCATTTTCTAACGAATAGCTTATAAGTTTCAGGTTGCTTATAAGCTTTCAGCTAGCTTATTAACTACTTTTTCCCGAACACAAACGCAGTGGCATATTTCTTTTCTAAAAACGAGAAACATTTTATTTGTTTCTAACAGTAATTTTATTTTTTTCGGTTAACAAAGTAAGACGTTAATTGCGATTATTCTAAATTACAATATCATAAAAATCAGCAAATGATCACGTAATGCACTTTCTCAATCCAAAGTATGCAAAAACAACGCAACGCTTTTCACTCACTTGTCACTCACTCCACTGCGATCAGAAGATAATGCAAATGCAAATTAATCCAAACGGAACATCCAAAAAAGAAAAGAAGTCTCAGCACAATTAACATGCCAAAATCCAGTCCTATATATATATATATATATATAGAGAGAGAGAGAGAGAGAGAGAGAGAGAGACCTGGTAACGCCGCGGTATATGGAGCTGCGTTTGCCTGCAGCAGAAGGAGGCATTTTGCTGATTCGCTCCTTCGCAGAACAAACTCTGTCTTTCTTCGTTTTCTTCAACCGCAACTGTTCCTCGTTGGCCACCGTCGCTTCCGGAGTCTCCGAACCATCACCAGCTTCGGACTTGCCAGGTTCGGAAGAAGACGAAGCCATCGACGGAACCGAACCTAACCTAACCCTAACACTGGAGAGAGAAAACGCGTCAGGAAAAATATGGTGTGTGAATGTGAGTGTGAGCGTGTTTTCATTCGCAGTGGAGGGAGATGATTATTGATTACAAACAACATAGGATTCTCTGCGAGGGAGAGCAGAAAGTCACCAAATTACGAAAATGGGTTTGCCGCTTACAGTGAAATGGTGGCGTGTGTGGCTTTTAACTGAAAGTAACGGCTAGGATCGAACGAGGGTAGAAGCGTCATTTGAGTATTTTTAAAAATGATGACGGTCGTTTAAGAAATAGCAATATTCATTGACATAATTATTTTTTCTAGAGTTTAATTTTAATATAATGTGTATAGAATTTTATATAAATAGAAATATATTATGGAAGAGTGAATTAAAAATCAAGGGTTCAATATTACACACAAGCTAGCATTTTCATGAAAATTTAACAATTTTATTATATGTAATAAGAGTTCAATTTATATGTATTGTTAGTATAAAAGATTTATCAACCTTTTAACTGAATTATTAAAAAAATCACATTATGAATACATATATGGTTTCTCGTGTAATAATTTAAAATTACATATCTATCTAAAATATATTATATTATTGAGACATAAACCTAATATTTTAAGATTTTGAGTTAAAACTGGTATCATGTTATCTTATATCAGTAAATATTTCTGGAATGTTTTACTCTCATAATTAAACCTAACAGTCCTCTGCTATGGCAATATAAGTAAAAGGACCGTTGATAGTGCTAAAAGGAAGAAAAGTTATATATATATATATATATATATTTAAGAAATTGGAATGGTTGGCGAAAAGATGGTTGCATGACAAGATAGTTGCCAATGTGAATGTTTGTGGTGCATGCTTTGAAGTTGTGAAGTGACAAGCACTAGTTGGTGGTGCAATATGGAGATTATTGAAATGAGGGTTCCCCAAACACATGGGAAACTAGCGGTGTCTGAGATGAAGAACGTGCCCACAAAAGCTTCACTTTCCTTATTAGATGGTAACTTTAGCCTTTCATAACACGTGAGCGACAAGAAACCATTGCCCCCCACTAGTATCAGTGGATATGATGTATGGCATTTGGTCCTTAGATAGCTAAAATGGTCTGCATTTCTCTCTACCTATGTATACACAACTAGGTGCACCAAGTACCAGAGGTCTTTTAGCTTAACCAGTAGTGAACAGATACGTTAAATACTCATAGAAAGAGATTTTTGTGGTTCATTATAGTTTTGCTCAACTTGTAGAAGATTGTCTCTTGAGAAAGATACTTGTTTTGTGATACTATAAAATAAGAAACATCAACATTTTGTTTTAGTTAGAATAGATTAAGTTAACACCCCTTCAAGTTTCATCAAATTTCTCTCAACAATCCTTTTTCTTGTCTTGCACTATTCATTTTTAATTGTTCGAAAAATATCACATCAATATCTTAAACATTGTATTAACAGATATGACTGTGTATTATAAAGGAGGTTTTTGTAACAGATAAAAAGATAGACAGTTGTGTACAACTTCAAAATAACGAAAGTATAAATGCAATTTACTCTTCTAGTTAAGCGATGTGTTCACATGATACCATAAAAATCAGAGTTATAGATGGTTGAAATTGATTCTGACAGAATAAGAAAAAGATTGTCAGAAGATTAATTAAAGAATGCATGCAAATGACCAGTTCCACAATTATGTTGCCTGCCAAACTTGACCAAAGATTGAGTTTATATTGGTGGAAATAAGCACCAACTTACCGAAAAAGGAGAGGCCACATGAGATCAGCTCTTAATCATGAGACATGGTAATGGTAGCATGACCAACTGATCACTTCCATTCATAATGTGTGATTAGAAAGCATGTGAAGCATTATTGTCAATATCCACCAACTCTCACTGTAAATATACTATATAAGTGGTATATACCACGTTCCATTATTTCAGAAACATTTTGAACCTTAGTGCCTAACACTGAGATACAAAATATCAAAGAAAAACACTATCCTCCTTTCAAAAATGTCAGACATTCTCAAAAGAATTGCTGCCCCAGAAAATTTTGAAGTCAAGTTGAGTAGGAAAAGTGTTGTGAAACCACTCAATTATTCACCAGAGCCATTTACAATCACTCTCTCAAATCTTGACCTGCTTTCAGGTCGTTTTCCTGTTACTTACTTGTATTTCTACCGCAAACCACAATCAGATACCTTCAAGGCTTTTGTTGATGCTCTTAAAAGCTCTCTAGCACAAATACTTGATCACTATTATCCCTTTGCTGGTCAAATTGTTCAAAATCCCAAAACTAGTGAGCCTGAGATCATATGTGACAACAATGGTGCTCTAGTCATTGAAGCTCACACAAATATCCCACTAAAGAATATAGATTTTTATAATCTCAATGAAACTCTTCAAGAAAAGGTAGTCTCAGTTGAACCAGATTTCCCCACGCAAATTCAGGTGACCGAGTATTCATGCGGAGGCATCTCTGTAGCATTTACTTTTGACCATGCATTAGGTGATGCCAGTTCCTTTGGTAAGTTCATTGGTTCGTGGTGTGAAATAGCTCAAAAGAAACCACTCTCATGCATACCAGACCATACTAGGCACCTTCGTGCACGTTCTTCTCCCAATTATCAACCATCCTTGGATCAAAATTTTATCAGGTGCACCATAGAAGAGATACAGAACATGCCAATGAACCAAATCTCACTGAAACGCCTTTATCATATCAAAGCATCAAGCATCAACATGCTCCAGAAACTTGCTTCTGTGAATGGAATCAAGAAAACAAAGATTGAAGCTTTCTCCGCGTATGTATGGAAGATAATGATTGGTACCCTTGATCAAAGGCATGAAAAGTGCAAGATGGGTTGGTTGGTGGATGGAAGAGAAAGAATGGGAAGAGGTGAGAATTTGTTGTCAAATTACATTGGCAATGTGCTGTCTGTGGCATTTGGGGAGGCAAGCATTCAAGAATTGAAGGAAGGCTCTATATCAGACATTGCTACCACAGTGCATGAGGCAATTTCAAAGGTAAACAATGAGGCTCATTTCTTGGACCTGATTGATTGGATTGAGTGCCATAGGCCTGGTTTGATGCTAGCAAAGGCAGTGTTGGGTCAAGAAGTACCAACGCTAGTGGTGTCCTCAGGACAAAGATTTCCTGTCACTGAGGTTAACTTTGGATTTCGGACTCCCTTGCTAGGGACAGTTTACACTACCATTCCAAGGGTAGGAGTTGGTTACATGAACCAAAGGTTCAGTGCCAAGGGTGATGGTTCATGGACTGTGTCTGCCATCTTGTGGCCAGAACTGGAAGCTGCATTGCAGGATGACCCAATTTTCCATCCCATGTCTGCTTCTCATCTTGAACTTTAGTGCAGTACATTGCTTTTCATCTTCTTTATGGTTCAGTATCAGCGTTTGTCGTTGCCAACTTTTTCTTTAGGAAGTATTCCAATATATAATGTTTATCTTCATCTTAAGTTGTTGGTTGTGTAGCTAAGCATACTAACTTGTCAATCGATAATAATTGAAAACAAGGACGTATTCTGAATACCAAACTTGATTTACATTTACATATCAACAGATTAGTTGGGGACAAGAGGAACAACACTTATTCAAACAACCATAAGATACAATGCTTACGAAGAAGATCAATCAAGTGGTTTCCATTACCATTGCAAAATTGTGTTACAAATCTAAATCCACCTCGTGATGAAAAAACAAATGAAATCCACCTCTTTCTTTGAATCTCTTTCAGCAATTACAAGATAATCAATGGATGCACGTGACGAGCATTCTTCAATTGAAAAGTGAGTCATAATATTATGAGCTTGCAAGGTTTCAAACACAAGGGGTTTTGAAGAAACATCAGATTAACGTTTCAACTATGCTTAGTACTTCCAATCAGTTTTTGTAACTAAATTTGTACTGCACTGAAACACTTGATAATATGAGAACATAATGTTCCATTTCTACAGACTTAGGGTGAAAGTAGTGTATTTGTACCACCATGCTCTGTAGTTAAAAAGCTACAGCTAAAGAGAAGGAGAATCAAATAACAGATACATTGAAAAAGTGAGGGATGGGTAGAATTTGGTCTCTACAGTGTACGTGTACTTATATTTTTGGGCACCATCACTTCTTTTCTCATTCTCACTAGTTTATAAATAAACACTCCTAGAAAAAGAAATAAGATTTTTTTTTATAAATTCAGTTTATATACAAAATAAAAATAATTTAAAAAAAATATATGTGAAAAAATTATTATTATTATTATTATTATTATTATTATTTATTTATTTATGGAGAAGATTATCAAAATTATTTAATTAAAGTGTTTGTTCTTTATATTACTCCTAGAGAATTTGTTGCCGAATTCATTTACCACCTCTACAAATTTAGGCCTCTTGTGGGGGAATTTTTGGGGGCTTTCATGGGTAGCTTTGTGATGAAATTGAGTGGTTTCTTAGTATTAGCAGTTGTTATGTGACATTTATCATGGTCCGCGGCTAGGCTGGAAAGTTTCGGAAATTGGGGAATTAACTTAACATAAATTAAAAATAAGAATTTACAGAAATTTTATAAAAGAACCGATGTTAATTGACTTATGAAAGAATTTTTTTTTTATTTTTTTTATTTTTTTTCAATAAATACTTAAGAAAAATTTCTCCAAACAAATAATTAAGTACAATTCATTCAGCCTATAGATGGCAACTTTATTTGTATCTTTCTATCAGTCAGTTGAGTGTTCAGTATATAAATTTTGCATTATGCATGATTGATTACTTTGCAAAATATATGAAAAATAATACAAAATATCATTCGTTAAGAAATGTAATATCAAGTGAGAATTAGCAGCTTGCGAAAAATCCTGCGGAGGGCAAGATGGCTAAACATAGACATTTGCATAATCAACCGTGACCAACATCCATTACAACAGCTTTCCTCACCAATAACTTAACTTCTCCCGCAACAATATGCTTACAGTCAGCAGAAATTCATTTTCTCAACAAGTAGATTCCAGCATGTCACCAGAAGAAAGTGCCAACTTCCTCTCTATAGTGGCTGCTCAGCAGGAAAGAAAAAATCCTGGCTGTAATCCTTCACCTATCTCCCAGCTTATATATGCAGTTAAATATATAAAATGGCATTGCCAACCTCCTACAGAGCCAGGGAGATACGACATCTTAGAAGTGTTTCACCAGCTTGAGGATTCGACTTCATCAATTTCTTTGGAATTTCCTTTTTAACTTGTGTGACTTGGAAGGTCGTTTAGGCACATTAGAAGCTGCTTTATCTTTTGCCGTACTAGTAATCTTCCCAGCACCACCAGTGAAACGTTTGTTTCCACTTTTCTTGCCTTTTCTATTTTCTTCTGGTCTTCCTACATTAGGATTTTTATCATTGGAATGCCTACTTCTCTTGGGTAAACTTAATCCATCATTACTGGTAGCTTTAAGTGGTCCATTTTGACCAGGCTTGACTGTCTCAAATTTGTTGTCCCTCTTTCTCTTTTTGGTCTTTATTGAATGTTTATCCGGGGTAGCCGATCTTTCAGGCTTCCGCCACTCTGGCCTATAAAGTGGGAGAGAAGAGAGGACTCTTCTAAATCAGCTTCCAAGAAACAAAAAATCAACTCATTTTTTTCACAAGCAACCAAAACATACCTCTTGGTAGTAGAATCTTCAGGGATATTTTCTGAATCATTAGTGACTGCTTCACTTGATCTGCCATGTCGATTCTGCAAGTCAATAGCACCATAATAGAAATTTTTTATCAAACCTGTAAAATCAGTCAACAGTACACCATCTACAGATATTAAAAATTTAAAAGAGCTAGAAAGTAGCACAAAATCCAAAGAAATAAAAAGGAAAAAAAAAATGTCCCACCAACCAACAACTGATTATTATAGTTTAATTGTGAATATTCTTTTAGCCACGGTTTGCAATGTTGTCTTAAAAATTCTGATGGAAGTTAAAAGTCCCAGATGATAAAGAGAAAAGAAATTAAAATAAAACTAACAGTAATTTGGAACCTTAATTGTGCTTTTAGCTTTTATACTGAGCAGAAATTTAATTTCCTTGTCTGTGTTCACCGTAGATATTTTAATTTAACATTTTCTCCAACCAATTTTAATTTAAAAAAGAAATTTAACAATTAATCCAACCAATAACAAAAATCACTCTGTAAGAGTTAATGTATCCCAGAAAACAGTAGGGAAAAATAATAACCAAATGGAGAGCAGGTATAACCTTTGCCTAAATAAGAACTGAAATTTGTTTGCTTTTTAGTATGGTACTGAAGAAAAACGTGGCTTTTAGCATGTTTAATGTCTTACAAACATTTTTATCTTTTAAAGTACAAGCCTAATCCCAAAAGCTCAATCATGATATGAATTTTTAAGAACTATGTTGCTGACCTTCATGGATTTGCATACAATGCTGTATGTAACATATGGCTAGGCTGGGACAAAACTTAATCTATAGAAGTACCATTACAATCATAGTCTTTTAATCAATTCTAAAAACAATACCTCTAAAACCGTCTTGAGAAAAAACTTATATTTCTCCGGGCTAACCAGTTTGACAGCAGCAGAACCACACTTCCGTAATAATATTTCAAATATAACAGTGACCTGCAGAAAACCAAAACCACATTATTCCTATGGTTCTGTAGAGTATACAGATCAATGTGTTCATGTTGTGCAGATGCATCTAATCTAGCCACACACCAGCATGTTTAAGACCAGGAGCTAAACATTAGATATTATACATGCCTTTGATCTAAAATGATGTCTTGAAACAGACGACCAGGGGAGGATTTCAGTAATAACATCTGAGAGAATATTCTGCAGCTCCCTTGCTTGTAAGCTGGATACCATGACTTTAACAAAGCCCAAGACAGCCTGTTACAGATGTAAGATTAAACAACAATTAAAGAAAGATGTTCAAACTCAAAATATGAGCTTAAGAAAGTAGAACACTCACTTTTATGATTTCCACATCTTTGGTTTGCAGCAGAGATAAAAGAGAAGGGACAAGATCTGAAACAGAGATTAAAAGATTTGTATCCTGGTATACCAATACAGAAACAGCAGACACTGCTCCACTTTTTATATGTGGAGATGATCCAGAAAGATATCCCATTATCTGTATGTTAAGAGTATATAAGAGTATTAGTCACAGACATTTCACAAAATGCATACTATCAACTCTAATTACAAAATAATAAGCATTATCATAAACAAAATAAGTTCATCCTCTCCCACACACACTGTGGACACAGCATTGGTTGCATGATTGTTAGCTTATAGAAGAAAAAAATGAAAAATGCATTATAATTGTGGAAAGTTACATACTTAATAAAGTAATTTTCACAGGCATAATATTTATGAGCAGCCTCGTAGCTCAAATCTTCTCAAATTAGTGATTCTCTGATAAAAACAAGTAAAATTGAAATCATGCATGGACTTACCATGCTAACTAGTTTGTGATACGGTTCAATAGAACCAACAGATGATGCGTTTCTCAAGGTAGAACTTATATTTAAGAGTAAATCATATGCTTCTTTCCTGGTTTCATCCTTTCCCTAAACAGAACCATTGAACATAAATAAGTACAGTTATCCACAGATGACAAATCTAAGCCAATGAAGTTCAAGAATATGTATGCCATGTATACTTACATCTTTTAATGTGAGAATAATTTCATTGAGAATAAGAAAAACCTTTGAGTTCTCCTCTTCTTCTAAACTAACCTGCAGAATGCGCACACACACACCTATATATATATAGAAGGATGAAAAAAACACTGAATAATGTACAATATTACAACTGGATATAAATTATATGCCCCCCTCCTACCTTCCACCAAAGATCAAAGAACATGAAATACAAAGATTATCAAAGTAACTGGGCTAACAAGCAGAACCCAGTAAGAAAACATGTTTAATATGCAAGAACTTGGCAAGGCTCTTTGCAGAGTGTTAAAAAGGAAAAAGCATGCAGACATCTAACAAAAGTGCCATGTACATTTGCAAAACCAGCTTCACTGTAATTTCAACAATCAAAGGAAAAGAAATGGCTACAAAATTTCTTAAGAAATATAATCATATAAACTTCAATAGTAAGAATGTGCGTAACAACTTAAATTCTGAAAACCTACAGCATACAGGTATTGTGGAAACAAGCACAGCAATTTCAATGCCGCAAGTTGGTTACCAGTTTATATTATTTAAAAAGTATATGGCACTCAGAAAAAGAATTTTAATTGTAATTTAAAATTACTTCAAATAGAAAAAATAAAAAATTTAAAAGTGCATTAGTACAATAATCAAGACATTAAGTTAAATCATGAATGTGAAGCTAAGACTGAACTAGAACCAAACTAGACAAAGCTATTAGTCAGTCTAGCTATCCAGTTTTGGTGGGTTAAAAATATAGAAATAGTTGAAAATGACAAATGGACTTAACAGTACAAGGAGTTGGATGCTGAAATAGATTTCTGCAACATAGTTGCCACAAAATTATAGAAGCATGTTACACATTGTCATATCTAAGAAGTGCAGATTAAAATAAATTGTAAATAAGAATGAAACATCATCATAATTCATAACTGAGAATTCTGACCTTCACTGCATGTACCATCAGCAGGCGAAAACAAGAATATCGACTTCTAAGAGATGCAATAGCAGTTGGAGGTTTTAAGCCATGTAATAAATCAATTAGCTCAATGTATCGAGCAGAACAGAAGCATGGATTCTCCTGCATCATTCAGAAACAATAATGAGATAGATAGAATTGAAAGATAGAAAAATATATGCATGTTGCGTTCGAAGGCCCACCAATGTAAACAACTTGCTGTAGCCCATTAAGGAAACCCTCTGTGAGTATATTTAAATAAAAACAAAACCAAAATAAAGAACGGGCTTGTACCCCATTAACCAAAAAAATAGAGGGATCAATTGTTGAGTAAAGGATGGAGGAAACCCTCCCCTTTCCAAATCGGAAAAAAAAACCCTTTCGTCAATGACTCATTGTGTGCAACCACCACCATACATTGATGTCTTTTCATCACACTGTCATTGGGTCTAGCCAGCATGCCACAGCACCACCATCATCCTCTTTCTTCCAATTGTCACTGCACAGCCACAGCAGCATCACGCCACAGCCTATGTCATCTTACTTGTTTGTTTCCACTGCATTGGTGTCAGACTTTGTTGTCACCACTCAGGTGTTGTCATACTGATTTGTTTCTGTCAGACTTGGTCATTGTCACTGCTCTTTTGTCATGGCAGTGCCTTGATTCACACCAGCCCCAATAACAGTATTGTAATTTTATAAACTAAGGAGCAGTGGTATTGTAAAATTGTATGGTCGAATTTTGTTTCTAATAACATAGTATAAGTATGTATACTGTGAAATTTGTAGTGATGTGTGAATATTGTGATATCTATATTGATGAACCTACTTGTTAGACAATATTATTACTTTTGTAAATGAACATTATGTTGATTAACACTTTATATTTACATAATGGAATCTGAATTTGTAAATGAACATTATGATTTGCCACCAGAATTGGAAGAAATTGAGAAAGAGGATGATGATATTGATAGAGCAAGAGACCTTGGACAATTAAATCATTACAATATTAATTTACAGTTTCATATTCCATTATGTAAATATAAATCGTTCATCAACACAATGATCATTTACAGAAACAATAATACAAATAATAATGTTGTCTAACCAGTAGATTCATCAACACAAACATCACAACATACATACTCCACTATTTTCAGACTATACTTAGTGGACTAAGCACATCACTGTGAATATACTTATGCTATTATTAGAAAAAAAATCCATCATACAAATTATAATACCATTGCTTCTTGCTAAAAAAAAATTGTAGTACTCTTACCTAGGAATGGTGAGATGTTGGTTGGGGCTGGTGGCACAGTTAACACAATGGAGTGGAGACAATAACGATGTGTGACAACAGAGCAGTGGGGATGACACAGTATGACAATGACAAAGTCCAAGACCAACACAGTGGAAATGAACCAGTACGACAAAACCGCTGTGGTGATGGCAAAATCCGACTCCAACATGGTGGAAATGAACTAGTATGATGACAATACAGGCTGTGGTGCGACAACATGGTCGCTATAGCTTGCCAACACAGCAGTGGTTGTGCAATGACAGCCAAAAGGAAGAATAGAAAGAGGGTGACAATGGTGCAGTGGTTGTGGCGCAGTGGCTAAGTGCAATGAGAATATGATGAGAAGACGCTAATGTTTGGTGGTGACTGTACACAGAGCTAGGGAAGAAAGAAATTATTTTCACTTTGGAGAGGTGAGGCAAGCAAGGGTTTCCTCCTTCCTTTACTCAATTGAATTAATCCTGCTATTTTCCTTAATGGGCTACGAGCCCCTTTTTACCTTTGGTTTCTTTTTTTATTACTCAATTAAACAGTTTCTTAACAGAGCATCTAGGATACTCTAAAATAGTATAGATATATAAAATAGATAATATCAAATATTTCTAAGTTTTTCTAACGGATAGATAGATAAATAGATAACAAGACTACAAGAGAGAAAATGAAATTGAAAAATTCAGACCTCCAAAATTTTGCTCAATGTGTTGTATGCTTCGTGATGAACACTCTCATCAGTTGCCTGCAAAACCAAAAGCATATATGATATTCTTTCACAAAATTATATAGGTTAGTAGAAAGAGTAAAACAAAGCCATAATAATATTAATAAAAAGTATTCTTAAAAATTTGAAAAGTACCTGAAATGAATGTATAGTTAAATTATAAATTATCTCAATAAGATTATCCTTTGCACCTTCAACAAGACAAGATGCCATTTCCAATATCAGACACCTGAAGAACAAAATGGGTTTGATTCGGTATTAACTATATAATAACACAAAATTGAAAGGTAGTAGTAGGTTTTTAGTGTATATTGTTTCCAGATTATTAATTTCAAATTGGGAAAATATCAGATTATTGCTCAGGATGATGTAATCATGTAAAAGCTCAGTCATTCAGCTAATATGTAAGGTTGGCTTCTGAACAAGATTATTGTGGCAAATACCAGTTTATTAGGATAAAAATATCTTCAAGTTCTAAGGATAAAATACCTTTAGAATTTTGATTTTCTAATTTATTTCAGCATATTTTGTTTCCTTATTTTAGAGAAATTGATTGTCACAAATAAGAGGATCTGAGTGAAATTGGTGTGATTGTTATCAATAAAATTATTTCTTATTTCCCTGTGTAATTTGAGTATTATCAAGTGAATAAACAACTCTCAATTAATTTTGTCCAGCTACAGAAAAACAAATGATGTAAAAATCAAGAACCTACACTCTAAAACTAGAGCAGTTGGGAGTAGGTGCCTGAATGATTTATCAAATCACTTAGCATGCTTCCCCACGCAATAGTCCTTCAGAAATGAAAGACAGACAATGCACCAACCTTTTTGTTATAATAAATTTAACTTTCAGAAGAATGCAGAAGTTAAGGATTAAACTCTTGACCACTTGGCCAAGTCGGCTATGATACCAACTGTTAAAAATTTAAATTGTTGGGTGTAATCACTTAAATGTTTTCACTACATATTTTTGCAATAAACAGCCAAAATTAGATGAAAAACAGAGTTTTTAGATTGGTACTTCCAGCCAATCACCTCAATTATTTTCCTGTACATGTTGGTAAATGGCATACTTCTATGATTAAACTTAGTGGAACTATGCATAATCTTCTATCACAAATTAGGTACTGTAGTGCAGCAATCAAAGAAAATAATAAACCCGAGCGAGCAGAAAATCAACAAGATGCTAACTACATAAGTCAGATGAAAAGCCGGCAAAAAAAATGGATTATTTCTGTTAAGAAACAAAAGGAAATGCAAGACCAACATAATTTGGGAAATGCTAACTGACAATTATTCTTGTAATAAAATAATCACGTACATCTGAGAGCATCTCTTCAAGTCACTTTGATCACTATCTACCACTCCAGGACTTGTCAATATTTTGGCTTCACCTTCACAATCTACAAATTGAGACCTCTTAAGCAGAGAAACAAGAACCTCTTTGGTTACAGAAGAATCAGTGACAGAAGCCAGGCACCCAATTGCTCCCTGAAAACGAATGAGGAAAAAAATTATTCCAAATTACTTAAACATTATCAATACACTAATATAAAGTAAATAATGACCAAGATCAGAAAACAGTTGAGAACTGTGCGCAAACAATTCATCAACCATCATACTAAGGGCAAGGAAAGCAAGGTGTAACATTAGAAGCAAATAATGTTCAGCCTAGAAATTCTCCAAAATTATTTAAATGGCCCAAGTAGAATACTATTCAAACATATGAGCTGAAAAAATAACCCATGCATTCATTTACTAAAACAAAATAAAACGTAAGATAAAGGTATCATTCTATACAGGGGAGAATGAGTAAGATGAGATAAATGCAGAACCTTTAAATATAAGCGTGTTTCAGGTAGTGAACTGACAAATAAGTCTGATAAAACGTAAAGCAACTGATTTGAACAAGACGCCAAAGACTTTATGTTTTGGGTAGCAGCTTTCTTTGAATAAGTAGGTTGCATGCTGAACTCTGACAAAAAAACATATTCACCATTGCAATCTCCAATACTCTTTTTAGGGCTAAGTGCAGCTTTGTTCTCATTTACAAGAATCTGCACAAAAATCATAATCATTTTAGGAAGAAAAACAATTGAAAAAAAAAATATATAACAATAAAAATTATGACGGTCTCCTCCAGTTTGTGGAAGTGTTACCTGTAATGCCTTGGAAACATTTTGATGCATGGAATGATCCTTCTTAAGAAAAGTAATAAGAACATCAGAGAGACGAGCAAAATTTTGGTAAGTATCAGTTGCATGACGACAAAAGCCAGGTAGCAACCCCCACAGTTCATGAGCACAAGCCAGCATATCCTGACTAATCTCTGACTTTTTGACTGAAAGAAACAGGAAAAAAATTTCTCAACAATTTGAACAAAAAAGTGATTGTCATAAAATTGGAATTGTATGGACAGCAGCAAAAGGGAAAAATCTGTTGAGAACAGAAAAACATACAAAGTGCTTTTCTCTCAACATCAGAATATTCCAGATTATCTAATTACTACAAATTAGTTTCCATTTCCTATTCTTTTTTTAATCTAAACAAAATGGAAAAGTATTATCTTTCACTCTTTACAAAGTCAAGATTATATTGAGAAACTTCTACAATATGAAAGTATTAGAAAACTAGACAAGCTCCATCCATCTCTAAGCCAAAAAATAAAAGGGAAAGGGGAATGGGAACCACGCTCAAAGCAATGCAAGTGGCAATGATAGAGAGAGAATAAACAGAAGAATAACTCAAGTTTCCTGCAAAAGAAATGAAAAAGGAGAAAGAAAGAAACCAGGCTCAAAGCAAATAACTTTAAATATACCTTTTCGACTAGCCTTCTTAAAGGACTTTGCAAGAGGCATGATATGCTCCATGTAGTATGCAAGTGATGCACCACTAACATAGCACTTCAAGATTGGTACTAGCCAAATATTTGAATAAGTATAATTGTGTTCATCAAGAGAAATAGGTACAAGTGAAAGAAATCTCTCTATCCCCATAGCATAAACAGCAGACCCAATGCATTTCTGAAGCTGCATAAAATTGAAAAGCAGATGAACCAGTACTCAGTATAAATTGTACCAGAACAGAAATAACAGTAATAGCAGAGTACTAGTAGTAAGCAGTAATCAATGTTTTAGAGAGTACAGATGATGACTAAATCAGTAAAAGGAAAGGGACACAAGGATAGAGGTTCAACTAGGGTGAGCTGCGGATGAACTGGCATTCAGAATATGACTACAATGTTACTCAAGTATAGTGTGCAGGAGATAAATAAACAAGTTAGATTAATTAAGTATACATGAAATAATTCAAATATTACAAAATTTATTTACATGATGCATATGTTTTTATCTTTAAACTAAATAAGGAAAAGACATGGGTAACATTTATATGATAAACTAATAAACTAATTTATTCCATATTATTACATTGACAGTGTCAACAAGCAAAAAAGTAGTTAATATATCAAAACAGACATCATTATACTGAAAATTAAAAACTAAAAAAAAAAATACCCTAATAAAGTGTTCCAGTAAGGCTACACAGTACTGATCCAAAAGCAATTAGACAGATGTCCTTTTTCACCTAGCATCCCAAGTTACCTTACCAACAATTTAGCTGGCTAGAAATTACATTTGCAAAATCTTAACTGAAGTTATCTACACCCAATTGTTAATGACTTAAACATTCATATTGACTTCACAAATTTAACCGCTCCCAAAAATCTTAAAATGAGTGAGAAAGAACACATAATGAATAATAAGATGACAAGTTCAAGATGTAGAAATCAATCTATCAAAATTTATATCAGTGTGGGAACAGCTATAGAATCTTCCATGGGTACTTACATGCTCATTATGAACCTTGCCTCCAGAAATTTGAGTCATCAAGTCAGCAAGTTTAAGCACAATGTTCCTCATCAACACAAACGAGAATTCTCCTTTAACCAAAAAGGAATATAAATAAGAAGATGTGGACAAAAATGTAGTTTACAACTATTATTCTTTTAAAGAAGAAATCTTATTATTGATAAAGAAATAAGTGTTATAACAAAGAATAAGACATTATCTCCCCACAAAGAAGCAAAAGAACAAACACAAGATAGCAAAAAAAATAAAAACAATCAAGCACCTCAATCTGTAAGAGAATACTCTTCCTGACTATTCACTGTATAGTCTATATAGCCTTGTAAATGGGTTCTTCACTACACATAAGAGGAGAGTCCAACGCAAAAGACTAGTCCATTAGTTGGGATAACCTCAAGATTTAAGAACCACATCAAGTAGTTTTCCAACTCAATGTGGGACTCAAAACATTGTCAACCCCTTTAAGAGCTCATTCTTGCTCAAGAACTGCATTTACAAAAGTATTGCTAGAAATCCTCCTTTGACTCTAATTTCTCTAGTTCAATCAATCTAGCCCTCTCATCCTCTCAAAAGACTTCTCCTAAGAAGCACAGTTCGTCTTTGCAGTTCTTTGACTCACATGGGGGTGGTTCCTTTCACGGTTGTGTTCTTTGTCGCTTTGGTCCAGGATGTGGCCATCGTAACTCCATAGGGTGGGTGATGCAAGTAAGGCCACTCAACATTCTTTTTCTTTCATCGCTTCAACCAATAGTATCAACCTCAAAACTTCAATACTAACTTTGGAGCCTCTTTGTTCAATATCATGGGACACCTGCAAACTTAATTGTTCTCCAACCAATCTTCCAAACTCTTGGGGCCATTGCCCCAGATTTTGTTCCCTGGTTTGAAACCAATTGGTTGCGTAGTTTTAGAATTCTGCTGATCCTAAGTACTCCATCGCCATCATTTTTTTTTTTTTTTACATTTTTAATAATTTAATTTTACACTAGCTCAATCATCAAAAGGCCATGCATCCATCTCAGTTTTCTCACTCTGACTATTTTCTCGACCACATCATGCTCAAGCAATGATGATCAACACCAATCATTAAAACCTCTCAGATTTGGTTCCTTGACTTTGGACCCTCACATATGTTGCTAATGCTATGCAAAACGTTCAACAAACTACAAAGTTTGAGGATCCAGATTAGATCTCTGGAATTGGACAAGGTCTCTCAATTAATAAGATGAACTGCCCCATAATTAATTTTATTCTTTACAAAATATAACAATAATAAGATAGAAAGGATACAGTAACAGATAGAAACGATACACTAAATGAAAACAGTGAACCAAGGTTAGCAACGCAATAAAGTTGTGAAATCTCTCCGCATGTCAACTCTTCTAATTTAGAACACAAAAGTGAGACAGCAAAGATGACCCTATCCCACAACATTTTCTTATGGTGTTGCATAATACCTGTATTACCCTTGCGGTTTCTAAATCATAATATTTAATCACGTCATTTCCAATTTTTTGTTACTTTATTCTACACAATAGCCATCTTTCTCCCCCACTAAGCAACCCAAATTTTAAGTTCACTGATTAAACAGAGTAACCTCTACTAAAAACACAGCAACCTTGTTCTGTCCATACAAAAAATCTGGAATAAAAGATATAACACCTCACTTTTTTATAAACATTACATTAATGGTGGCAATATAAAAGCAAACTAAGGGGGTCTAGCTCAGTTGGTTCAGCAGTGTGTCAAGTTGTTATAGACCTCCTTAGATGAAATTCAAAAAAAACAATTCTTATATGTTAAACTAATATAATGATAAGAGTGTACCATACCAAGCTCAAGAAATAAAACAGATATGACTGACAAAACGTGCTCATTTGGAATTCCATCAGTAGAAGAAACGACATTCTCAAAAACAGCACATGTTGATTTTATTGCATCTGCTTTAACACTTTCCAGACTACTATCATGAAATATTTGATCTGCACCCATTGACATGCTTAAGGGACCAATATGATGCCTGAGCACATCAATCAAAATACTTGAAGCCTGTGATGCAGTGTTTCCCTCAAAAGTTAGAAGACCTAAGTTCAATATTGGTAGCTTGAATCAGAAAAACAGCATAGAAAAGGGGAAATACAAGGGGTTAACAGCAGTATCAAATAAAACTACATAAGTATTTAGAAACACAGATCCCCCCAAACCATTAATTCAATAAAACCATTAACTAAATAACAATTAACCTTCAAATGCTGCACGGAAGATATAAGGTGTTAAAGAAAATACGGCTTTCAAAACAATGTTCCCACAATGACATAATTAATCTATCATTTTATCATCAACAATAATAAGTTCTTTAGGAATTAGATTAGATTCAAACTGCAGAAATTTTAAATTTTGAAGAATATACAACTTGCCATAAAAATCTCTTAGCAAAAATACATTGTGAAAAATAGCCAACTATGGCTATGTGGCTACATGGAAATTGTTTTAGGGGAACTATTGATAGATTTTGATTTCTAATTCACTAATTAATGATGTAATGATATGATCAATTGTAACTTAATACAGCATATTTTTTAATAAAAAAATCAGAAGCTAGTGCTCAGCATATAACCAGATGAATTAAAATAATCAGAAAATTATTAGAATAAATTTTGTACAATCAATGAACATGGATGAACATACATACCCATCACAGATCTGCAAACTGGAGGGAGATTCTTGATCCACAAGCTTGATTGTCCATTATAAAGTAAGTCCATTGCAACTCTTAATAATTTTGCTGCCAAAATCACAGTATCCAAGGGTTTCTTATCCCTCAAATTTACAAATGAAGTAAGAGAAACTACAATGTCCTCTGTCTCTAGCACTATATTTTGGATTCTCAAAGCTTCAAAAATAGCTTCAATAGTTTTAAGAGTGTGCGTCGCAAGTTCCGAAAACATAAAACTAAATAACTTATGCACTTCTGAAAGAACTTTCAGAATGACTTTCGTAGAAAGATATGGAGCAATGAGATTAATTAAATTCAGTACATGTAGGACCTCCAGGTGTTCATTTTTCAAAACCTTATCTTCTTTACATTCCTCAAAAGTCCTCAAAGCATTTAACTTCAGAGCCACAGCACTGCAACTTTTCAGCTCTGACAAAACCAACTTGCTAGCTTCCTTGGTAACCGTGGAGGATTTGATAGACTTGAAAACCTTCTCCACAGATTCTTGAGCACATCTGCGGACCTAAAACAAACAAACAAATCACAAACACAATTTTAAATTCCATAGCCTCAGTGGTGAAATATTATTAGCCATCGACCAATGCCGCAAAATCAAAGGCCATTGCTGATTTCATCGCAAGGCAAAAGCATCACCAAATCTATGCATGATTGGATATAAAAAAAGTTTGAAACTAGAGTTGCAGTCATGGTTGCAGCACCAAAACTGCAGAATATTGCTAGTAGTTTCAACTGATTCCTTTTGAAAGTGACTGCAGGGGCCTCTAAGACATAGAATATTGGCGCCACATTGGATATAAAAGAACGAAAATAAAAAATAATGATAAAACATAGATAGTTATCACAAGATTGGGAATGACACAGTGGCAGGGACCAATGTCAGCAAAATTGAATTTGAAGGCCATAACCAAATGCAGAATGCTGACTACATTTCAAGGTAGAAACTATTATCGATTGAATCTACTGCAACGTAAAACATAGAATATAGACTATCCAAAAAAAGAAAACAAAGATTGTAATCACAAAATTGGGAATGGTCCGATTGCAGGGACCAATGTCTGCATAACTGGAAGGCCATAAATAAGTAAATGCAGAATGTTAACTGTATTGCAAGCTCAAAAAACTATCATCAAACGAATATACCCATGATTGGATGCATAAATTAAGCATGAAAAAACGTAGCTCCATAGACTCTAACCTTGGGGCGCTTGCAAATGGAGAACTTGAGCAATGTTTCAAAGCCCAATTTGATTTCATCCCAATCCTCCAAATCACAAAACCCAATCAAAACCCCCAAGCACTTCACCGTGGCCCTCAAGCACGCCGCGCCCAACTCCTCCCCCTCCCTGGCCAGCACCGCGACGAGGATCTCGGCTGCCTCGTGCGACTTTGATGCCGCGATGCCACCGGGCGGCACGAGAGGGAGGGCGATGGCCATGAAGGACACGAGAGCGGAGAGGGCGACGGGGTCTAGCGCCTCCACGGCGTCGAGAGCGGAGATGGCGGCGGCGAAGTAGGCGGGCGGCGTGAGGGGGAGGGACTCGCCGGTGAGATTGGAGCGCAGGGCGGCGGCGGTGGCGAGCAGGTGGCGGTGCTGCGGCGCGGCGGAGTTGGCGTAGCGGTCCATGAGCTGCTGGCAGAGGTCCGAACCGTCCTTGAACGGCTCCACGTGTTCTTCTTCCATGGAATTTGAAGGTTCAGACTTTTGTTCGGAGAATTTTGTTTCGGCCGTGGGTGGGTGAAGAAGGAAACAAGGGCGCAAAGGGTTTAAACGTTATAAGAAGGGTTTATGCTTCTCAAGCAGGAAAAAAAAAAGTCTATTGAAAAAGGTTTAAGGATTTTCCTATTCCTTCTGAAACAATCATGTTTTGATTTTATTTTATTTTTCCCTCTAAAAATATTTTTCATTTCTATAAAATTTTAAATTATTATTTTTAACTCTTGTAAAAATATTTAATTTTAATTCTAGTTCTTATAAAAAAAAAACTATACTTAAAAATTTGAAACTACACTTTCTAATATTTAATATTTATTTTAAAATACATTAATTAATAATTTTTAAAATTTTGAAAGTGTCACATGTTTATATTATGTATATTATCAAAATCAAAATCAAAATGTATATTTAAATATATTTAGTAATGATTTTAAAAGATAAAAGAAAAAAAAATTGTATATTATCAAAATCAAAATTTACTCATTTTAATTAATAAAAATAATTTTAATCGCATAAAAATAAGAAAAATTATATTTTTTATTTTTTATCATTGAAAAAATTTATTCGGACTTCTATTTTTTAAATTTATTTGAATTCAATTATTCTCTTAAAAAAATGTTATTCTGAACCTATTTTACCTATATGGTGGTGCATATGGAAATTCTGGGGTTGTAGAAAGCAAGAGCTGGACACCTGGCTTCTAGGCCCAAATAATTTTGGGTCATTCCGTTAGATAAAAAAATGAGAGAAACCATGTTTTTTGGGTCCAAAATAGCACAACCAACTTGGAAGACAAAAAAAAAAATCTAACTATACACCAAATTTTTGCTGACAATTGTTTCGTGCACCTCCTTATTAATGAAATAATTTTCTAAAATTACCTTACTTTAAAATACATAATTTGGATTTGATATTTAATCATTTCAAATTATTTATTTTAAAATATCTTAAAAAAAACATTTCACATAAATTTTTATTCATTTTCTAATATAATATTAGAATAAGTCCTAAATAAAATATGTTGAACATACTGTATTTGGATAATCTCATAATTGAATTATTCATTAAAAATGTATTAAAATTTGAAAATTACTTATATTTTCAATATAAAAAAATGTGTTAAAATCTCATATTTATTATAAATATGATAAAATTATAATATATATATATATATATAAATAATTACAGTCTCATCTTATTAACTGATTTATAGGGATTGAACTATCATCATCATCTCCATTGCTACCAATCTTATCCTCAAGAATTGCAACTGTGTTTAGATTCATTAGTTTCTCTTCTCTCTCACCTTCAAAAGAGTCTACAACCATGTCATCGATTTAGACATATATTATATTTATAATGTAGGACTTTTCTTTTTGTATTTTATATGAATTCTTATAAAATTTGAAAGCATTTAGTTCATTCATATGATAGATATGCAATGAAGGTTGCAAGTGTCTCTCTCAGGGACTGTCCCTCAAAGCTTAGGGTATTCGAATATGAATGGTTTAAAAGAGTCTAACTTTGGATAAATTTGAGAAGTGGTCCTACACAATTCTTCAACACAACACCCAAAATTAGGGTACTCTTCCAAGAATCTGCCTTTGCAAAGAGTGACCAATTCTGTCGGCAGGGACCAAACAATAACATTTTTAACTATTTTCATTGCCCTTTATTCCTATTTATTCTATAATTTTCAATAAAACCATAAACCTTAAAATAATATAATAATATAATAAATTTAACTCATTATATTTTCATAAAATCTGTTAAATAAAATAAGATCTACATCCACTTTTATATATTAATTTAATTTTATTTTACATCAAAATATTTGATCTTATCTCACGTCAAGACATTCCAACTCGAACATAGATAAACATATATATCTCACATTGAAATTTTCTAATTTGAATATGAACCAATAGATAACCTAATAGAATTAATTAATTTATTAAAATAAATTTTAATATTATAAGGTTTGCATTCATTTTTATACAAATTTTGATATTAAAGTTTATACTTACTTTTATACATTTTGGATCTAATTTTATTCAATCTTATGATATAAAATACATAACCGACAGAAATTTTTCAAGTTCTATTTCATGTGATAAAACTAAAATTGGATGTAGAGAAGGACAAACCTAATGTTAAAGATAATGAACATAGGTCTTGTTAGATAAACTTCTTTTATAAACACTTTCAGAAGAGGAACAAAAAGAACACAACAATTTCTAATACTAAATGTAACTCCAAATTCAAGGACTCAATCATTATTTTTTTTCAATTAGTTATTTTGCCACAAATGGTGGAAGTTACAAATTCACTTCAAGAAATTAAAGTCAACGAAGTAGTTATTTGCAGAGTCCACGCATAATCATTTGAACCAAATTCTATTGTTTTCTTTTTGCAGAAAAAAATTCCTTGGCCTTTTTGCTTTTTTCCTTTTCCTGGCATTCTTACTTTTCTATACAACATGCATTTTTCTTTTTCCTTTTTTCTTCTTTTCAGAACAATCGTAGTTTCATACATATTCCTATCTCCTAATATATTCCCCTATAAGATCATCATACTTCATTTTCTTGACAGCTTAGTTCAGTAAATTTTCTTTCAAGCTTCAGAATACTAACTTTTCATACTTTTTCTTTAAGTTTTACCACAATTTAAGAGTTTTGTCCAATTCTTATACATGTCTTACCTATGAACAATATATAAAAACAAAATGCTCATGATGGTGTCTACACTAAAAACAAAGTTTTTATTGCTTAATATTAAGGTCTTACTGTACAGATATCTGGACTTTTTGACTGTCATTAGTATGATAACATTTTAAATTTTCAAATAACAGTTCATATAGTTAGACAATTAAGAGGCAATAAATAATGTGTCTAGAACAATAAAGCAAATGGACAATTAAGAAAAGAAGAAATAGAGTCAAATTGTGGTCCTGAATCTTGAAAAAATAATATTGCAGACCTTAAAAGTCTACTAGTTAAGACATTTTGTTATGTTGTATGTCTATGTTTTATAACCAAACTCATCACTCATGAATGCTTCATTTAATTAATATATTCTTACAGATACATTTGCAATGACAGTATTAATATTAAGTATTACAATTCTTTTAATTTGCACAGTAGAATTGTAATTGTTTCTTTCTGGTTTAGGATTTTTTATGCAGAACAACTACAAAATGTTGTATTGTAGGACATGATACAAGTACTCAAATTCTTTAAGTGAAAACCTGAAGTATATGATTGTAGCATTAAAGATGAATTATTTAAAGAAGTTCTGAGTGTGTCTCTCTCAGCCACAGAATCCCAGAAAAGAGGGTGAGTTTTGGGAAGTTAAAAGACGAAACTTGCGGTGTGATGAACCAAAGTCCAAAACAAAAAGTACTTTCTGTACTGCTTCTATTATCAGTTCCAAGTAATAACAGAGAAAGTAAATATCCAAACACTCTCTCATAACAGGAACCTCGTTCCTTCCAAAGCCAAATGGGATCACTCTTTAAACCAAAACCCTACACAAACACTGACACCAGCAGCCACGCCCAAAGGGTGATGGGTTTCTTACTGGTTTTCTTCCCCGAAGACACCTCTCACTCTCTAACTCCAAATCCAACCATTGCTACCAAAACCAAAACCAACTTTTTCTCTTCTTCTTCTTCTTCTTCTTCTTCATCTTCTCTCAAGAGAACCAACTCCAATGCCCTTCTCTCCAAAGCACAATCCACACTCTCCATATGCCTCTTTCTCCTCTTCATCACCCTCCTCCTCTTCACCCTCTCCACATTTCAACCCTCTCAAACAAACAATCCATCAAAGCCCCACAATTCCTCAAACCACACCCTTTCGTCACCCTTCTTTTCTCCCGCACTCCAACGCTTGGGCACGCTCTACCGCCGAGGGACCCGCGTTATGAACGACGTTATCCTCTGCCACGTCACCGAAGACACCCCCCTCCACCATCTCCGCCTCTTCCTCCGACTCCTCCACCGCTCCGGCCTCACCTCCAAGTCCGACGTTGTTTTCATCTTCCCCACTTCCTCACCCTCCTTCGCCACCCTTCTTCACGAGGAGAACAACTCTTTCCTCTCGCTCCTTACTCTCCATGCCCAGTTCAACTCCACTCGCTGGGACCCTTCCGCTGAGTCCACCTTCGACGTCACTCGCTTCTTGAAGCCCTCCAAAAAAGGAGAGCCCCTCTGGGGGAGGAAAACTCGAACTTGTTTCAATACTTCGGAGAGCGAGTCGACTCGGGCGAGTTACGGGTCCGTGGTGAGTTTCGACGCGAACGAACTCGACCCGGAGAATTCTCTCGCTGGATTCCTCGACCGAGTTCCACTCAGTTTACGACGCTGGGCGTGTTACCCCATGTTACTCGGGCGAGTCAGGAGGAATTTCAAGCATGTCATGCTCGTGGACGTTAACAGCGTGTTCATTTTCAAAGACCCACTCGGGCGAGTCAGGAATCGGAGTCCCGACTCGGTTTTCGTTTTCCCTAAACATGGTAGGAACTCGGAGCGAACTCAGTCTCATCACGGGGTTAACTCGGCAGTTTTGATGGGTGGTGCGCGCGGGATCCGGCGCGTGTCGCACGCGATGCTGGTGGGGATTGTGCGAGCCGCAATGCATCACAAGAGGAAGAACTCGGTGTCGGACTCGGCGATTCTGAGTCAACTCGCTCGCAACGAGTTTGCGTTGAAGAACGTTGATTTGATCGTGTCGAGAGAGTCATTACCGGAACCGAGTTCGCTCGCTTTTAAGGCGACGTCGTTTTGGGATTATTTGATAATTCAACGGGGTGCGGGTAACTCTGACCTAAATTCTATCATTCAGAAGCAACTTTGTTCTTCTGTTATTGATTCTTTTGTTTATAGTGATTGTCAGCAATTAGAAAAAGCAGAGAAATAAAGAAAAAAAAAAGGAAAAAAAAATTACGTAAAATATTCATGTATTTAACTATTGAACTTACTTTCAGAAAAGTATAATCACATAAATTTTCTAACCTTTCTCTCTTCTGTTTTTTGTTTTTAGTTGTATTATTGTATATTTATTGATGTTTGTTTCCTTCGGATTTGACCCTACAAGAAACAACCTTGCAACTTGACTCTTGTTAATGTTGCACATTATTTTTTAAACATTTGATTAATCATATTCGAATTTATTCTATTAAATTAAAATAGAAGTGATGGTAGAGGCACATTGATTACATTTGTTTCATAATTTTCTCTGTTTTAAATTCTTAAATTACTTTCTGAAACACAATTATTAACGTTGTTGTTTAAAATTTAGCAGGACGATAAAGTCGTAAAAACAGTACTTCATGTGTGGTAGCTGTAAAGCGCATTCATTATAGCATGTGCTCATCATCTCATAAAACCCACCCAAACGCGCTTTTTACCCTCCCAAACTGCATGCTCTGCCTTTTTCTGCACAAACAAGGCCTATTGCTTCTATTTTGGGTTTAGTTTAATGAGAAAAGGTTATGGGTTAATGTATTCTTAACTTCATTAAAGAACAGATTAAGGAGAGGAAGATATAATTACGAAAATGATATTATTTTGATTAATAAGTAAAATGGGGTGAAATCAAAATAAACTATTTCTGTCTTATCTCTTGTGTAGTTGTTGCTGATTGATTGAAAAAGATAGAATACATTCTTGGATGAAGTGTTTAAAGTTATGAGAAATAGTTAGGAGCCAGTTCATTTTATCTGAGAGCATAAGAGTTTAAATACTATGATTTTCTTCAATGATAATGTGGATAAAAGTTGTAACTTACTTATCTTCATTAGAGGAGAATGGATTGATATAAGGTGTAAGATATGAAAGGTATTTGAATATAAAGGGATAGGGTTGTGTGGAGATTCACTATCAGTGGACAGCATTGAGCTGCTACATAACAAACTTCATACAATGATTAATGAGGTTCACACTCAAACGTATAATTCAATTTTGGAAAACGACTTTAAGATTTGCATGTGAGTCTCCATTGTTTGATTCGGAGCAACCATGCAAGTCTTTTATTATTCTCTGCACTTCACCACCTAATGGAATCCTGCATTCTCTTAGTTACCACTTAGCACCTCCTTTTTCAACTACCCAGGACCACGCCACAACCCCCACCATTAAACTCATTCTTTTCTTTCTATTTACTCACCTTTTTTTAACCTTTTTTCTATGTCTAGTGACGAGCTTTTGCTTCGTTTGAAAGCTGCATTTGTTGTAATTGTAAGTTGGTTTGAATAAGCATATTTTAAACTCATATTAAACTTCTAAATGATGTGTACTGAATTGTCAATGCTGATGTAATAATAATAATAATACTTGAAAACACACACAAAATAATAATAATAATAATAATAATAATAAATTAGAGAAGTGAAATCCTAAATATTTTTGTTATAAACTTAAGGGAAGCAAAAACTCCTTTTATTGCACTACGCACCGCCCCTAGATGACACTTGAGTAACGTACCCTTTTCATTAGAATTATTTCTCTATTATCCTACCTCTTGCTCTTGCTCTTGCTTTAAAAGATTATTCAACTTCTACCACTTTAGGTTTAGACGAGGATTCTCCATTATTATAAGTTGAATTTATGGCTATTAGACACCAATTATGTCAATACAAGTATATTTGTTGTTTGATTTCTATAAAAAAAATAAAATTAAGCCAAACCAAAAAAATATGTATGATTTTGTTCTAAATTTTAGTTAATCAATTTAGAATTTTGTTGACCAATTTGTAGTTAGATCACTATTTACGTTTTATCTGCTGAGAAAATGAAGACTGGCAGGAAGAAACTATTGAAGAGATGTATACTGACTGTAATATTAGTCCAATGATTGATGAATCTCTTAGTGATAAGGAATTATTCAACATTTAACTTAGTATATAATGCTAATCAAATTAACAAAGATATTAATGCTAATCCCAGGCACATGCCGAATGTTTAACTTATTTGGTAATTGATTGACGTTAATTTAATGAAGGTGTCAATTTAAATAATTGCTTCTTCGCGTATTGAACTAAAATATACTTTCTCTTAAGTGATTGGTTCCAATAATATTTTAAAGAATGTGATTTTAAATAAACTTCAAAATCAATTATGCATATTTAATTTATGTATTAAAAATAATATTTTCAAAGTTATACTTTAAAATTTTGATTTAAATTATAAACAAGACTAATAAATAAATTTAATTTTAAGCAACGAATTAACTAAAAAATAAGACAAGAGCATTTAATACAAATTAAGTAAAAAATAACAAACTTTTTTTTTTGTTTTCATTATATTGTGATAAGTGTAATAAAAGCAATACATATACACCCGCCTTTCTAACCAATAAGAAATTAGAAAAGAAATAGCACAAGATATAAAACACAAACTTGACAAAATAAAAGAATTGGACCTGTCCACTGTCTAGTGTCTTCATTGCTACAATATGCAAACATTGCAAGAGGCAGCAGCAATCTAAAAGGAGAAAACTAAAAATCACTCTCCATGCAGCGTCACATTCAAACTTGGACACTAACCACAGCTACGTCCATTATATAGGCCGAAAGCAAAACGCTATCATATGAACCCAAACTATGGTATATACCCAATACACCCTATCCGATAGATAAGAGCATTTTAAGATAACTGAGGAAAGGTATAGTAACAAAAGAAGCAGATTGCACTCTTTGATTGCAAGTCTAGAACAATTCGTATTTCTTTTTCAGCATGTCTTGCTTCCATCTAGGCAACTTGTAAAATACTTCTTTTTCCATTCCAAATACAATCTTGAACTCCTCCTCCGACAGATAGGCCTGACCCATAAAAATGAAAGAAAAATGTTATTTCAATCTACGCATAAAAGAATAATATATCTTCACAAAGTGGAATGCAATTAAAGATGATTTAATAAAAATTCATGGGAGGCGCTTCTGATTTTGTCCCATTTCAGGGTGTTTGTTATATTATAGCATTCAAAATTTCAGGTAGGGAGTGTATATTTCAAATTAAACTTAATATAATATAAAATAAGTAGAGAGCGACTAACCTCTCTCCGTTTAAGATCAATTCCAGCCACATTATCAGCAGATTTAATCTTTAATTGTTCATAACTGAACGTCCTTTGACTATCATTTGCCTCCTCCACGTTTTCTTCTTTTGGTTCTATACCCTCGTTGAGACCGGTTTCAGGGGCAAGTTCCTCTGTCGTTTCCTTGGCTTCTGCAACTTCTTCAAGTTCTGAGGAATCACTTTTAGTTTCTGCAGCAAGAACTTAGAACACAAATATTGTACAAAGGTTGGTCAGTTTGTTTTAAAATGCAAACCTGGCATTTTTTATTATTCTAGGGTTCCTATTAAGGAAAGACAAAATTAAAAGTTATTAAATGGGCATGTGTTGTTTCTTGTCTTAAATCTGAATAAAGCTGGAGGCTTTTAAGATGTTACAAGAATGTAGTACAATAATGGGTATGTTGGGGAAAACTTTTCCATATGTACTTATAGTAGAAGAAAATAAGAAACAAACGAAATAAATTTCTCCATAAACTAAAATTAGTTTACACAAACTAATTATAACAAACAAAGAAATTTAGTTCATTTTTACTTCTTGTCTTTTGTTTTTTTCCCGTAAAAGTGCTTGTAGAGAAAAGTTTGTCCAATAAGGCAAGGTTTCCACTCTTTGTAGTTTACTTGCACGCGGCCAAAGGTTATTGCGGAATATATTATTATGATTAAATCATTAAACAATGTCATCGTTATATAATTGAACAAACAGGATTTACATTAACTATTCAAAAGAAAAATACAAAAACATAACAGGGTGTTGTAAAAGATTCAACCTGGCAGACCCATTGTATTCATTGAATGCAACATCACATTTAGATAAGTATTCTTACCAGTGGGGCTATTTTCAGTGAGAGGACTACCGCCAGCCACAGGAGAATCATCAGGTGATTTTTTCTTTTTTTCAGCAGTAAGAACCTGCGAAAGAGCAGCCACTGCGGCTGCTCTTTGTGATCCTTGACCTCTTCCTGATGCCCTAGGAGTTACAGACTTTGTACCAGATGATGAATTAAATGCAGAGTTTAATGCGGCTAAAGCTTCTGCCCTTTGTCTTGGTCCTCCTTGGATTAACCCATTCAATTTATCTTGTGCCTACAAGAACACAAAGGGTTAATTAGGTCACTGATGATACAGAAATCAGATTACTAAAACAACATAACCTAAAGAACACAGATGATCCCCACTTGGGGTAATTTTTAATGCAGTAAACCTACTAAGATATTACTTTATTCTCTCTGATACATTAAAGCAAAAGGAATTCTAAAACTTAACCAGTATAACTTCCATTTACAATAAGGGAACGCTAGTATTTAATATTCTCTATTAATTATATTGAATTATCAAATAATCTACTTTTGATTTAAAGATCATTTACTATAAAATTGTAAATAAGAAGGTACTGAACTATCTATAAAAATAATCATACCGTACTGGATACTTTCTCAGATGATGAACTAAATGCATTATTTAAGGCAGCCAAAGCTTCAGCTCTTTGTCTTGGCCCCCCAAGACTTGACCCATTTGACTTATCCTGTCACCAGAATCAGCAAAGCCTTATTAGACAGTAGAGGAACACAGCATATTAATTAATGGCAAAACAAAGTCAGACATGATATTTATTACACTGACATATTGCATCTCCACAAGCTTATACAAGTTGTAACAAAACATGGAAACAATATATTCATAGAAAAAGAGCGTGTGTGTGGAGGGGGAAAGACAACGTTGAGAAATATTGTTCGCTAAACAAGTATGGCAAGCCATCTAGAAAATAAGAACCATAGATATTGCAGGCTTTAAGGTTGGTTCTTAAGATAGAGCACGAGTTAAAGCCAATCATGAGTAACAAATAGAACTAACGGTCTGTAATTAAATAATAAAATCTCAAATTCAATTAAAGAGAAAAGAGGCATTTCAATTCGTAATTCATAGTTATGATTATTCTAAAGTTTTTCTGCATTGCCATATCAGTAGTTGGACCCCTTTGCAAGTAAACACATTGCTTATTAATCAAGTTCATTTTTGGGTGGTTTTGATAGAATATGATACAATAGTCTGTAAACTGGATTAATTTGCATGGTTCAAAAACATCAGTTTACCAAATAAAAATGAGTTGAGCCATACCTCGACAGCATGGCCAATCCCAAAGAGTAATGCTACCTTTTTTTGAAATGAGTTTCCCTGAACCTGCATGGTAAATTTCTTAGAAAGCCTCTCAAGCACCTCATTACATAGACAACACTAATTACCACTTGTACTATGTTATATTGTGAACCTTATACACGACAACAAATAGTATAACGGGATGTCACTAAACTTGCTAGTCAGCCAATAAATCTGTTCTGTTTTCAACCAACAAAGGCATGCAAAATGCAGCTAAAATAAAGAGAGAGAATGATTAATTTTTCAAAGAAAATAAAAGACATCAAACTGGATAAGGGATATTTTAAGGTTTAAGTACATACCATAGCTTTTGCATGATCCCATGAAAAGTATGTTGTGAAAAAGCAAGGTTCATTCCCTTCCGTTACTTTATATAGTGGTACATGTGGAGATAGTCCTTCCAGAGATGCAGCCATATCTATGTATTTCTGAGGGAAATATTTGAGTATGCATCAAGAATTTCAATTAGGAGAAAATATAGAAAATAAAAGCCATAAATTGTTTAGCATGTTACCTGGCCAATTTCAAAAGCATTTTGCTTTTCTTTTGGGTCCACAGAATGACCGACCCAAATAAACACTTCTGCATGTGTGTCGAGTACGAGGATATCCTCTGGCAACAGGTCATCTTGAGAGAAGTTGTAAACCTCCTCTACCTGCAGAGTAGAATATACAAAAAAAAATTAGAATTCCTCCAAAGCATCCTTAGTTACTGTAGAAATTTCCTAAAAATAGGGGAAATTTGATAATGCAGTTGCAGTAACAAAACTCACCTTGAACTTTCCTGGTGGACCCACAATGGCAAAGAACAAACAAAAACAGAAATAGTCAGTATATAACTCAATAAGTATACAATTGCATAATAATATTATATAATAAGTAACATGACAAGAAATGCTACCTTTATTAAATGATAAAGTGAACAAATGTGGATCTCTGACAACCTCGTTAACAACTTTCTTGCTGGTGTAAGCTTGCTTTCCTCCTAGTGCAGACCAGAAAGCTGAGCTTTCTGTTCCTTCTTTTGCATGCTTTAAAGTAACTCCTGGCTGAACATGGACAGTTTTCTCGTAAGCAAATAATGTGCATAGCAAACCTACTATTATTTTATCGTAATGTTTAAAAGAAAAGTTTGTTTGGATTGAGGTAGGAAATAAGAGAAGAGGAAATAAAAGTCAAGTATAGTAGAAAAACTAAATTGGTTGGATGAATAAAATAGTAAGGAAAGAAATTTATAGTAGAAGTTAGGCTTAATTAAGTTCATCGGACCTAAGTAATAGGGGTCTTTTGGTTTTGGTTCTTAAACTTTTAATCCTCAGACAATTTTTTTTAAAATCGTCGCTGCTGTTAATCTAACTGTTAAAGTTCACTTTGACGTCATATCACATGCCACTTCAACAAAAATTTCTAAGTCAATGATGCTAATGTCACCAAAAACGCCACATTAACATATGATATCATCAAGGACTAAAATAAAAAAATAATGTTTATAGGGCTAAAATAATGAAGTAACATATTTACAAGAATAAACATAAAAAACAATTTATTTACAAGGACTAAAGAAAAAACAAGATATTTAAAGTAGAAGAAAAACTAGATCGAGATGACTATGAGTTTTCCATAATAATAAATATTATGACGGTTGAACAAGATTAAAAAAGGTAGATTTTGTTAATCTGAAAAATGATTGCTTTAACCAATTTTCAAGGACTTATTGAGACCAACACAAATACACCTAACGAGTCCAATAACCATAAGCAATCTAGAAATAAATTGTGTAATAAAGAAAGCCTAAACATATGTGGCATTTTAAGTTTTATTTTTGTCCTGGTTTCTCCCAACTCATTGGGCAGAGAATAACCCTGCTCATAGTCTAGCCACCAGGCACAATCAACCAAGTAATGTATCGGGTTAGCCCAACGCATATTCCAAATAGCCTGAAAGTAGACCAATAGACCATTTTGACATGCAGGCTGCACTTTTCGGCCTAGTGTTTTCGGGATTTTTGAGTTAGCCCATTTTAAAAACTATCACTATAGGTCTCAGTCATTCGTTTGAAATTGATTAGATCAGTCATTTTTAACATTAACATAATTTACCTTTTTCAATCTCTCATATATTATAATGTTTATTATTATCGAAAATTCATAATAAGAGAGGACCTAGTTTTATTTCTACTTTAAATATGCTTATAAATATTAATATTTATTACTCCAGGACCTAGTTTTACTTCTACTTTAGATATGTATAATAAATACTATTCATAGTATAGTCCTTCAAAGTAAGTTACATTTATAATAGTCCTTACTAATATGATTTTTTTTTTTAATCCTTATAAATATGTCACTTTTAACTTTTGGTCTTTTAGAAATATATCATTTTCTTTTAGTTCCTACAAATATCTGTCACTTTTGGTGGCGTGGCATAGTTGATTTGGCAATTTTTGTCGACAAGGCATGTGATGACATCTTCAACATTAACTTTACAATCAAATCAATGACAAGGAAGATTTAAAAAATAAAATTCCAAGGACTAAAGCAAAAAAAAAAGTTTAAGAATGAAAGCCAAAAGACCCCTTATTATTCTCGGACGAAAAACTTAATTAAGTCTAGAATTTATATTGGTACAACTATTTCTATATAAGAAAAAGAAAACAAAACATGAACCCAGCCACCATTCTATGCCACACATACCACCCAGCCACAATATCAATTCATCAATCAAAATAGTGAGCTAAACTTCAAAATGAAGCTTCTCAACTCATGATTCATCACTAGGGGCTTATTCTGTGTCTCCACACCCCTCTATATAAAAAACGAGCATGGGGACTGAGCCTTCCAGTTCCAACATGTTCAACATCAGTAATAATGAGGAAAGATAGATCTTTAGAAATTACCATACACTCAAATGAGTTTCAAAATGTATAAAAAAGAGAATTATTAGATATGTAAATTTTTATGGAAGTGCTTCAATGATTTAGAATATGATCAACAACATAGAGCCCAAGATCTTACCCTTAAAAATTCTGCAACCTTTGCTGCTAGCTGTTGCTGCTCAAAAGAACACTGATTTCCATGCCAGGTGAACATTGTAGAACCAGATTGCAGGACAAAACACTCGGTAGAATTCAATGATGATGGCACCTGTATAACAAAGACATAATTATGAAGGACGTACAGCACCCTACCAATGTACTGTATGGAAAGGCAATAAATGAATATTTTCATGGGTACGTACTGCATCAACTTGTACTGATTTATTGTTATGAATAGAAGTTCCAGAAATTCGAATAAGTGCAATACACTCTGCCGTGTATGTCTCATCTGATGAACCTTTGTCTTCTATTAAGTTCTTGTATCCAGAGCTCAATCCTCCCTAAAATAGGTATATACTAGTTAAAATAATCAGTTTTTCCCTAAGCTATACTATATACTATTTAAAACGAATAGTATTTCTTATGATACCTTAAGTATCACCATTGGTTGGAAAAGAGCAACAAATTGTGGTGGCTCTTTGCCTTCGAATATGCGACCCTGAAAGAAACTACTGTGAGTTATACATGTTAATAAAGTAACATCCTCAACTTGACACTAGTATGACAATACCTGTATAGGTCTACCCTTTAATGAGGTAAACATTGTATTGGTCAACCGAGTAGCTGTTGTTTGGTCCTCCTGAATAGTAAATTTAACCCAAGGTCAAAGCATTCAATTTGAATGAAGAGTAGGAATAAATAATTATGAAACAGATAATAGATAATGAAAAACAATAATTAGTTGAATTGTACATAATGGTTTATGATAATTTACATTTTTAAGGTGAAATCTTACTACTAATTATACTGGTAGCAAGGTAGGGGTATACAAGTTTGGATTGGGTAGGATTTTAGTAAATCGATTACGATCCCAATAAAATATTTTTGGGTTGGATTGGGTTTCAGTATATTTTATGTTCAACTCAATCCAACCCAACCTACCCTTTGGCAAATTAGTTCAATGTCTTGAATTGTTTTTATAAATTTATAATTTTTAAATATTTTTTGTTAATTTTTTAAAAATAGACTAAATAATTGTTGTAAATAAATGTAAACAAAACAAAAAAATAATAGATACATATCAAATATCAACCAAATTGAAATCATTACACAATTAGTCAAATATAATATATACAAACTAATTTATGGCCTGAAGTCAATAAGCCATCAAAATTCATTCAAAATATCTCAAGGTATGAAAGTAGACACAACATAATTTGTCCAAATTAACAAGTCATAATCGCAAAAAAATATTAACATAAGTTAATAGAGAATATAATCTAAAGTGTAAACTAATAAAAGTCATGACATCTCTAATGCATGAAGTCTTCTCAAAGCCTCAAACAGATGCGTGATCCGATAAGGATTTCTTTTATATAACAAGAATTTAATTATTTGACAAAAATAGATTCATACTCTTTAATTCATTTACTAACCATAGAATGAGAAAATAATACCATTTCATTTCTTCTCATTCTCTATTAAACTAGCCATTAATATTCACGATGTCCTTCAAAACTCATTTTTATAACTACATAGACATAGGATAAGTGAATTCAATTGGTTTAAGTTTATGGGCTTTGGGTTGGGTTGGGTCTTGGGTCACATATATAGAACTTATTACCCAACCCATATATGATTGGGTCAGACTGGATAGTTGGGTCACCCGGCTCAATGAACACCCCTATAGCAAGGTAGCTTAACCCATTAAAAGTTTTCCACTCCCCTTATTTTCGTTATAATTTATTTCTAAGAGTAAAGATACCAAGAAATATGTGTGTGTGAAGATAAATAGTTTAATATAATTTGTACAGGTGTAGATTGAATTATATAGAATGCCAATTACATATATAGATCATGGTAACTAATAGAGTATAGTTTGATCACATCTTTCTAAAGATATCTTACCATAAATAAATTTAAGAGACTTTCTACTCTATCTCCACATAGATTGTCTTTGACATTCATTACCAAAAGTTTGCAACAAGTTTAATAAAATAAACCATGTTTGCCTATACATCGAAATGCTAGTTCAGTCCTAATTGTGTTGGCACTAAAAAGTGAATGTCAAATGAAGTTACGATCCTTAGAATATATCTGGATCTCAATCTGAAGGACATAAATTACCTCGATGCTGTCTTTTCCGAACCAACAAGACAAGAAGTAGTCTTCTTTCCTCTCACCAGTGTGATATGTGTACAGTACAATATAACAATCTCCACTATGAAATTTACCAATATCCTCTTTTGGCAATGCAGTTTTGGCATTCCCATTAACTAGCCATACCTAAAAAATTTAAATAATATTACATGGCCACAGGTGTAAATTTAATTAAGTCAAGGAAAGTTTATAAAGAAAATTATAACCTACCTCTAACTTCCCACCTCCTTCAAGCAACGGTGGAATCTCCTCATTTACAGGGGTACTTTTTGCCATTCCTTTAACACCCATACCTTGTTGCTTAAGCAGTGCTGACAGTACATCAAATAGCACACTTGTCAGTATGGCTAGCTGCAGAAAATGGCAAGTCAAAGTACAAGAGAAAGAAATGATATCCACCTGCAACTTTTCCTCTTCCTTCCTCAGCATTGGTATTAGAAGATCCTGATGGCCAAGAATCAAAGTTGGACTTAAATGAATGTGTCTCATAACCTTGAATAATCCTGGTTATCCTAGTAGACTTTGGCCTATTTTGGCTTGCAACAAACTCCTGCACATATTCATAAATTAATGATCCACTTTTAACTGAAAAATGGGTTCTGTAAGAACTAGAGTGGTATTACCTCAACGGTTTGACAGGCTGCTTTCCGTTCTTCAACTTGTGTTACCCGACCAACCCAGACAAATATCTCAGCACCACAGTCCAGTAAATAGCATTTGTTGTTTTCCAACAATGATTTAGACAGTTCACCCTCCACAGGCTTAACCTCACCATCAACAATACTGGAAGGAGAAGGCATATGAAGTGATACTTCATTTTTAGTTTCAGAATTAAGCATTGTCAATGATCATAATGCTAATCAACACATGATGATGTGATCATATCTTCCAGGTCAAAAAACTTAAATGACTAATGCACATATAGCACACAATGAATTATCAACTTCAGACGAATTCATACAGGTAAAATTATTCAATACTCCACCAAGCATCTCATACGACCCAATGTATCACCTGGGCACTCCATAATACTCTACCCTACCATAGCACCATCCCTAAGAACCAACATCTCGGTGGCTCACTCAACAGTATTTCACTATGATACACTTCACTCAACTTCCTTGTTAGTCAGGACCCTCAGTAGATAACCCTTTCTGAGACCTAAACAACCAGCTCTAATATTGATTGATGGGCACTCAACCATTTAAATACTCCACTAAGTCTATCATACTACTTAATGTGGGATTTAGACACCCATAATACCCAAGTTCCTATCATTAAATATTTTAACTAATACGATGATACTATTATTTAATGAAAAAAAAAATGCAGTCCAGAGTATAAACAAGCATCAACCAAATGACATCTTCATGCTTCAGATAGAATTAGAAAAATTAAAGAGTCCATGATTTCAAACAAAATCCCCACGTCTGATACAGAAATTGGGCATAAAATATATGCATTCATATTTCTAATCATAGCATATGCCATCCAAAATGATAACATCTGAAGAGTTATAGTAATATACATGACATTGAACAAAAAAGGCATTGGGCTCTGTCAGCCAATTTTCAATAAATATATCTAGAGCAAGATGCTTTCCATAGCATCTCTAAAAATTGTCTGATTTTCTTCTCCCCTTCCTTAATCAAACTATCTTCACACAAATTCATCTTCTGCATTAGGTTTCTATTAGTCTTCTCCTACCATTGACGAAATAAGAACTTATTGTATCCTATTTTTTTACAAAAGTAAGATGATACAGTAATTGATTATAAATAACATCTCTAATTGTCTTCGATCTTACTTGCACACAGATGATTTACTGATTAAAAAAAATTATATAGCAGTTGACAGTTCAGTTGTCTTGATGGTATTATTTGGTCTTCGTTAAAAAATGGCCAGCCAGTCTCTAATTAGATGTCCTTCTCAAAACAGATGCATGGAGTGGGGGAAGGGCAATAGGGGCTTGAGGAGCACAAAACCAACATACCTATATAGCTGAGCAGGAATTGTCTCTGGAACAATATCATCCTCACCGATTACCTTCTTTCCAATGGGAGCAAAACCACCAAAGAGGACCCAAAATTCACCTGAGTCTGACTCTGTGTCTAACTTGCCATCGTCTGAAAAGTGGGGTAGTTTTTATCAAGTAAAAAACAAATGAAAGTGCATCTGAAGAACAGAAGTACTGAATTATATAATAGGAAAATTTTCCTTACCAACAATTGCAACATCACATTTCCCTTCATGATATTTTTCTTTAAGGAATTGTATAACTTCCAAAGCCTTGGCTCTTTCCTGAATATTGGAATTCGCACCATTGAATTGATAAATCTTATTCTCAGTGTCTAGTATGAATACATCATCATGGTTCAGTGAAGACCTTGCAAAAGGGATCTGTCAAAGCAAAATGTCAAATGCATGTTCAACGAATTAATGAAGTTAATGAAAAGAGAACACTATACCTCTCTCAATCTAACAACTCTTTTCCCTCTGCATACATATAAACGTGTTTGGAACTCCTCTTCTTCAGGTTTTCTAAACCCAGATGCAACACCACCCTCTAATGGTATTATACATGGTTTAAAGTATGACAAAAACTTGTCAGATTCATGTCCTTGGATTTCCCTGTGCTGCACTGCACGCCCTCCAAGAGCAGCATCAAGTTCAACAGTTTTAATGGCTGCAGTTCCAGCTTCATCCTACAAGTAAAATCAGTGTCATTTAAGACTATTATTTTGTCAAAAAGATATTTATTGGTTTAAGGATTCCCAAACATCTGTAAACCATGTTCAAATTAAATCAAACATCTTAATATTATTTAAAGGAGACAGTAAAAAACCTTGAAATAGTTAATTTTAAAAAAACCACAACTCTACAAGCTTCGGCATTCTACTCACCTCTTCACTTTAGGGAGGAAAAAAAAGTAATGTGAGATAAATTAGGCAAGATTCAGGATGGAGAAAGAGGAAGGTGAAAGTCCAAACTTACCTGACTTGTATCCTTTCCGATCCAGAAGTGTAAATCATAAAAATAAGTGCCTCCTTTGCCTTGAGTTGTCTGCAAATGCACATAAAATGATTGCTCATATTTTGAACGGAAGAAAAGGATATGAACCTATATTTCACTCTTAATGAAATTACGTCAATCAATTTGAAACTGTTATTTAGAAGAGATTAACTATCTCCAAGACTTATTTACAGTATTGTACAGAGATTTAAAAAGATTAACTTTCTCCAAAATATCCAGCCTTATCACCAAACTGCAACACCACATATACTTGCAAATATAGGAATGCCTTAAAGGTAATAGTCGATATAATTCACACCTGCAAGATGATATATGAATCTCCCATGTAGAATTTCCCATGATCAGATTTGGGCAATGGAACTGGCTGAAAATTCTCAATCCTCCATATTTCAGTTCCTCTACAGAATGTCAAGTTTCAAACTCTCAAGGCATACAGTATATTTAATACATGTAAAATATAACAAGAATGCTAGACATAAAACTATTCATGTCTCATTCGGGGTAAAAAGTTCATGACATTGAACCAGAGCCTCTATAACCTTGTGGTCTAGAGTTTGTTCTTTGTTGTGCATGATTCTTATTAATAAAATTTAATTTCTACACAATGAAGCTCCTTGCGAGTTGGCTTTTTGACATAAAGCCATTTTACACATCATCACCCAATAGATCAAGCTTAGGTTCATGATAGTGAATGAATCATGTTTATAGCTGAAGATTAGTTACTTATGGTTTGATTCTTCTCTCAGCAGTAAGATTTTATTTTACTTTTCAACTTTACTTTAGCATTGAAGAAATTTTTAAAAAAATATATATAGTTTACTTATTTTTTTTATAAATCAAACACTTTACTTAAAGGATACACTCTTTGACCAACTCCCTGAAACGCAGGATCCAAAACTTTTGCTGAGCTAGACATGGCTCAAGTTCCTTCTAAAATATCCTTCCTTTACAATGTCTGCAATTCTAAGGTAACCCACTGCATTAAGAAACCAAGGTTAAGAAAGAATAAGCATGAAAAATTAAATTGTCTTTCTATGCGTTCTCTACATCATTATAAGCACAAAAGGCAAATAAATTACATGTTCATAAATTTGGAAAATGACTAAATCAAGGACAACAGAACAACTTGGGTTTACCATGATTGAGAACAGTATATTATCGGCAAATCAAGAAAGCTGCCCAAGTTTTCATGTTATGAAAATGATCAGCTTTTGGGATTCAAGTTACAAATTATTCATTTAAATTACTTTAGAAGCCATAATGAAACACAGATTCAGATGGAATTAAAATTCCAAACATCTACTAAATGTTGCCTTACATATCAACCAATATCCATAGGTATTATGAAAGTTTCATGTCAGCATCTAAGTTTCAAAATAATATAACAGTATTATGATATAATGTGTTGTATCAAATCTGTCAGGCCTTGACAGACATGGATTTACACTAGAGATTGGCACCTAAAGTGAAATTAGATGGATATTGGTTTTTTAGGTGGAAAGCACATACAAATCCATCCTGCTCCTACAAGCAGAAAAGGGAACATATGTTGAGATAAACAACCTATCTACATTCAGGTTCTAACCTAGCTTTGGAGATGTTGAAAATAAGTAGTCCACCCAACTGAACTAAAGGCATTCATCTCCATATATTAAGACAAAAGTATGCAGAGACATGCTATTAAAAATATATAAAAAACAGGACATAAATAGGAGGACATGGAGACCCAAAGGAACTCAAGTAGAAGTAAACTGGTTTATGAATTCAGAAAAAAATATTATTGATAAGATAGAATAAAAAAAATAGTGCCACCTTCACATAAGGTTGTGTAAAGCATGTTTGTTAAAATGTAGTAGAAAGTAATGCCAAAAATGTAATAATCTGCCTAACTAAAACTGGTCTACAAGAAATATTTCAAATTTAGTTAAGCAACAGTTTTCCCTTGGCTATTGGCATACATACATACTTACACACACACACATGCAGACATAAGTTAGGATAACAAACATGGATCCATTCTGATTGGATTGGATTTCCAGTCGACCAAGTTTTTTAAGTTGACAAAACTGAGCATACTAGACACGGGATTTTTTTTGTCTTCCTGTTGTATGAGTTGTATAACTGAAGAAAGCAAAAATAACATATAAGGCCAGAAGCATCACTTCTGAAATGTAAACACTTTTCTAGCAATGGGAATGCATTACTCAGGAAGCACAGATTTTTAAGTGCTATTCCGTGAAGATCACAGTTTGCAATTAAAGTGACCTAAATAATATCATTTTAATTTGTTCATGCTAACACAAGTCCAAAGTATCTTCCATAACAGGGTTTGACCAGTCATTTTATTCAGTAACATGAGATGTCTTGTCAATTTTCTAAAGTAATGTTTAAGATGGTAAAAATTAAAATCTTTTTAAGTCATCTTTATCTGAAAGAAAAACTCATTGGTATCTGGTTCAAGCATCTATGTTTAGGCAGTTACAAGCAATATATTTCGTCAGCCTCAGCATTTCTCAATATCGTTAAGACACTCTCTAAAGCCTTTCTCCTCTTGTCAACCATCTTTGCGTATTCTCCTCACACAGCTTCAACTCACCATCACAAATTGACCAATGGTATATAACATTTAGTACCAATATAAGAGCTGTATTATTTCTCTTCTTTTTATCTTCTTTCTGCAACTTCTTCTTGTCAATCAATTAGCATTTGCAAATTAATATTAATGTGCAAAAGAATACTTCCCCATAATTGCATTATTTTCAATACAGATTACTTCTTTGACCAATGTAGCAAATAACAAGCTCCTTGTTGCCAGAACAGCCATCTATGACGTACATGTCCCAATCTTCCCAGTTCTCCGATTAGGCTGATACTGTAAACCTTCTAAGATTACATTCACAGCTATGCAATCGCTAAACCATGGAATTTTGTGCACTGACTTGATAGGTCCTAAGGATCAAACACTAATTTGAAAAGAAAAACGAAGGATTTTTTACTTAGAAACTCCAATTACGTTAGACTCGAATACTAAGATCTACCAGCAACGTTCATCTCACGTTCATTTCATTTTTCATTTCTCTTCTCAAATTAAAATCAAACAGAAAAAAAAAAAACAAAAAAACAAAAAAAACACGCCGATTGTTCAAAGCTTCGAAAAACAAAACCAAAACCGCAAATCACAACAACCACAGACAAAGTCACCTAAAAAAGAAAACAGAAAAACAACAAAAACGACGAAAAAACCAAAACCGATCCAAAACCAAAAAATCACAACAGAACACGACGAAGGCAAATACACAGAGATCACCGCACACGAGAACTCAATAGAATTGGATAACAAAGAGAAGAAACATAAAATCGAACAACACAAAAAAAATAAAAAAGAAAGAGTAAGATCAGCGATTACAGGTAGCGTTAAGAGAAGAAGGCGGAATTGAATTGACCGAAACGAAATTCAATTGACGTATACCTGAGATCTCAACGGCGATGATGAGGTTCAGAGAAAGAGAGAGAGAGAGAGAGAAAGAGGAATATAGTTGGAAAAGAAGATGAATTATTGCTGTTTCTGAGCGCGGTCTTTCTCTCTCTAACTTTTGAGGCTTTTGAGATTTGCAATTCAGAGAGAAAGAAAAGGAGTTGCAGGGAAAGAAGAAGAAAAAAAGGTGCGTCGTGTGTGGATGAATTATGACAACGATGATGATGGAAAAAGGGCGGTGAGATTAACAGAATAGGAAACGAAGAAAAAAATATAAATAAATAAATAAAAGAATGAGAGAGAAAGAGAGAGAGAAAGAGGAAGGCTATTGTTATTGTTGTTGTTATTTGTTAAGACAAAAATTAAGGCCATGGTCCGTTTACAGTGCCACCGTCCATGTTTCTTGCCTTTTTCTCTTTGCTTTTCTGTGAGACATTAATTTTTTTTTCTTTTTCTGTTTTTTCTGCTTTCATTTCCGTTAATTCTTGTCATGCATAATTCAAACTGTACTCTAAATTTAGGGTAAGGGATAAAAACACGAGAAGATAAATAAGGAAAGAAAATAATTTATTTTTATTTTAATATAATAATCTTTCATTATTATTTTTATTAATATAAATTCAACCACAATTAAGGCACTAGTAAACTCTAAATGAATGTGTTGATGATTGAATGATTTATTAGATTTTTAAAGAGTAATAATTAGGGTAGACATTAATTGAGGGAAATTGAATGGAATTGGGAAAATTGAAGTTACATCAAGGTTTACTATGTTTGGTGACTTAAAACCTATCCAATTCGCAAATAAAGACATGCGAATTCTGAAAGGAGAAATGGTCCAACCCTTTAAACCATTGGGACTCATGTGGTCGCTTTAATATGTTTTTAATATGTTCCAGGTCATATAATATATATATATATATATATATATTTTTTTTTAATCAACAATTACAAATATATTAATAAAAATTAATATAAAAAATATTAAAAATAATTATAAAATATAATTAAGTGAGAAAATTAAAATTAAATAATAAATTATATAATTATTTTTCTTTCTATTAATTAATAAATATTTACTAAATAACAAGACCAAAAATTCATATATTATTTTTCGGTCATTTCTATATTTTCACGGATTCCTAATCATATATATAGAAATATCAATTTTTTATTTTTATTTTCCTAACATAAAATTTTTACTATTTTACATTATTATTATTTTATTAAATAATAACGTCATAGATGAATATACCACATCTTTAAAACACGAATTATTTTATAATATACTGGTGCCATTACTTTAATTAGATGAGCATACTTGAAAAATAAAGCATTGACTCAAAAATGGGGTTAACCTTAGTTACAGCTAGTTTTCACTATGCACAAGTGATTTTAAATAATCTTAGATGATAAAATTTTAATTTTAATTAATTTATAAATTAATATGCTATAAATAAATTTAAATTTGAAAATTTACTGAAAAATCTAAAATTTTGAAATATTAGAAATATGTTTTAAATTTAATTTATTTTTATAAAATCGATTATGAAATTTATATTTATTTAATATATTTATTTATTATTTTGAATTTTTTTCTGTATTAAAGTTCTTTTAAATAATTAAAAATCAAAAAGAGTATTTGTTTTTTCTTTTCATTTTTGTTTCTATAATTGAAGTTAGCTTATAATAAGTTGATATTTATCAATCTTGAGTGTTTCTTTTTTTATAAGTTATTCTCCTTTTCTACAATTTTTTGAGTTTAAGTTTGGGAAAATGGAGTTTGACTTCTTGGAAAGATCTAAAGGTCCATTGAATATTCCTGACTTATTCTCCTTCTAAAATTTTAGTGACTTGAAAGTGTAAGAAAACTTTAAATAAAGGAGTTTAACATTGATTTACGTATTAGGTAACAATTAATAAAATGTTATGAATTATTGGTTTATATAAGAAATGTTGCTTAAATAAGATAACCATATTTAAATGAGATTTCACTATATATAGAATAATTTTTCTCTATAAATGTATTTTAAATATTTTCTTAAGTGTATTTAAAATTTTAATTTCTTAATTTACTTTATAGAGTTAGGTGATGAAAATATATTTTATGGATTGTGATGGGTATATTATTTGAATTTGAATGAAATAACCAAACATACTACAATATTAGCATCAAATATTCATTCTCAATGTAATCTTACAAAAGTTATCAATTTTTTTTTTCTATATTGATGGAGTTATTTGGTGTCTTTAGTATATAAAAGTATATTTTAATGAGATCTATTACATATTATATATCATATGGTCATATTTTCTTTATAAAAATATAATTATGATTTAATTACATAATTTCAATTAAGTTATTCACCAAAACAGTTAATATATATACATATTTGGGAAATCTCACACTAATTAAAAATATATCGAAATATAATATATAAGTGAGGTGTAAAGTTCACCTTTTGAACCAGTTTTGAAAGTGAGTTAAACCCATAATCACTTTCTACATGGTATCAGAGCCAGGTTAACAAGATTGTTGGGCTTAAATTCGGCCATTTATTAATATACTAAATCTTGGTTGGCAAGTTGTTAGGCTTAAATTGGATCACTTCTTAATAGATTATGATCCCTTTTACATGATTTGAGGAGACCTGATGGTTAACAGTGAGGGGAGGGTGTTGAAAAATTCTACACTGACTAAAAATAAGACCGGTTTCGAGGATGAGTTAGGCTGATAATTACAAATTATATATATATTATAAATCACAAAGAAGTTGAATATATAATTTTCTTCTATATTTTAAATATATCAGGTTAACTAATGTGTTATGTATAGCCAATGAACCTTTTGACTTATATATATGTTAAAAAATAGTGATGGAAAACCACAGGTTGAATATTTAGTTAATATAACAAGACACCTAAGCTTTAATTTATGAATTTGTTATTTTGAAAGAAACTATGAAGTGTGTCTCTATATATAAGCATAGCAACATTTAGGACTTGACCATAAATTTTTTTATTCAAGAAAGTGGGAGAATAAGAATAAGAATGAAGAAAAAATGGTATGAGTTGGCACCATGAGAAATTAAATATGTCAATTAATGCGTATTTGACCAAAGTCTGGTTAATTATATGGTCCATGTATTAAATTCAGAACACTCATTAATAGCATCATCAAATTGAAAGATTAGCATAACTGGTCCAAGGCACCAAAAGTCTAAAACTAAAAAATTCTGAACAACTTTCTCTGTTTCTTAACAACGACATGGAAGGGTTAGAAGAAGTTTCCTCAGTCTTTCATCCTTTCATCAAATTCATTTTTTAGTTCCTTAATATGTTTTTGACTAATTTAATCCTTCTTCCTTTTACAAAAAATCCTTCTAGTTATGAGCACTTCATGGAGTCATATGATAACCAATGCATCAAGAGTTGCTAAAGCAAAAATCCAAAAGTGAAAGTGATTATATATGCTTTGGCTTAAATATTAACAATTGTAGGACATGATGAGAAACTTGAGGGTATGATTCTGCATGATTTCCACAGGGGTTCACATTTGCTGGAGTTTACTATTAGAGGTATCATGTCATTATCAGTTTTTTTTAAGGATTTGAAGAACTCAAGGTCCATAGTTGAAGGGGGTAAAATGAGAATCTCATGCAAAATTTTGAATAAATCACATCCAAATACCCTCACTTGTAAGGTTTCTTTGTAATGCAGGCATTACTTGAGACAATCACATTGGGCAGTATTGTGACTATAGCCCTCCCAAAAGTTGCCTTCTTCAGAATTTGTTATAAAAATGGTATTTATGAATTTCCATAACATGAAAAACAATAGATTTACGTGCAGCAATATGAATAGTTGAATACCTTCCTTCCCTATGCCTAAGAAACAAATAAAATGATTTTATTGTAATGAAAAATTATGATTGCACCACAATCAATACAAACCAGAAAAATGATAGTAGCTGCAAGCTGCAGTTGTACTTTGTTGAAACTGATTGCATCTTGTTGGTGCTGTATTTCAATAACTATGAAGTCTCACTTGATTGTGATTGAGGGACTGAGTATGAAGAAAGGAAAGGTTGGGGTGGAATTTGCAGCGAGCTAATGCTTCCTTCCATCATTTCCACCACTTTACTCATTGCTGGTCGATTTGAAGGGTCGGTTTGTATGCACCACAAACTTACAATAGTCATTTTTCTCACCATTTCTTCATCATTTTGATTTTTGGTACATCGAAATTGAAGATCTTGATTTAATTCAAGATGGTTGTAAATCCAATGTGGAAAGTAATTTTCACTTGCAAAATCAACTCTGCCATTATTATTCTCTCTAGCTCCTAGCATTTCCAAGACCATCATTCCATAACTGTAGACATCTGATTTATTTGACACACCACCAAAATTTCTGCAGAACAATTCAGGAGCAATATATCCTATGGTTCCCCTTGCAACCATCATTGATACAATACTTTTCTCTCTAGGACATATTTTAGCAAGTCCAAAATCTGATATTTTGGGGCAAAACAACTCATCTAGCAGTATATTGTGAGGTTTTATGTCAAAATGCAAGATTTTGGTGTTACAACCCTTGTGCAAATACTCCAGTCCTCGAGCAACACCAATGGCAATATTGTACATTGTTTTGCAATTCAATGTTAGTTTAAGCCTTAAAGGATCTTTCTCTTCATATATGAACTTTTCAAGGGATCCATTGGGCATGTACTCGTATATGAGAAATCTTTTGGAGCCTTCCAAGCAAAATCCCAGTAAACTGACAATGTTAACATGAGAAGTCATGCTAATACTAGCAACTTCATTGATGAATTCTTCTCCATCACCTTTTAACTTACTTAGAACCTTCACTGCCACAAGACTTCCATTTTGTAACCTCCCTTTGTATACACTACCAAACCCTCCTTGGCCTAATTTGTTTTTGAAGGAGTTGGTCATTTTCTTTACCTCGAAGTAACTGTACCTTTTGGCTGAAAGGTGTCCGTGTTGCTTCAGAAAGTTCTCAATCATTAGGTAAGTGGGATTCTTCTTATGGAAATAGTATCTTCGTAAGATGCAAACCAGGACCATCAAAATTCCCAGTGCTCCAGCAGCTGATGTAGCTGTAGGTTTATTACATTAAGAAGTTAAAATGAGAAAAAAACAAAATACCCTCCATGATAATTTGTTTATCTTTATATTGGCTTGTCTGCAAGAGATTGTTTATTTATTTTTGCTATAAGAAGCCACCATATATCTACGTCCTTTTTTTTATTCAACCACTCAACATTATTTATATAATGAACTTATATTGGAAAACTGTATCAATCAGTGAAGAAAGTTAACCTGCTATGATATAAGGTTAACAAATAATTTATAAGGTTTATCACTGCAAAGATAATCAGGGGTAGCAAAAGTTGTACCTGCTACCACTATCTTCACCTTTCTACTAGTTTTCTCTGCAAAACATGAAAAAAGGAAATTAAACAAAAAGAAATAACAATAAAACCATATCTAGAAATAAGTAGTAATTTAGATCTGTTAAAATAACCATTTATTTATAACTGAAGCTTATGTAGGAATCTGTCCAAGTATTAAAAGAGTTTGTTTTACTGTGCTTTAGTATTAAATAAGCCTTTCTTTATTACTAGGTACTGATGTGTATTAAAGTGATTCATTCCTAAACTGAGTCTAATATATATGGATAATGTTTAATCTTTTTTCTTCTAAAAAGTAGTATAATGGGAGGCATCCGAATATTTTCAAAGGGAATTTCCTTTGTGTTGAATGCTGCAGATGAGTTGATGTATTAGTGAGACTGTCTATAAACAATTTCTCCTAGTTACAAATATTAAACTAGCTTCTAGATCCTAAAGGATCTTACTTGGAGGGTTGTTCATCAAACGGGAAAAGTGATGTTAGGAATTTGAACTTATATTCATGAGAAAGTGACAATTTTGGACCCTTAACCGCTTTCATAACATAACCAGTTTCTTCATTCCACATCAGAATTACAAGAAATAAATAATTAGTTTAGAAGCTAGTTGGGACAAACTTTTTCCATCTATAATCAAGGTACCTTGTACACATAAGAACTTCCCTTGGCTGTCAAGTTGACACTGGCCTCCTCTAAGATGGTAACAAGAAAAACAATCATTAGACACCGCCGGTTTGACAGGAATATCAGCTGATACATAGTCAAAGAGGCTTCCATTTGAGTTAGGCACAAGCTCTGCATCTCTTATTGGAAGTCTAACTATTGAACACTGTTTAAAGTAAGAAAAACGAAGATCATTGGAACCGTAAGTGAGGGACTCATCAACATGAACCCTGCCATAGAAGATGTCCTCATTCGGGCATATTGTAGATTTATAAAATGCTGAAGAAGGAGGGGTGATATTGAGGGTGCGGTTGCAAGTGAATATATTAACAATCGTGAAGTTAAGTGAAAAGAAAGGAGAACTGGTGTCCAAATAGGTGTAGTTTTTTGTGAATACCCCACAACTTCGTCTCAGCAAGTAGGTGCGAAGATCATCATCTCTGAACAAAAGGGTGGCTGCGTTTGGATCACGACTGATGTAAAACCATTTTCCGTTGTTCTTAATTGTTTTAACCGCATCAGGGTCACGGTCATCGCAACCATGTATCACCAACAAGCCACAGTGAGGGTGTTTCGTGTCAGTGTAAGGGAAAAATACGGTGCCGAGGTTCCCACAAACAAATGATGGTGGACACTTTCCCTTTGCAGAGGAGATAAGAAGCAGCTCAAGCGTGGAGAGGAAGAAGAGGGTATGAAAGAGTTCATGATTCTTCATGCTAACTTTGTTGTGATTTGTTACTTTGCTGTTTGTGACTTGATCAGAATGTATCAACAGAAGCAATTGAAAGACAAGAAAGTGGACATTGAATGCATTGTGGTGAGGGAAATAGATGGAACAAAGAATGAAACTGAACATTTTGTGACCTGTAAAACAAGATGGTCTTGACTGATGCTATCCTTGATGACTTTGAACAAGTCTGCGAAGACTTCAACACTTCATGGTTTCGGACAAGTCTTGAGTCAAGCAATGTCTATTAGTCCTACTCATGTAATAAAGATTATTACAAGCAAACATTTAAGAAATATTAATACGAATGCATATCTACAACTCAAAATTTATTGTTAAACTCGAACAATTCGTACCAATTAATCTACATGTTCCACTGTGATCAACATGGATATGATTTAATTCCAACATAAAAATGTTTTTTTTTTTTTTTGGTTAAAATATGATTTAGGAATTATTATAAGTCTCTAAAATATTTTTTAAAACTTAAACAGATCATTCAATATTTATTATTTTATTCTTTTCAATTATTTTCTATTTATAAATTTAAATTTTGTTATTACTAATTATCCACTTAAAAATAGCGATATTTATAAGTTATAAAAAATTAATTATATATATACTATAATTATATATTTATGTCAAAAATTATTTTTTAATTCTTAAAGAATTAATTCTTCAATTTTTAAAAATTTATAACTTTAATTTTATTTATTTATTAAATATTATATTTAAATATAAATAATAACTAAAATTATATTTAATTATTTATTAACTTCATTAAAATAAAAAATCATGACTAAATATTAAATTTATGTATAAAAAATTAAAATTACGTATTTTAAAAAATTGTAGATCGACAAAAATGATTTTTAAAATAAACATAGATCAAAATTTATCCTTTCCATTTTTTTTTTTAATTAAAAAAAACTGTTTATTTTGCCCATATTTAACTTTTATATTAATTTTTTTAAACATGCAAAGAAACACTTGACCGTTTTGAATAAAAAAACATGTTTTTCGAAACTCAGAAAATACAAACTTTAAACAAATAAGAACGCGCAATCACATTCGAAAAAATACCATAAAATAAACAAAATCTAAATATTTATATTACATAATTATTAAATTAAAGATATAATAAATTATTTTATAATTTTATCATCATTATTATTATTTATAATAATAAATAATTAAGAGTAATATTAATTTTTTTTTCTATGTTCATAAAGTTAATTCAATTTTTTTTTCTGTGCTTGGTTTTGGGTTTTGGGTTTTGTTGGCAGCAAAGCTATCTTGGATCCCATCAGGTTTGTGCCTATGTAAAGGTTGTTGGTGACCGGTGACTGTTGAAGAGAACGATGGCAACGTCAACTATGGATGTTCTTCATTTCCACCACACCCCATTTTATTGGTGACCGCCTCTCTCTTTTGGATTTAATCTTTTTAGACATTCCTTTCTCTTTTTTTATCTCATCGTGCATGCTTGATGATTCTAGAGTACATATTGGTGATAGGATGAAATAGTCTCTTAGATTTTACAGAAATCAATTTTCCCATATCATTCAATTTTAATGATTTATAGGGTTTTAGTTTTGGAGTTGGTGTCCAACTTTTGGGGATAATTCATGTTTTTTTTTTTTTTTCAATTATTTATTGTTTCATCCACTTAACTAGTTTGGGTGATTTCCTTCTGTATTGTAATATTAAATATGGTAATATACTGCAGAATTTTCATGATTATTTCCCGGATATTTATTTGCAGTGAGGAGAATGTATACTTCCTTTGCAAGAAGTTGTGCAGTGATGGAATTGCAAAAGCTGAGGGATCTGATCTTTTTGTTGTCTTCATTTCCAATGATAAAAAACAGGCATGTTCTATTACTTCCTCTGGGGGGTCTTGTATGATCACTTTCAAGTTCACGGTGATTCATGGCATAGAATTGTTATTGTGAATATTAATTGACATTCTTTGTCTGTGAATCTCTTTTGTTTGATTTTTATTTTCTTCTTTTTTTTGTCAATTGTTCTTTGATCTGTCCTAAGATATAATTTCTATCTATCTTACTCTTGCAAAACAGTGACGGGACAGAATATTAGTGTGAAAGAAAAACATGTCAAGTTTTTGCTACATGGCCAGTATTTTTCTCTCATCTAATTTGGTTCTTTCGTAGTTATGTTTAATGCTGACAAGCGGACAGAGTACTAATTACATGTTTAAATCTGTATGCAAGTTTTTTTTTCCACTGCTACTACATATCTAATTGAAGAGTCATCCAGTTACTCTAGTATAACTTCTTACAAAATTGCAATCCTTTTTCAATCAATTTCTGAAGTATTTGTCTTATCTTTTCTAGATCCCACTATGGAATCAAAAGGCTAGCAAAAGAGCGGATGGAGTCATTCTATGGGATTATCATGTAATTTGCATTCAGGTATTGCCAAAATGTATTTTCTTTCATTGAGTTGTGAGGGCTAGTTAACTAGGTTTCAAAAGCAGTTTATTTTAATATGTAAATTTTGCTATTATAGGGATCATTTGTCATTCTTTTGTTGTGATTGGCATTACAGATAAAACAAGGAGATGTCCCTCCACTAGTATGGGACTTGGATTCAACCCTTCCTTTTCCTTCACCTCTGCCTTCGTACGTCTCTGAAACGATACGCCCGTCTTTTCAACTTTTTTCTGATTATAACAGGCAAGACACTTTTTGTTTCATCTACCATTTTGTTCTGTTCTAATGGGCATTTTGGTGCTTTATTGTCTTTTTGTTGATATTTCTAATTTGCAGTTGTAGTAATGCAAGTCCAGGCTTTTTGTGTCATATAATAGTGGCCCAATTGGTTTTATCATTATGTATATTTGACATGGGTGAAAGACACAATTATGATCTACATTACTACATGTTTACTTCTTGTCCTCCTGATATTTCTTTTCCCTGAATGTTTCAAGTACAAAGATATTTAGAAATCCTAGTACCTATGCTATTATTAATTTTCCTTTTTCTTCTGTTTCTAACAAGATTTTTTTAATCCATGTATCAAGTATGTGATAAGGTACTCATTGTTTTATCCCTAACTGTCATGTTGTGAAGTCCATGCTCTTGTCACTATTATTTGAAGAAGTAATATTAAGATATGTCATTATAACGAATTAATGATTTTCAATTAACTTCCTCATTTTTAATTAGTAGTTGTCCTCCTTTATATTGTGTGTGAATTTTATTTTTTAATAAAAGAAGAAATTTCTTTTAATAGTGAAGAGAAATACATCTGAAGAGGAGGATAAGAAGTCCTTGAAAATAGAGAAGGCTAAATGTTGGTCAAGAAGAAAAATGGGGGGGGGAAAATTAAGTATGCGACAAGGCTTCTTAATTACCCTATGAATTTGTAATTGCAGCAATATTGAAGCTTCCATGAGTTGGACACCACTGACCAATAAAAAGATACTATTTCCCAAATCAAATTCGTAGCAGGCCCCGGTACATGATATCCTTTTGAACTACACACCAAAGGACTGCATAAACTATGCCCTGGACATAAATCTTAGTCTCCTTCCTTTTACTGAATCCTTTATAACAAACCAACAAAAGCTTCTGAGTGGAGCAACACACTGGGGCTCTCAGTAAGCCTAAAAGGTTACCAAAAGAAATAAGATGCCTTACAATGTAAGAATAACTGAATTAGTGGTTTATTGTTTCTGCGCTAGACTTGCAAATAGAACATATTTATATTTGAAATGAGTGAGCTATGTTCTAGGAATCTGCAGCAACTCGTTTGTATTATTGATGTTATGTACCGTCTTACGAAGATTTGACCTTGGAAGGAGCTTTGGATTTACTAATGGGCTTTGTCAAGATCCAAAATCTAAATTGGTTGAGACTCAACGAGTAGTGATGCCAATTCTTCACATTCATCACCATAGCCATTAACTCTCTTTCATATACTGTTAGGAACAAAGAATAGAAATGAGAAAGAAAAGAAAGATTGTTATTGAATAGGATGAAAAGAACAAAATAGGAGAGAAATCTCTCCTTTAAAGATTGCTCCTTTCACAAAGAGCTACTGCTAAATCTACTAATGAATAGAATCTAACTCCCTCTTTTCCTTACATTCTCCTATTTATCCTAACTGTATTAACTAACTCCCTTTTTCCCATAGTCCTAACATACAATGAATTGAATTGTCCCCTTATTAATGAAGCTTAGCCACTTATATCTGTTATTTCATTAGCACAACTTCTAAATTGTTACTCGGTTTTCTATAATTAAAGTCATATAATGTGTTTGAATAAGGAATTTTTAAAATTTAATTCATTTTTATGGACAATTTGATATACTTTAGACTAAAATATGTTGTTTGGAGAGAATTTTAAAAGAAATTTAAATTCTAAGAATTTGATTACCTTAAATTAGAGACATGATGAAAGGCTCTAGTACCAGTATTAGGGATCTGGTAAATCAGAATAGGCAATAGAAGAGGAAATAATCTGTTATCTCAATTTATCTTCACTTTGCAACGGTGGGTTCCTAGAGAAGATGATAAAATAAAATAAGTAAATAATAATCAGGACTTTTGAGAGCTTGATATCTGACCAGCAACCAAAGTATGACTAGCAAAAGAAACCATCTTGCCCTCCTAATTTCTCCTATTTATAACAGCTGTAACATTTTCAATGCACTTACTTTAGAGGCTTCACCCACTGGCGGGCCACTTACACTGTGCCCTTTTCTGTTCCTCCTGTTATACACGTTCTTAATAGGTCTAACATGCTTATTCTTTGTTAATTAACCGATCTATCATGTATATATCAAATTTTATTGTAGGATATTAGACCTGTTTGGGATGATACCTTTTTTTTTTTTGGGGGCTGCTAAATGCTTTAAAGTCATGTTAGGATGTAAAAAACGTTTTATATCAGGTTGTCAAAATTTATTTGTCCATGATACAGTGATATGTACCTGCAACTTTTTGTATAAATTTTGCTTTCATTAGGTGTGTTTCCTCAAATTTGTTTATGTGGTAATCTATTGATCATCGATTATGATGTATAGTTGGATGTCCAAGTGAAGTATATGAAATGGTTTCTTTCGATATCCCAGATTATTCAGAGTTGTGCATGCTCCGATATTTCTTCGTAGTTTTGCATCTGATAGAAGACATATGAAAGATTCTGGTGGAAAGTGGATTGAAGAACCTCCTCCACATGAACCTATAGTTGCAGAAGGTAAGGACCGGGAAAATTTCTATAAGAAATTGGACTTATTTGGGTTTGAAATAAACAGATCGTTATGTTATATCACATAATAAAAAGGAATATATGAATGCAGAAAACAAGTGAAAAAAGAGCAGTATGCCATTATTTTGTAATTAATAGTGAAAACACAATAAAAAATGGAAATGTTTTCTCAAACCAACCAAATATGTCTTAGCTGGGACATGTTAATGTGAATTTCGCCGAGTCACTTCAGTTGTCTAATTAAGTGATTAACATACATGGACAAGATTTTTCTATTAACAAGAAAAGTCAAGCAGTGCAAGCTGTGGAACGACTTTTAATATTGGATCACACTGCTATTTGTTAGTTATTTTGTAAAAGAATACTCTGCTATTAATAGCGTAAGCCACAGTTATACACTTGATATTATGGATCTATTTCTCAGTTGCTTACTTTTACAGTATCTGCATCCATGCAGATGGAACAGTGCACAACCTGAACGAATACATCAACTTATCTGTTGCTGATGCTATTACCGATGTTAATATCAGTTCAGTCAAAGATGTAATTTTTACCCAGAAAAATGGTGTGGTGATAAAGGAAAATCAGCTTGAGGAATTCATTTGTCAATTATCTTCTTTAGAATAACCCCATTCATTTGTCAGTTATCTAAGATAGTGTCAAACATTGTCGCCCTTTTAATGGGTGTTGTAAAAATGCTTCTTTTGAAGGTGTCTTCTTGAGAGTGGTGTGCAAGGAATGCAAAGCTCCATTTTGTTTTTCAGGAGCAGAACACATAGTTTACTGTAATTCTTCACTCATACCCCTGATTTATATGGGCGAGGTGTTATTTAAAAACTGGTATGGAGAATGTTTTGTAATCTGACCTGTTACTAAGAATATTCAGGTGTGAAAAGATAAATCTTGCTTTTCATATAAAAATTTTAACGCAAAAATAGATAGTTCGGTTAGTGTTGGTATAAGTAACAAGCTATTATATTCTCTCAAGTCTCAATTTAATCATAAAATAGTTATAGCATAGTGAAGGTTGGAATCGATCAGGGAAGCATAAAATTCATTCATTTATTTGCATTTAAAGCAAACATTGTTAGATTATGTTAGCAAGAGCTTGTTAACACATTGTGGCTTTTCTTCATAGTTTTGCAATTAAATAGTTTTCTTTTTGTTATTATTATTTTATTTCATTCCATTATTATTTTTATCGTTAACTTAATCTTATTTTTTTAAAATTGAGTTAATATTAATTTTTGACATTATAAATAATAGTGGAACAAAATAAAAAAAATTATGGAAAAAATTATTTAACCTAATTTTGTATAAAAAAAAATGTAAGTACACCATTTTATGTTTAAATTTCATATTTTAACTTTCTTACCAGTCACCTAGACTCTCTTCCTTACTCTTTTTCTTTCTCTTCTAATAAATATATAGGATTAGATTCTTTGTCCATTAAAAAGGAACCTGACTTGAGTTCTGGAATTATTAAAATAAGTCTAAGTTTTTGTAAACTGAATTGAAAAATTCAAAAAATGAATAAATTAAAAAAAATAATAATAACATAAATTAAATTGAATCAATTTTGATATGCTTTTTTAATTTGACTTAAGTCATTTGTAAACCTATGAGTCAATTTGTTTTAAAAAATAATAATTAAATTTAATATATTAAAAATAATTTTATTTTATTAATATATATATATATATATATTATAATTTATAGATTATATTATTATATTTAAAATTAAAATTAATTTTATTAATATAATTAAAATTTTTAAAAAGATATATATTTTATTTAAAATGAATTTTTATTTTATTTATAAAATCAATAAATATAAATTATTTATTCTTAGCTCTATTTAATGCGGATACTCTTCTAATACACTTTCTCATAGAGAATAGGTGTAATTTCACTCTCTAACATTAAGAACAGGTGTGATTAAACTTTACAAATTTTATTAATATTTTAACATTAATCATATTTCATGAATGATTTCTAATCATAAAATTCAATAAATTTGTTATAAATGTCTATGGTTGGATTATATAAACTATTAAATTTATCTGATTATAGAAAAATGTGTTAAGGGTGAAGGCATTACTATTACTCAATCCTGAATCCATAATTTATCTCGACAAAGTTAAAACTTGCAATTTTCAGCTACAGGAAGAAAAAGACAAGAACAACAAAGACGACAAGCAATGGAAGGTGCCATGCGTTCATGGTAACCTGTGGTAACAAAATTGAAAGCGTAACACTACGTACGAAACTTGTTCCCATTTGGCATCCAAACAAAATATCAAACTCTCATTTTCAATGAGAGACACAAACTCATAAAGCAAGGATCTTTGTGCAAGCAAAAAGGCCTTGAAATCTCACTCGCCCTTTCTCTCTCATCATCATCACTCAGGATCCATGGCCCCTCTTAATCCACTTTCGGGAAATCCAATTCCACCAATCACAGTTCAAGAAACTCCATCTAATAAGCTAATGATAGATATAGCAATAGAGAAAGAGTGTGAGACGCACGCACACACTCACTGTGACACTGAAACTCTAAAATCAACCATTGACTCACAATGACTTATAATGTGCCACGTGGTTCTAACTTTCACCACTAACTGAATAAACCGTTGGTATACGCGGGCTCCTCTTCTCACTCTACCCTCCACACAAACCAAATAAAAACTCATAACCATTCATCTTTCGAAAGAAGAAAAGGAAAGAAGAGGAAGAAGAAAAGACACTCTGAACTGAGTTTTGATCACAAAGAGCACAACTTTTGGATTAAGAAAAAGTGTACTCATTCCTCTCCAAGTCCCCATTTCATTCTTTTAAACCATTTTCTTCCTCCTCTTCTCTTTTCGTAGTGATTAAGTTGGAAACAGAAGTTCCTTTCCTTTTTCTTTTTAATTTTTTTTTGCTCTCTCTAATTTGGATTCGTACATGATCAATGGCTTCTTTAGTGTCTTCTCCATTTACCTTATCCAGTTCTAAGGTTGATCAACTTTCTTCTCTTGCCCAAAGACACCTTTTTCTTCATTCTTTCCTTCCCAAGAAGGCCAATTGCTATGGCAGCAGCTCAAAGGCTTCCCTGAGAGTGAAATGTGCTGCGATTGGCAATGGTCTTTTCACCCAAACCACCCCAGAAGTGCGTAGGATAGTTCCTGATAAGAACCAAAAGCTGCCAACAGTTAAAATTGTGTATGTTGTGCTTGAAGCACAGTACCAATCATCTCTCTCTGCTGCCGTTAGAGCTCTCAACAGCAACAACAAAGGTGCTGCCTTTGAAGTTGTGGGGTATTTGGTGGAGGAGCTTCGCGATGAATCCACTTACAAGACCTTCTGCAAGGACTTGGAAGATGCCAACATTTTCATTGGGTCACTGATTTTTGTGGAGGAGCTTGCCCTCAAGGTTAAGGCTGCTGTGGAGAAGGAAAGGGACAGGCTTGATGCAGTTTTGGTGTTTCCATCAATGCCAGAGGTAATGAGGCTGAACAAATTAGGGTCTTTCAGCATGTCTCAGCTTGGACAATCCAAGAGCCCCTTTTTCCAGCTCTTCAAGAAGAAGAAGCAGTCTTCTGCTGGGTTTGCTGACAGCATGTTGAAGCTGGTTAGGACTTTGCCAAAGGTGTTGAAGTACTTGCCAAGTGATAAGGCTCAGGATGCCAGGCTGTACATTCTGAGTCTGCAGTTTTGGCTTGGTGGATCACCTGATAATTTGCAAAACTTCCTCAAGATGATTTCGGGGTCTTATGTTCCGGCGTTGAAAGGAACAAAGATGGAGTATTCGGAGCCGGTTTTGTACTTGGACAGTGGAATTTGGCACCCTCTAGCTCCTTGTATGTATGATGATGTGAAGGAGTATTTGAATTGGTATGGAACCAGAAGGGATGCAAATGAGATGCTGAAGAGTCCAAATGCGCCTGTAATTGGTTTGATTTTGCAGAGGAGTCACATTGTGACTGGTGATGATGGCCACTATGTGGCTGTGATCATGGAGCTTGAGGCCAAAGGTGCTAAGGTTATTCCAATTTTCGCCGGTGGGCTTGACTTTTCGGGGCCAGTGGAGAGGTTCTTGATTGATCCAATCACTAAGAAACCGTTTGTGAATTCTGTGGTGTCACTCACTGGCTTTGCTCTTGTTGGAGGCCCTGCAAGGCAGGACCATCCAAGGGCAGTTGAGGCTTTGATGAAGCTAGATGTTCCTTACATTGTTGCATTACCCTTGGTGTTCCAGACAACAGAAGAGTGGCTGAACAGTACTTTGGGTTTGCATCCAATTCAGGTTGCTCTTCAAGTTGCGCTGCCAGAGCTAGATGGGGGCATGGAACCTATAGTTTTTGCTGGTCGAGATCCTAAAACAGGTACTACGAATAAAGATTTTTTCTTTGAAACTAATAAGTTGAAATTTTTTTAGTTTTGGCCTTGCTCTTGCTTATAGAAACATGTTTATATCCCTTAAGTTTGCAATTTTGCTTGACAAGATTCAATGTTGCTTGTTGTTTAATTGATATATATGTTTTCAGGAAAATCTCATGCTCTTCACAAGAGAGTGGAGCAGCTCTGCACTAGGGCAATAAAATGGGCTGAATTGAAACGGAAAACAAAGGTATTTGGAAATTCTGAGTCATTGAAGTTAAATTAGTTGTTAGAGTGAAATTTAACTGAGCCTGTAAGATTCTATCTTGAGATCTGACTGAACTATCCTGTTCACAACCTTTTCTTTAATAGAAAAAAAAAATGAGGCTTAGATGATATGAAGAGTAAAAAAAGATTTAATTTGACCTGAATGAATAAGTATCTTGCTGCAGTCTAATGTGTATCATCTCATTAGTAACGAGAGAAATCTGAAAAGGCAGAGAGACGGATAGAGAAAGGATTTACTGTAAATGAAAGGAAATTTCTCTTGTACAGCTTCCGTTATTAAATCTCCTTCCCTTTTTGTGAATGGATTTTTAATTATTTTCCAAAATACCATCTAAAATCAATTTTACTTATCACAGCACATGTTTCAGTATGATTGCAATTAATTTGGACACATCCTAATCACATTCAACGCACCAAAACCAATAGTAGTAGGAATTGGCAAAAGATTTTCTTCTTGACATTTTATATTGTGGAGTAATATTCATGTTCATTGCATTCTTACCCTTTTTCTTCATTTTCTATAGGAATGTATTTGAGCCCCATCTTTCATGTATACTCATTATGAGATGTTTTTTACCACTCTCTAAAATTCCTCTATTCTTATTTTTCTCCATTTCTCATTGTGTAGTGTCATCAGCTTGTATGCATTTGCAGAATTGTAAATCAAACTTAAGTTCATTTTGCATGTTGAATTTACAGCATATTCTCATTTGATTCTTGGAGAAGTTTGACTTTGTTAAAATTTTCTTGATAAACTTTTTTACTCCTACAGGAAGAGAAGAAACTGGCAATTACTGTCTTCAGTTTCCCACCAGACAAAGGCAATGTAGGAACTGCAGCCTACCTTAACGTATTCTCCTCCATTTTCTCTGTTCTAAAAGATCTTCAAAGAGATGGATACAATGTTGAGGGACTTCCAGAAACTTCAGAAGCTTTGATTGAAGAAGTAATACATGACAAAGAAGCACAATTTAGCAGCCCAAATCTGAACGTTGCATACAAAATGAGTGTCCGAGAATACCAAAATCTAACTCCCTATGCCACAGCATTAGAAGAAAACTGGGGAAAACCTCCTGGGAATCTGAATTCAGATGGAGAGAATCTATTGGTATATGGGAAACAATATGGTAATATATTCATAGGTGTTCAACCCACATTTGGCTATGAAGGCGATCCTATGCGGTTGCTTTTCTCCAAATCTGCGAGTCCTCATCATGGATTTGCAGCATATTACTCTTTTGTTGAGAAAGTTTTCAAAGCTGATGCTGTTCTTCATTTTGGGACACATGGTTCCCTTGAATTTATGCCTGGAAAGCAGGTGGGAATGAGTGATGTATGTTATCCAGACAGTCTGATTGGGAACATTCCCAATGTCTATTACTATGCTGCAAACAACCCTTCTGAGGCTACCATCGCCAAACGTAGGAGCTATGCAAATACCATTAGCTATCTGACTCCTCCAGCAGAAAATGCAGGACTCTACAAAGGTCTTAAGCAGTTAAGTGAGCTCATCTCCTCATACCAATCCCTCAAGGATACTGGCCGTGGACCACAAATTGTTAGCTCAATTATAAGCACAGCTAAACAATGTAATCTTGACAAGGATGTGGAACTGCCAGATGAGGCTGAAGAGATCCCTGCTAAAGACCGTGACCTTGTGGTTGGGAAGGTGTATGCCAAGATCATGGAGATCGAGTCCCGCCTGTTGCCTTGTGGGCTGCATGTCATTGGTGAGCCACCCTCAGCCTTGGAAGCAGTTGCAACACTGGTGAACATAGCAGCACTTGATCGTCCTGAAGATGGTATTTCCTCTCTCCCATCTATACTAGCTGAGACTGTAGGAAGAAAAATAGAGGAAGTTTATAGAGGGAGTGACAAAGGAATACTAAAGGATGTAGAGCTTCTTCGGCAGATAACTGAAGCTTCACGTGGAGCAATCACTTCCTTTGTGGAGCGGACTACTAATAAGAAGGGTCAAGTGGTTGATGTAGCTGATAAACTCACCTCAATTCTTGGATTTGGCATAAACGAACCATGGATTGATTACTTGTCAAACACCAAATTTTACCGAGCTGATAGGGAAAAACTCAGAACCTTGTTCATGTTCTTGGGAGAATGTCTGAAGTTGGTTGTAGCTGATAATGAATTGGGAAGTTTGAAACAAGCCTTAGAGGGTAAGTATGTGGAGCCAGGACCTGGTGGTGATCCAATTAGAAATCCTAAAGTTTTACCAACAGGGAAGAATATTCATGCTCTGGACCCACAAGCTATTCCTACTACAGCAGCAATGAAAAGTGCCAAAATAGTGGTGGATAGATTGATTGAAAGGCAGAAAGCTGAAAATGGAGGAAAGTATCCTGAGACCATTGCACTTGTATTGTGGGGAACAGATAATATTAAGACATATGGGGAGTCCCTGGCTCAGGTCTTGTGGATGATCGGTGTGAATCCAGTAGCTGATACATTTGGAAGGGTCAATCGGGTGGAACCTGTAAGTCTTGAAGAGCTGGGAAGGCCAAGGATTGATGTTGTTGTTAATTGTTCAGGAGTATTCAGGGACCTTTTCATCAATCAGGTATTACTTCCCTATCTGCTTATCCAGAAATGGAGTCTAAGACCAATTTAGTTTTCATTGTGTTGCATCATTGGTTGAAGCATTATTCTGCTATCGTTCAAAAAGGTTACACAAACTCTCCATATTTAAGCATCAAATAGAAATGGTGTAGGCAATGCTTAACCTTTTCCTCTATATCAAAACTAATATCCTTGTTTGACATAATTCCATTGATTCATGAGAGACAACAACAATGTTCAGGTTACATTTTTGTGCAAAACATCTCTTTTGCCTACTTTTACTTAATCCATTGATTATATGCTTTTTTTTCCCTTCAGATGAATCTTCTGGATAGAGCAGTGAAGATGGTTGCTGAATTGGATGAACCAGCAGAGGAAAACTTTGTCAGGAAGCATGCACTTGAACAAGCTCAAGCCCTTGGGATCGACATTAGAGAAGCAGCAACAAGGGTGTTCTCCAATGCCTCAGGGTCCTACTCCTCAAACATAAACCTGGCTGTGGAGAATTCTTCATGGAATGATGAGAAGCAGCTCCAGGACATGTACCTTAGCCGAAAGTCTTTCGCTTTTGATTGCGATGCGCCTGGTGCAGGCATGACCGAAAAAAGAAAGGTCTTTGAGATGGCTCTGAGCACAGCAGATGCCACATTCCAAAACCTTGATTCGTCAGAAATCTCCCTCACTGATGTCAGTCATTACTTTGACTCAGATCCAACAAACCTGGTTCAAAATCTAAGGAAAGATGGAAAGAAGCCAAGTGCATACATTGCTGACACAACCACTGCCAATGCTCAGGTGAAAATTGTTACATAAATATCCATCCTAATTCCATGCTTGGTGTGACCATTTTTCCATTCTTGAATCATCCTCAAATCACATTGATTTTAATTTTACATTATAAGTTTGGATAAACTTTTTCATAAGAATTTCTAGGAGAGAAAAAAATGAGTTTCTCCACAAGTTAAAAATAAAAATTTTAAAAAGTTATGAGAGAACTTCTACAATTAGTTTATGCATAAGTTAATTTTAACTTATGAAGAAATCTATTTTATTTATTTTTCATGTTTCTCTCTTGGAAGTCTTTATAGAAAAGTTTGTCTGAAGAAATCATGGATGTCAATGGTTTCCATTTGACCTTTTGGGGGCCTTCTTTTTCAGGTGCGTACTCTCGCCGAGACGGTTCGACTTGATGCAAGAACCAAGCTATTGAACCCCAAGTGGTATGAAGGCATGTTGTCTACTGGTTATGAGGGTGTTCGTGAAATTGAGAAGAGGCTTACTAACACAGTTGGATGGAGTGCAACTTCAGGCCAAGTTGACAATTGGGTCTATGAAGAAGCCAACACAACTTTCATTCAAGATGAGGAAATGCTGAAGAAGCTCATGAGCACAAATCCAAACTCCTTTAGGAAGCTGGTGCAGACATTCTTGGAAGCCAATGGACGTGGTTACTGGGAGACTTCAGAAGAAAACGTTGAGAAGCTCAGGCAGTTGTACTCAGAGGTTGAAGACAAAATTGAAGGCATTGATCGCTGAAGTCATGATTGAGATGAATGCAGAGACATTTGCTGTTGATTTAACCATGCCTTCTTTGTCTCTGGAGCTTCTTTCCCACACTAAATTGAAAGTTGTAGCCAGTGGTTTCCTTTTGTTGTGATTTTTCTCCTCTCTTCTTTTTCCCTGCTGTAATTTCAATCATTTTCAGGGATCATACTCCTTTGTGCAGTTGCAAAAGCCAAACCAACTTGTCAAATATAGCATTCATTTTAAATATAGAGAATGATTCCCATATATGGATTGCTCATGATCTAATAAAATTGTGTAAAACAGAGATTCATAATAAATATAACCTTATTGAACATAACTAAGAAGAAGCCTCAAATACTCTTTTTTTTTGGTAAATGACGGAAAAACACAATAAAGAAAGTCAAGTACTACTTCTAATATAAGATACTTGTAAGAACATTACACAGACCAATAGCAATAGTTAAGTTTGTTAATTTTATTAGTATTTTTAAAGGTACCAATTCTATTCTCATTATTTATCTATCATTAACTTACTGTGGGAGATGTGAATGATTATTTTTGAGTTCTAACCAGTGCCATGAATGATAAATGACAAAAGACTTGAGAGTTGGAAAGTTGTGAGACGACATTGCATAGAGAATGGGTGAACTTTTTCCTTCTACTAATTAAAAAACAATTATAAAACAGAAATACTCAAATTCTTTAATAAGAACAGGTAAGGGAAGAAAAGAGCTAAATGTTTCATATGAATTCCAAAACATCTAAAATCAGCAATACCTTCTAAATATGGTGCCTTGTATTACGAATTAGAGAAGGGAATAGTTTCAATTTAATGTGAGGTGCTTGATGACGTGAAGGATTTTGGGTTTGTGCTGGAGACCAATGAGTTTATCTGAATTCAGCTTTGTGTATATGTGTGTATGCACGTTAGACATTATTGTTCTTCTATGGAAGTCTACAAGCATGATATGCTGTTCTTGTTGTTCAGTTTTTTTCGGTTACTTTATATTACTTATCATGCCTACACTTCTCTTATCTCTTTCTAGGTATATAATAGCATGTGAGTGTGCATGAATATTTTTCACTTTGTATAATGTGATTAGATAAAAAAAAAAAAACAGTGCGAGAACAAAACACGACTAATTTAAAAAGAAAATGTTGGTAGTTATTAAGTTACACTGTTGTCATCTTTATAAAACTATAGTAAGTTCTTATGAATTTGAATCAAATTATATTTACTATTATGAACATGAAACAATTGTATTTATCATGGTTTGAATATGAAAAAAGCAATATTTTCTCTCACGGCTAGGACATAAAAGCCTCCATTTATTTATCAAGGGTCTAACTTAATTGTTGTGAATAACATGAGTTGATGAAAATTTCATGATACCTTCTTCACTTTCTAGAAATTTAAACAAGAAAAGAAAAACTCAACAATTCACTTTGGTTTTGGATCTCACCCATTTTTTTATCCAACATACTATCATGCAGATATGGATGGACAACGTCAATTTTGGAGCGCATGGGGAGAACTCAAAGAGGGGACAAGCAAAGTAACTTTCTAGGCTAGCCACCCCTCATAGCATTCAAAGAATTTTCAAGGTGGCAAATTGGTCTAAAAATAAGAATCGGGACTGAGCACCCCAATTGGAAATTCTGAACCAGTTTTCAACAGGGTGCTTAATGAGCCATCGATGATGGAACTCCTTAGACAGCATTAGGAGGGTGCAAATAGTGTAACAAATGCAGCTGGGATAAAAAAAGAAATGTTGAAAAAAGAGGAACAAAGGAATCAATTGCTGATATAGACAAATAGCTAGTATAGAGAAAGAGGGACACGTATTAGGTTATCCCAATGATCATGATATGCGAAAAAGTACGAAAAATCGTATAACAAACTCCAAGTTAAAGAATTTTGAGTGGTCTAGAATTTAATATATAATTTCGTAGAGAGAAGGGAGCATGAAATGATTAAAATTTCTCCCTCTGTTCTCTGTTTTTTATGCTACTATACTTTGTACATGCTGTTGCCTTTGCAGTGTGCAATATGCTACACGATCTTATAAGAAGAAATTAGATGCACGAATAATACTATAATCACAGAAACTGCTTTCATCATTTTATTGTGAATCACTGATTTTTACTGTTATAAATAGTTGCATGGCCTATGAACTCTGACCAGCCAACAACGCAGTTGTGGTCACAGAGATGCTCAAGGTTGATCTGGCTGTGAAGGATTAGGCACAAAGGAGTTTCATGCTTCGGTTGCTGAAAATGCTGTGAAAAGATTGATGGAAACAAAGGAAGATGATGAAATGAGAGAGAGAACAGCAAGGCCTAAAATGCCATACATAGGTCCATGGATGAAGGTGGAGTTTCTCACATGGAAATGGATTCTTTAATTGCTCACATCAGTATCAATTTATATTAGTGTGCTGCCTAGTTGAAGATAAACAGAATGCAACAGTTCATGTAGGTAGTGCAGAACATATGTTCGGCATAATAATACACACCTCTGCTGTTTCTTCAGACATTATCCGCAAAACATTCTGGGTTGAATATGTATGCTAAGCCTTTTTGCAGAGTTCTTACCTAGATGTAGTATTTTGATCCTTCTTATTGCATAGACATGCAAACTCCCGGAAAGCACTGTATATTAGACACGCTTCAAGTTGATGACAAAAAAGAATCTCTAAATGGAGAGCCTGAATTGCAATATGAATACAAATACATTTTCATTTCATTTCATTTTTCACAAAAAAGATGGGAAAAAAATAAGGAATGATACATTTTTCTGTGGAACAAATCTACACAATAAAGGGGACGGGAAAAGAGAAGGGTTAAGAACCCACCCAAGAAACAAAAAGACTGTAACACTGTTTTTGATTAAGAAGAGACTTTGTAAGAGTGCTATCTAAGTGTTACATGTTTCTTGCGTCCTCTCTGGTCATTTAGTATCAAGAAGAAAGAGTTCTACTTTCAAACTAACTCCATAAGGAGTGGATCCCCTTCTGCCATTATTCTGATTAGCTTTATAAAGTCTTGCTCACTTGATACGCTCCATGGATGAACAGCAGGGACTTTGGCCGAATAAAGAGTGGTGGAGTTAGCAGGAGGATTTTGCTTGTAGATCATTGTATCAAGAACTGGGTCAAAATTCTGAGGAGAATCTAGGGAGACAAAGAACATAGGAATTGCAACCTTCTGATGGATTTCTAGATTGCCCACAAGGCTAACAAGCTCAACAAAATCACTGATAAGGCGCTGAGGAACATAAAACACCTCAGAACTGCATAATAGGAGGTTCTTGTCATTGTCACTTGTTTCTTTGTAACTGACTTGAAAGTGAGCTGGCATCGTGTTAACAACCTTCTGTACCATGCTTGCTTGTTGTGATAACCAATCAGAACTGTCACCATTGGTTATCACAGAAGACCAAGACTCCGACACCTGAATCCCAGTAAACTTGTAAATGGTCAGAGAGAAAAGAGCTATACCGACCTTTTAAGAGTTAAAGCTATGCTTTAAAGTAAAGGAAAAAAAACATAAACGAAAGACATTAAAACATGGACTTAATCTAGATCAAGCTAATGGCATAAAATACTTAACATTATCCTGAACGAATTTGAATATAAAATTATCACAAATGATTTGATTGGATAATAGTGTCGAGCAGATGAAAAACTTCACACTTACAATAAATTAAAGACTAAATCATCGTTATAGTCCTTAAAATTTCAAGTGTTAGTCACTTTAACCTTTGAGTATACAAATTCCTCCCTTTCTAGTACTTGACTTAATGAAAAGTCATCCATTTACTTCTTGTCCACTGTCATTTACACTAAAATAAACAATACTAAAGGCCTGTTTGAGTAAACTTTTCCATAAACACTTCTAAAAGATGAAAATAAGAGGAAAAAAAAAGTGAATAAACTTCTCCATAAGCTAAAACTAACTTATACATAAGTACAAAAATCTAATTTTTAAGAAGCTTATATAATAGAGCTTCTACAAAATACCTTATACATTAACTTATAGACAAGTTTATTTTATTTTTTCTTCCTCTTTTCTTCTCTTATAAGTGTTTATCGAAAAGTTCCTCGAAATAGACTATTGCTTACTTTACTACTCTATATTAAAACTACTCTCTTACAATATTTGTACATGCATTCATAATAGGGGTCGATAAGCCTTATAATATCAATTTTGGGAGAATTTTGTATTGGGGGAATATCTATCATGCAAAATAAGAGTCCACACTTGGGGTGAGAGGAAACAAAACAACAATACCTTATTAGTGATCCACAGTTTAGTTTTATCTGCTTGAAGTAAGTTCCAGTAATTAAGAATGGTATTATCCTGTACGAACAAAAATCCCTCTGCACTACTAAATTGATCAAAAATTTTGGGCAGGTACCTGAAATCAGGAGATGAATAAAATTACAGTATATCAAGAAGAAATAAACAATCAGAATCACAACTACAGCTCTGGCTATGACTTTGAGGCTACTTACGGGTCAGTGCACTTGTTTTTATGTTATTAAAGATGAAGATCACAAATAGTAATTCAAAAAATTATTCTTCATTCCGTCCATCTCCAACCTCATATTTAACATATATTGTTTGGTTGGAGGAGAGGGGAACAAAGGGTTTTCGATAAAAATCTTTGGATCAGAAATTTAGAGGAAGAAAGGAAAATAGGGGGACTGAAATCCCTCCCCTCCAACTTTTGTGTCCCTCCCCCATGTTAGGCAGATTTTATTTTCCCTACCTTCTCTTTGAACCAAACAGTCCAATATTTAACAGTCAATCTCTCTTTAAAATTCTCATATGATTATCTGAAAAGGTTTAAAGAGATAGAAACAAATGCTTCACTGTATAGAGTAAGTAATATTTCTAACTTTCCTCTTCCAAAATCTTCCATTGCTACATAAGCTACAAAACAGCTCTCACACTAATACTAGCATGCTTAACACATTTCACAACAGCTGAACACATAAGCAATATATCTGTATGTTACTTAACCAAACACCCAATGGCCCAAGGAAATTTACTTAGATGATTTCATTCTTTTTTTTAACAAACTTCAGTCTTTTATTGCCTCTCAGTCCTTAATCTTACTGATAATAGATAACCATCTCCGGTAATCATGAAAGACCAGTATACGATTCAGAATCTATTTAGACAAAATTACAAGTCACCAATTATAAGTAGCACAGTAAAAAAGTAACATTCATATATAATTTAACGATAGAGGGAAATGTAAATATAGCCAGACTTACCTGTATGCATAGTCCAAATGACCCTCCTCTACAACAAGATCTACATCCTTCTTTTCAGACAAAATAACTACAGATCTGAATATCCTTCCATAAAGCAACCTCCATTCAAGGGCTGTTCGTTCCACAGGCCCATTGCAATGCATTATAAGCACAACATTCCCGAAAGTTTTCCTCCACCGGATCAAATTAGCAATCTCATAATTCACCGTTCCAGTTTCTTCAACGCCAAGATGCACTGAAGGCAATTTTTGTGGTACAAACTCTTTTCGATCACCATGACCAATATTTGGCCTTGGCCGTCCCAACTCCAACGACATCAACCTCGGCTGCTGATAGCCAACAGCCAACAAGTCCTGCAGCCAAGCAGCAGTAAGCTTCACATCCTTCTCAGTCCAAAATCCCTCCTCTGCCATTGCAAAACTCAAATCCAAAATCTTCTCAAACAACCTATGCTTATCCGACCGCCACAAAACCAAATAATTAATCAACCTTCCAACATTCACATGAAGATCCTTCTCCTCTGAAAACGGATACGCCTCAACCCTGTCATACCTATGGACCGTAGGTGGATAAACCGCAACATACCCACCAACCTCCCAAAGCAGCCTCTGCCCCCAGTAACCTCTCAACACATCAGAAGCCATCGTGCTGACAGACACCGGGAGCATCAACGCCCAAAACGCAGGCGAATGATACATCGTGTTAAAAGAATTAACAGGTACCATCACACCCTGCGGCAGCGCCACCTTCGGTGCATGCTCATCAAACCTCACATCAAACGCCTCCATACTCGACTTCCGGGTGAAGTAAAACACTGAATCGACATCCGGCAGACCATTCGAAATCCCCTGCTGAATGAACTGCTTCCCTCCAAAAACCTGCGTGTAAAACTCCTCATGCCCAATCTCCCCTACATTCTCCAAAGGCAACCCTCTAGGCCAAACCGAACGTTGCCCAAAATGCACATAAGGGTTTACAACGGTTCGATTCGGGTTATCATGACTATACTGCAACAAAACCTCTTGCCTAGCACCTTCCCCCACTAACTCCACATCAAAATGCTTACCCAAATCATCATCTATCACCTCCCCTCTATCATCAGCGTCAAAAATCTTCTTAGCACCGTGCTGAATCGCAAACAAATACCCCACACTCTTTCTAACATACGAATCATAAGGAAGGTAATCCACAACCCTAAACCCCAAATTGGCCTGTTCCTCCAGGGACAAAAAGATCGCACCTTTGAGGCTCCAATCCGACGGCGTTTTGGACCCACCAACCGCCACCACCTGCCACCCTTTCATCTTCACGAGCCGCCTGAGCGTGTCGCTCGGGTACCCCAACACTGACACCACGATCCACTTCTCCGTCCGGAAGTTCGCGAACTTCGAGGTCTTGTCCGAGATCGGCGCGATCGCGTTCCAGTCCACGCGCGGGTACGCGATCTGCTCGAGCTCCTGCGCCTGCTTCTCGAAGCAGAGCAGCGCGGCGGTGTCGCCGACGTTGCGGAGGAAGAACAAGGCGGCGGCGGTCACGACGAGGAGCACCACCGCCACGATCCTGACGAGGTTGTCGGAGACCCACGCGGAGAAATCGAGGCTCTTGGTGGCGGCCAGCGCCGCAGTCCGCGTGAGGGGCTTCGGATTCAGTGATTTTGGAAGCGCACGCTCTTGGACCATCATTGAGTTTCGCGTGTTGAATTCAATTGAACCCTCCACCGAATGTGCTCTCGGATTGACTTGAGCTGAAGCAGTTTCAACTCTTTCTTTTCCCTCTGAACCCAAACATAGAATGTTGCTAATCTCTTTTTGGGGTTTGGGTTTGAGCAACAGTCTTGGAATGAAGATGAAGTTTTGTTTAAGGTTGTGGTTGCCGACAGGTGTGTCGGTTCCTTAAGCTTGAATGCAACTGCCAGTAGTTTGGTGGAGTGGAATCTTCCTCTGGTTCAGTAGTAACATCTTCTTTTTATTTTATTCATTTTTTTAATCTCTTTTTTTATGTGGTTTGGTGTTGGAAAATGGACTCATTAGGTAATCCTTCACGTTCTCCTATTAATTGGATTTGGAACTTCCATTATAATGCTTTTCATTTATCACCTGCCATGTCAATACCTTTTCTAGATAATATCTATACATTTTCTCTAATTTTTATTTATTTTCCATCCTAAAATAATCAATTTTCACTCACATTTCTTATAACAGCAGATCCTATCAATATTATCATTTTTAATCATTAAAAAACAATGAGTCTTTTTAATACCACTCCAAAATATTTCATCCCCAACATAGAAAAACATAAATGAAGCCTTTAAATAGGTTTTCTTTAGGTTGAAAAACTAGTTTGTGTTGAAGCAAAAAGTGAAAAATGTGTTGTTACCATTTATCTTGATTGAATGGGGACAGAAGGAACTTTGTTTTGTGTGTTATTAAATTACTACTAGTTTGTTTCCAAAGTATAGGTGAGTTGGGAAGAGAGATAAAAGGGGTGTGGTGGCCACTTTTTTGGGGGAGTTTGATGGGTTTCTTTTGAGAGTGTGGACAGCTTAGTTAACAAGTCAATTTCCATCTAATCAATGCCTTCCCATCTGCAGTAACAAGTTTCCAAACAAGTGCTCTGCCTATCAGAAAAGGAAAACCCTTTCTTCTTCCATGTTTAGTTTGGAGAGGACTCAAATGCTATCAAGACATTCCATGAAACATTTACTTTCAATTTTTTTTATATTGATCTAGATCCACATAGACTAGAAAAAGTGGAGAAGATCAAAATAAGATTTATATACTAATGTAAATCTTATCTCATTAATCTGATTTTATAAGATTGAAATTTTATGAGATTGAATCAAACTTAAATCTATTACTAATATAGTATTATTATGATATCAAATCCATCTTAACGAAATTCACGTAAAAATTTCTTACTATTTTTTAAACAATATATGAAAAATTAAATGTAAGCAACAGACAATGTGGATTCTGTTTTTAGACCGGGCTAATTTTGGATGAGTCCCGTTACAGAGTTGTTTGATTGGGCCGAGACGTGCCCAGTGCAAGTGAGCCATTGAATTATTAGTACATCTTTAGTTTCACCATTGAATTCTTTATAATTATATTAAAATAATAATTACCATGATTTTACAAAATAATAATGTCAACATAAATAATATAATGATAGAGATTAAATAAGAAATAAATAAAAAATAAGGACTATTTTTTTCCTTTTTATAAAAGAAATATAATTTGTTTTGTTGAGAAAGGTTTGGATCATCATGCGATTTAATGAATTATGGTTGCGTGCTATTATTATTGTTGTTGTTACATTAATTACTGATATGACAAAACAAGAAATGAATACTCAATATTAATAAAAAAATTACTAAATTTTTTCCATAATAGGAAAGATAGAAAAGAGTTATTGGTTCTTTTCTTTCTATTTTTTTTTTATCATTTATGTAGTTTAAAATAAAGAAAATACTTTACTTTAAGTTAAATTAACGGAATTTTTCTAGTTTTAAAATAAATACTCAATTTTCTTATGTTTTATAAAATGTCACTCATATTTCATATAATTTGAAATAAAAATTAACTTAAAAACTAAAAAATATCGTTTAACATAATTTTATAAAAAGTAAATACAATTTCTCTTAAATTAAATATATAAAAATAACTTTCATTTACTCATTTAAGCATATAAAAGAACTATAAATAACGATAACCACATTATAAAATGGTAGAATAACTACTCATACAAATGATTGGAATAATTTAATAGTTACGCAATGTATTTACATTTTTTAAAATAGAGTAATTATCAATGTTAAAAAGTTTATGTAAATATTTTAAAAGAGAAAAAAATAAAAAAAAATAAACTATTTGCTTTATAAATTAAAATTACTTTATGTATAAACTTCTTTGTAAAATTTCATATATAATTTTTTTATTTTTTTATATAAATTAATTTTAATTTATAATATTTTTTTTAACATATTAACTAATTTTTAGTTTGTATATAATCCGAATTACAGTATTATTCTTGCTCGTAATCCAAGAAAGAGACAAAAATTAAATTAAATAATAAAAATTAATACCCTCTTATAGTATATTATATTTATTAGGCTTTTAACTATTAATAATATTTATTAAGCAATTAATAATAATTATATATATCTCACTTATGAGAAATAAATTTTCTAAGCTTGTCTGAAAAGGCTTAATAACAATAAAAAAATCTGTTAGGACACACGCGGCACACGCTGAGGAAGAGAGAGAAAAATTTGAAAACATTTCAATATACCCGCGAAATTTCAAACCTGAGAGAGAAGAGTGAATGCAACAATGTCCTCGTTTCCGAGTTACGCAGAACGAACGGTTGCATCGTCTCTGCTTCTTCTCAACACCACACCTCCCTCCCCCTCGCTTCAAAAGTAACCGCAACAATCTCAATTCACGTTATTCTTACGTTTCTTCGTTTCGATCTGCACTCTGTTTTCACAAATTTCTCGCTCTGAAGGTTTCGCTCTGATTCAAGCGATGCGGTTCCAGAGAGAAGAAGCATCAGCAGCAAGCATTTCAGAGAAATCTCTGTTTCCTCCGGTTCTAATAAATCCTCATCTTCCTCGCTCACCAACGACGATGGTGATTCCTCGGAGAAAGAGATCAAATCGCGTAGCGTGTCCTTCTCTGCTATCGCACGTTACAATCAGATGAAGCTCAAGGTCGATTCTATATTTCTGTGTACCTTCTCATCGATTTGTAGTTTAGTGTTTGTTTCTCTTCGTTTCCTTTTTGTTAGGAACCAGAACGAAAACAAACAACTCTGTGTGATCTGAAAATTCACTTCACTGTTTCTTCTTATGAGATTATGTATTGTTTTTGTTGTTTCTGGCGATTTTCGGTTCTGTTCTATTGGATTTGATGATGTTCAATTGAGTTTAAGCGAGGTCGGTGTTAGAGGATCAGAGATTTAAACATTTGATTGATAATTGCGATTCATGTTACAATTTTCTGGTCTGTTTTATAAACTGAGGACTTCTGTTTTATAAAAGATTGCGAGGAAGATAAGGTCGAAGGTCACGTGGACCTCGTCGTGCTCCGGAGACCAGAAACCGAACGCCGGCGAGGCTGCGAAGATGCTCTCTCCTGTTTCGGCCTCCGGCGAGGCCTCGTCCTGCTTGTCGAGCAGCTCGAGCGGCATCTCGAGCGCGCGAAGCTTGCGCTACGCTAAAAGATGCAGTGGCGCGATTGTTGAGCGAGTGGCCGGGATCGGACGCGAGAAGGCGGATCCGTCGCGTCGCGCTGCCGGTTCGCCGCACCTGCGACGGCGCGGCGAAGCCATACTGAAGTTGCTCTCTTGCGGTGGCTCCTCTGAAGTGAAGATCCGTCAAATGCTGGGTGACAGTCCCGACACTAGCAAAGCTCTACGAATGTAATTTCCTCTCTCTCTCTCTCTTACACACACAGATTGTTGCATGCAACATAAATGTTTACGTGTTGTAAATCTAATAGGTTTAGTTTGTTTAATTTCAGCGGAATGAAGATATCTTGGTTTTTTAAGTGAATTAAAAAATTCAATCACTAACCGTTTGATTTTGTTATTGCGGCGAAAACAAGCACAAACCATCTATCTCTGAAAAACTCTTCGGATTTTTCATCCACAAAAATGCTAACAAATCACTCTCACGGTGTGCTTAATAGATGTTCTTACTGTAATACCTATCCGTACAATAGAGATGATAGAAAAGAGAGGAAAGAGTAAGATGAAAATAAGTAAGGGGAGTGAAGATTGATGGAAAATAAAGTGAAAAGTAAATATGTTAAATAGAGAAGAGATGAAAAGAGAGATATACCAAAATAACAAATACTACTTTTTTTTTATTATTATTGAATCAGTCCAGCCCAACATCCTTACTTATTCCTTTCTTCATTCATCCACCGTAAATTATGTCCACAAATTAAAGGCTTAAAATTTAATTATAAATCTTATTGTCTACTTAATAAATTCCAATAATACTAAACATGTTTAAAAGAAACTATTAAAAAATTGATATTTAATGCTCTTTTCATTTAAATGTCGTTATTTTTCTGTGTCTAATGGAAGGAAGAACTATGTCTAGGTTGCTGAGGGTGGATGCTGTGAAAAGAGCAGGCTCGGGCGGGCGTTATGATCCTTATCTTTACACGGTTCACATTCTTATTATTCACTAATTAATTGAGTTTAAATTTTATAGTATGAAATTCGGTGCCATTTTAATCATGATTCATGCAATAATAATCGAGTGTCATATATGATAATAACAACGTACAGTTTAAATCTTTTACACTTATCCTATCTTTTCCCCGTCACATCTTCGATGTTATACTTCATAAAGATTTCTCTAAGAGGATTTCATTTCCTTGTTTTCATGTTGCTTTGGAAAACAATTATTTTTTTCTCACAGATAAGTGGATGAAGTTAGCACTGATGGGTAGATTGTAGCGGATTAAGTATACTCACACGGATAGGTATGTCATATTTCGGTGCAAATTCAGGTATGTATATCCCTAAAATATAATAGGGAAATTTTGCTATAGCCCAATTATTATATAGTATTGTAGAGGTTTTTATGCTCTCCGTTATATATAGTATAGAAATATAACCATCGTATAGTACATGATGCTATCCGTATGTAGTACAGAAATCAATAATCATGTTTAAGTAAATATTTTTGTTTTTTTTTCTTGTTCAGCTCTACTTATTCTTCATATTCAAAATATGTCCAGTTGTGTAGTGAAAATATAAAAGTCAGAAGTGGTAGAAATATAAATTGGAACTGTTAAAAGTTGATTTCTGCGGGGCACGATACATTAAGTGATGTGACCTCTGTAGTCTATTCGCTTAAAATTCACATTTGAAAGAAGTAATCCATTGAGGATAATAACTACATAACACATGTATCATACAATATGATGAATTTTCTCTCAGAAGTTCATGAAATATATTTTAAGTAAGAATTGAGTCATCTCTAGCTGAAAAATCAATTAGAGGAGGGTGGCAATAAAAGTGTGAATTTTACAAAACATTAATTAGGCATGAAAAAAAAAATCCTGAATATCCATCAATTTTACCTTATTTTGATAGGAAAAAATATTATTTCACTGGATTCAAGAGTTTGGGATTCAGATGTGAAACATATATATGAAAAAGGATAAATTGTTTTTAAGAGTAAATGTAATTTGAAAAGCAAGCATAAGAAAAATTATTATTTATTCTCACAATTAATTTATTTCATGAAACCATTAAATTATAAAAAAAATAACGAGAACGAATATTCTTATAATAAAGGAATTTTTTTATATTAAATTATATTGATATAAATTTTTCTAAATATTATATTATTTAACATTTTTTTTATTAAATCTTATATTTTTTAAAATTATGTATATTAATATAAATAATTTGATATCTAAATTATATAAATCGAAATCAAATTAACATATACTAAAATCTAAATCATTTTAATAAATTTATTAGTGTTTTTAATTTTAATAAAATTTGATATAAATAATTATGATAATATGAAATTATATTTTAATAGTTGAATTGATAAATTCATTTTTTAAAAAAATTATAACAGTTATACCGATGTAAATAATTATGATAATATTAATTTTTTATTTCTACTTCCTTATTTTTTAATTTTTTAAATTAAAATATAATTAATAGATTAGTTTATGGTGTTTTAAAATACTTTATATTTTTTACAATTTTAACATATTCTCACAATTTTTTTATCAATTAAACTTGACAATAACGAGTCCTAAGATATTAAATCTGTCTTCTTGAAACTTGAATTTGACTTTCCTTTTTCCAAGGATGAGAAGAGCCAAACAACCTTTTTTTTTAACTGACCCTTTAACTTTATCTCTTGTCATCAAATCTTTTATAAATATTCAGAAACAGTTTATGAAAGCGAGGCAAATTCTTTGCGTAATAAAATATAAAATTTAAAATTATAAAACAGATAAGGAGATAGATAATAACATAAGTAGATGAATTATAAAAAAATAGCATAATTTTTTTAAAAATATTATAACTGTTAAAGATAGGTGACAGAAAAATCACACCAATTTTTAATATATTATCAAAATTTGAGTTGTTTTTTTCTTTCTGTGAAACTGTATTTTGATTAAATAATAAATCATATAATATTACTTTAGTGTCTATTTTAAATAAGTCACGTAATTATAAATATAATATAATGATAAAAATTTATTTATATCTTAAATAACATACTTTAGATAAAAATATAAAGTAAAATTAAAATAATATTAATTATTTTTTAGTATTATTTTTTATTTAATCTTACTTATATGTATTAAACCTACATTAAATATCTTTAACCTAATATAATAAAAATATATTATTTTATATATACAAAATATTTTGTTTATTATTAAAAATATATTATTTTGCATATTAAGTTTTTTTGAAAAAAGAATTATTGAAAAAAATAAAAATATATCATAATAATATTTTCTAACAAAATAATATTATTATATTTTTTCATGGACCAAAGAGGGAATGAGATTGTGTAAGAATTTCATTGATGAAAATGAGTTTTTTTGTGTCTAAGGAAAGTCTCATCTTTGAAGACTAAACTTGGTAATTATTGTCATAAGTCAATACTAAAAACTAAATTCGAGTTCTGATTTAAATGTAGTAATATACGTTCGAAGAGTTTCTGTTATAATTAGAATAATTTGTGAAAAATATAATTGGAAGAAAGAGGATGAAAGAAAGATAATATGAGAGAGAACAAAAGATTCTATAGACCATCTTAATAAATTTGCACAAATTTATACAGAGAGTATTAACACTCTTGAAAATTTTAGATTTTTTTTAATTATAATTCATATTTATTTATTCTTGCAATATAACAGCTTACTTTTATATATATATATATATATATATATATATATATATATATATATATATATTCTTAGAATTTGATTTGATATATTTTCATACTAACAATTAGACATCTTAAACATAAAATATAAATATTTGTAATTATTTTTTTAATAATTTAATAATAAATGACTCGATATTATTAATAATCATTGAGATAAACTTCTATATCATTTTTAACTTTGAATTTAAATCTAATTTACAAAATTAATTTGAAAAACCAAGTTAATTTACATTCGGTTATATATTATATCAAAATCTTTATACAAATTAAGGTTTTTAACATAATAAAATTCATACTTATTAAATAACATCACTAATTTAATGATCAAATTGAATGCTAAAAGACTCATTTATGCTTTATTAAGTTAATGCTTGTCTTATTTATTGTTCTACTAATGCGGGACTAGAAATGAGAATTAATTCATATTAATATATTTTTTACATTTATGCTGGATTTATCTGCGTTACAGAAAGGCTATAAATATTTAAAGCATTCACAAAAACTATAAATGAACATTTATTTATTTCCTATAAATATGCAGAAAAATGCGTGAAACGTATCAATTATACGTTATATATATATATATTTTTTTTTTCTTTTTTTAATTTGTTCCTGAGATTAGTATTTGAAAAAAAATATTCAAATGATTTTTCTTTTGGAATTTCAATTTTCTGTCTATCACTCATTACACTTTTTATGGGAAGATGAAGTTGATCTAAATATGCAATGCAACAAACAACAGGAAACTTGAGCAATCTGAAATTTACAATATTCGATTTCACAATCTGAAATTGAAAATTGGTTTTTAAGAAGAGTTATATCCTCATATGTAACTATAATTAGTAAAAATTAAAGATATTAAAATAATGTAAATGAAATGTTATTGTCTTTTTTATTATTATTTTAATTTACACTGAGGTTTAACTAATTATATTTACAGATATTACAGGCATATAAAAATAATTCCTAATTATTTTTTAACTTGAGTTTCAATGAGCATTATTCATTTACAAATAAAATATTTTAAAGTTATATTTCGTATGAAATTTTAATTTATACTCAACCAATAAAAAAATGTATCGATAATGTTATTTTAAATGGATTTTATTAAAAACATTGAAATCTGAAATTTCTTCCAAATGTTTAGACGTGTGGGCCACATTGTAATGATTTCAAAAGTTCAGAGATAGTTACAATTTTATGAGAATTTTTGTTTTTAAAATAAGTATGGAATAGATTATATATATATATATATATAATATCAGAAATGTCTTTAAAAATATATTTTAATTTAATATATTCTTTAATAAAAATTAAATTTTTAATATTTTAACATATTAAAATATATGTTTTAACAATTGTTCTTTAGATACAAATGAATCGCAAAATAAAAAATTTAATCACATATCTTATTCAATATACCACTGAAATAGTAGAAGAAATATTGAAAGTATTATAGAATAATATACTGATTAAGTGACACATGTTTATTTTAATTTAACTAAAAAATTCGATTTTAAATCTTAATTAAATATACAATTATATAAATACTAACGAAAATAAATTTATTATTTTTCTATTCATAAAAATTAAATATGTCATAATTTTTTAAAAATAATTTACAGAATCTGCCCAATAAAGTAAATTAACCATTTAATGTATTTAGTAATTTTATCATATTCAAATAAATTAATTTCATAAAATAATAATAGAAAATGGTCAGAAAATATTTTTTTGTAAACAACACTTCCTTTTTGTAATGATGTAAGGCATCCTCCGAGTTTTGTACAGCTTGCAATCTTTCGTATCATCCCTTGTTTCTCGTGATTCTAAACGTTTTTCAAACGTGTACTACGTTTTCAGTTTTCTCATTCATTTCGTCGCTTCTTCCTTCTGTTTTTCCATTTCTTTCTACAAAGCATGCATTTTCTGCGTTCCTAATGTGACCACCTTTTGTTTCTTTCACCCTTCTCATTTTGCTTCGTAAGCCATTCCTTGGACTGGTTTGTTTGACTTCTTACCCCCCCAAAAGCCTTCTGGGTACATTGTGTCACATGCATTTGAAGCCATCGGTGAGGTGTGGGTTACTCAATTATCCAGTGAAAGCTTTCAAAATCAAAGCTTTTCACTTGAAGCACCGAATCTTGGTTTAAGGGAGTGTTGCAAATAGTAGCTCTCTTGGTTCCTTCGATATTCACATTTCTAAGAGAAGATCTTCTTTTTTAAGATGCTGTTTTCAGTAATGAGAATTTTGTGCTTGTTGCTTTTTCTCCTTACTTGGTATCAGTCAAAATCTCTGCTTGTGGGTACTGAGTTGCAGGAACAAACTATACTACTTTCCATCAACCAAAAGCTTAGAGTCCCTGGATGGAATGCCAGCGACTCAGATTACTGCTCCTGGAAAGGTGTCACCTGTGGCCATCACTCACTGGTGGAGAAGCTCAATCTGTCTAATCAGAATCTTGGAGGCGATGTAAGTTCAATTTCCAGGCTCAAAGCTTTGAAGTGGCTCGACCTTTCAAAAAATAACTTTCATGGGTTGATCCCTACTTCTTTTGAAAATTTATCCCATCTTGAGTATCTGGACTTGTCTTCAAACAAGTTTGAAGGTTCAATTCCTCCAGAATTGGGTGGCCTGAGGAGCCTGAAAACATTGAATTTTTCCAATAACATGCTGGTGGGAGAGATACCAAAGGAACTTCAAGGCCTTGAGAGTTTACAGGATTTTCAAATTTTCAACAATCAATTGAGTAGTTTTATACCATCTTGGATTGGGCATTGGACCAATCTGAGAGTTTTTGCTGCTTATGAGAATAATTTCAATGGAAAGATTCCAGGTGCTCTGGGGTTCATTTCTGAGCTCAAAATAATTAACCTGCATTCAAACCACCTTGAAGGTCCTATACCAGGAAGCCTTTTTTCTCCAGGGAAGCTAGAAGTTTTGATCCTCAGTCAGAACAATTTAAGTGGTGAAATTCCCGAGGAAATTGGGAATTGTCAAACCCTTTTCAGTGTTCGAATTGGAGACAATAATATAGAAGGTAATATTCCTAAGAGTGTTGGAAATCTTACTAGCCTTGCTTACTTTGAAGCGGCCGATAATAATCTTTATGGTGAGTTAGTATCGGAATTTTCTCTGTGTTATAATCTCATCTTCTTGAACTTGGCTTCAAATGGATTCACTGGTACAATTCCAGCAGAATTTGGACAGCTTATGAACCTGGAGGTGCTGACGCTTTCTGAAAATCGCCTTTTTGGTGATATTCCAGAATCGATTCTGCAGATCAAGAATCTTAAGATTCTTAAATTAAGCAATAACAGGTTCAATGGAACAATACCAAATAAAATCTGTAACATCTCTCAGTTGCAGAAGTTGCTGTTGAGTCAGAATTCCCTAAGAGGAGTGATCCCTCATGAAATTGGAAGGTGTACAAAACTTTTTGAATTGCAATTGGGCAGTAACAATTTGACTGGAACTATTCCTTCTCAGATTGGTTACATGCATAACTTGGAGATAGCTTTAAATTTGAGCTATAACCATCTTCAAGGACCATTGCCTCCAGAATTAGGAAGACTAATCAAACTTGGTTCTCTGGATGTTTCCAACAATAATCTCTCAGGTAATATCCCAGACGCACTTATCAGGATGTCCAGCTTGATTGAGATTAACTTGTCAAATAATCAGCTCAGTGGCCCATTGCCAAACTCTGGACCATTCCAGAAGAATCCTGCTTCAAGTTATTTGGGAAACAGAGGGCTTTGCGGGGAGCCATTGAACACTACATGTGAAGATAATAGTTATCATTATGAGGCTAAGAAATACAAAAACAATCATGAAATTTATAAAACCACAGTATCTATACTTGGACCATGTCTTGCAGCTTTTATGTTATTAGCTGTAGTTGTCTTTGTAATCAGAATGTGTCGAAGGCAAGTAGCATATGATGCTGAGAGAGGCTACAAAATCAGTAAGAAGAAACCATCTATAATATCAGGAATGGTTTTTGTTGACAATCTAAGACAAGAAGTAGACCTTGACGCGATTGTTAAATCATCTCTGAGTGATTCTAATAAGCTTAGCATTGGCACTTTTAGCGCAGTTTACAAGGCATTGATGCCTTCTGGGATAGTCTTACTTGTAAGGAAATTGATCTCTTTGGACATGACAATGCTGCAGCACCAGAACAAGATCATTGCAGAGCTTCAAAGGCTGAGCAAACTATGTCATGAAAATATAATGAAACCCATTGGATATGTTATTTGTAATGATTTTGCTCTTCTCATTCATCAGTATGTATCCTATGGAACATTGTCTCAACTTCTTCATGAATCTGTCATGCAACCTGGATATCAGCCTGACTGGCCTGTTAGACTATCTATTGCAATTGGAGTGGCAGAAGGTTTGGCTTTCCTTCATCAGTTACCAATGATCCACCTAGACATTTCTTCAAACAATGTTCTTCTGGATGCAAATTTTAAGCCATTGATTGGGGATGTCGAAATATCGGCACTTCTAGATCCAACCAAAGGCATTGCAAGTATTGTTCCATATCTTGGTTCCTTCGGTTACGTTGCACCAGGTATACTACTTTCTGGCATCCAATTATCCCATATTTTCTTCTTACTAAATTTTAAACTAGATTAAAATTCTGGTTCTATATTGAACACTGTTTATTGCTTTAGTTCTTATATTCAAAAATGTTTTTCAGGTCTCTCATATATCAAAGTTAATTTTAGTTTCAGTATTTTAATGATTGTGGTTCTGTTCCCTATATTCCTTATATTTTCAATAATGTAGTGGGTTTTATCCTGTTCTAGTTCAAAATGACTTATAACATGAAGGATGAAATTCACCACATTTTAGAGATAAGGGAATAAGATTATCCTTTATAAAATCAACTTTTACTAAATATTGATAGACCTAAAACTCTAAAAAAGTAAATATATTTTGATCCCTACAAGAATGTAAAAGTGTTTATGATTTCTTCCTATTGTTCTATCAATGGATTCAATATGGTATTCTAGACTGTACTCAATAAATAGGTGTGACTCCCTTGTCATGTCAGGTCAAGCATTGAAAAGCTTACTGCTGATGGAGTGAATTATGTGGAATAGATACTTTTGACATCATTTAACTATTTTGCTTATTCCATGGTGCAGAATATGCATATGTAATGCGAGCCACAGAACTTGGAAATGTTTATAGCTTTGGTGTGATTCTGCTAGAAATGGTAACGACTAGAACACCAATTGATCAGGCTTCTGAAGAAGCTTTGGATTTGGTGAAATGGGTTCATAGAGCTGCAGTAAGAGGTGAAACTCCAGAACAGATACTGGATCCAAGGCTTAGCTCAGTATGCAATGCTTGGAGGAAAGAAATGCTTGCTACTCTAAGGGTGGCTATGTTGTGCACTGACTATACTCCAGCAAATCGACCAAAAATGATCAACTTTCTGGAAATGCTTCGAGAAATAAAGAACCCAACTGATTTCTCTGAGGCATGATCTACCATGTAGTAGAAATAAAAATAAAGCTTAATAAATTGGTGTTTTTATAATTCCTACAGACCAAAAATTAAAAAATATATATATTTTTTAATTCGAATGAGAACCAATCATAACAAAAATTGAAAATAATTTTATGTGACATCACCTCAAAATTAAATGGTAAAGTAGGCTGATTATTAGATTAAGCGATTCAACTCATCGAATGTGTGTTAAAAAATAACTAAAAATAATATTTGAAAAAGAAGAAAATGATGAGATAAGTGTCATTATCTTATTATAATAATTTACTAGTAGTTATATCTTTTCATTTTATTTTAATATAATAATTTTACAAGTAACTCATTTTAATAAATAAGATATTAAGTAAGATTGTTAGTTTGAGTTCGTTAGTTAGACTAGGTATACCTTGTCGTACTAACTGTGTTGTTTGTCGCATAATGCATGCATGTTTGTCGCATAGTGCATGCATATATTGCTAGCTAAATCTCATTTGGAGGTAAATATATATTATTGATTGAGTTTATTCAATTTTTTTTTATTAAATATGATTTAATATAAATTTTAAATCAAAATATTTTTTTACAATTTGATTCAAATTTTTATTATTGTAAAATTATTAAAAAATTATAAAAATTTGTAAAATATTTTTTTATAAAAGAAAATATTATATATTTTATAACAAAAATTTATTAAATAAAAAAATATCTTCATAATTATTTTTCTCTACTTTCTTTTAATAATTGTTTTGGTATTATTTTTAATAATATTTTTTGTCTTTTATTAAATAATAAAAATAATTCATTATAAAAATTAAATTAATAATTATATTGATAAATAAATTATATTTTTTATATTTAAAAATTATGTTATCATATTTAAATAAATATAAATATAATATAATTAAATTATAAAATAATTTTCAAGAGATCAAATAATTTAGTTCCATTTAGTTCAATTTCTTATAATACTTATATTTAAATATAATAAATAATTTAGTTCAATTTTTTATTTAAAGTTCCAAATCCAAATTATATTATGTTATTTAAAAAATAGATCAAAAAATTTAAAAAGAATTTAAACTTTATTTTTTTTCTAATTTTTTATAGTTTTTTTTTTAATTTTCAATTTTTTTTGAATAAATTCAGTTTTTAATATGTAAGTGGCACTTAATTACCTTTCAACTTTTAATCAAATTTTTTTTGACAAAAAAAAAAAAACAAAAGACTGATCTGATCTTTTTTTTATAATTTTTTTCTTCATATTCAATTTTACTATTTTTGTTAAGAGATATTCTAATAACTTGTAACTTAATTTGACTAACTTCTTTAAAACTTTTTTGGTACACCAGTTTGTTTTAGTAATTTTTAGTTTATTTTTATAAATGACTTAAATAATATACTTTACTAACTTTCCTTTTTAGTAATTTTTTAATTTATTTTTATGTTCATTTATTTGAAATATCATGTTAACTCATAACTGAGAAAAAAAAATTAACTCAAAGAACTAAATGTCATTTTATATCTAGCATGTATTTCATTAATTACTCATAATATTTTATTTCATTTAGTTAATTTTATAATTTTTTTAACTCTTCAGTTACCAACTTTTAACTTGTAACCTATAATCTTCAACTAGCTTAACAATTAGTTTTAAATACAAAAAAAGATAAAAAAAAAAAAAAGTTATGAAAATAGAGTGAGGTTCGTACTGCTTTCATAAATACCAATGTATTTTCATTCTAATTTCTAAATAAGAAATTAGATATTTCGAAAATTCAGGTTAATCAGCAAAAATATGTGTATTACTATTGATTGAGTTAAGCTTGCAAATTTCTACCCAATCTGCATTTCCCATAACTGATAGTGACCATTGAAGTAGTCAGTGTGATTCAAAACATGAAAAATAATTGAATAATCGAGTAATGCTATCAGCCAATCCATAGCATAGATACAAATAAGTAAATAAGCATCTTCAAATTCATATTCATATTTTGGTTATAAAATTTAATTTTGATATATACTTTGAGTGTAAGGATTTCTTTATCCTATCAGTTAAGACTTTAATTATGATAAAAAGTCAACAATTTTTAATCATATGATAATCCATGATTGTATGACAATGTTTAAACTCTATATTGAAATTCAATTCATATATAAAAAACTATTCATCCAGTCTATTTAGTGCAAAAAAAAAGTGCATTTTCTTCTCAACATATATAAACCTATCATCTAGAATTGCCCCCATGATCCCTCTCAACATGTTCCACAAGGGCAACAGGATCTCGAAATCCTCTACTACACTTAGGGCAAGCATCAATTGTAACCTTTGCTCCAGATCGGTTGCCACTCCTTTCATGAACTTTTTGCACATGATCTACCAAAGTAGTAACAGAGGAAAACTTAGCACCACACTGAGGGCATTGCTCCACTTGACCACTGCTATGGCTCGATCCCACCGCACCTGATGTTGTCCACCAGGCTTGGTTAACTTCACTCAACTTTGACACACCAGCTTCCGCGGAAGCTCGAATGTTAGAAACTGCATTAGCAAAGCTTGTAGACCATCTAGATGATGCAGATGAACTTGACTGGGGTTTGGACTCCTGTTTTTTACTCACATTTAAAAGACTCCTAAATGAAAAGCTTGTTTCCATTTTTTTGGGACCAGGACATTTATGATCAGGTCCAAACCGATGCTTTAAACAATGGTCTACCGTACATTCCCTGCACTTAATTGTGTTTGAGAATCCTAATATCTCTCTGCATCCTGGGACAGGACATTTTTTCTTCTTCGTGACTTTCTCATAATTGGATGGGTCACAATCAGTGTTGACATGATTCTCCCAAGTTATGTTTGCATCTTGGTCAGGAACTAGGCGAACTCCTTTGGCACAAAGTGGACATATAACTACAGTGACATCTTGCTTGTCAGCTTTTGTACACTGATGTTTAATATAACTTCTGTGCTCCAAACAATACACCTGCAAAGATTTGGCTGATAAGTTAGATCAAACAAAAAACTCTTAAAATGAGCAGAGGTGAAATAATAATTCATAATTCCATACCTAGACAAATTTTCATAACATCATCAGGCAAAATCAATAATCAGAATAGTGTTTCAAGCATGAACCCAAGAAGTTTAAGTGCTACTCAGAACTAAAGAAAAATGATTAATAATTAATCAAACAAAACTGAAAATAGAAGTAGCAGAACCCAAAACTGACTTTTGAGGGGAGTAAAAGTTTTAAGTTGAGCTCAACCAATTAAAATTTTAAAATACGATTATCAAAGTCAAGAGTTTACTCAAACTCATGGAACAACTGCACATACTTGACTCTTGAGTATACCTATTATAAAAATAATACTTTTAACCAAGGTTATCGAATCATGAATCACTAAGCTATTTTTTTGAATTGTGAATCATAATTTGTATCAAATCTTAACATTCAGAGACAATAAGAAATGACTTTAAATAGATCATATCAATGATGTTTAGTGTTCCATGAAAAGTATTTAAACTAGGCATAGATAAAACAACGGTCTAATAGAACAAAATTATTAGTTATATCTGAGATGAAGCCTTTATTTTAGAAAAATGGAACAAATTAAATAGCTACATAGAGTGCATGCATTGAATGAGTGAGTGACAAACATAAGTAGAGGAACAAACAAATAAGATAACTTTAGAAGTGTTCCATCAATTCCTTTTCATTTATCAATTTAAGTTTATACACGTTTCAATTTTTTCATGAGAATTGGTGTTAAAAAAATGAATGGTATGATTAGTATCAATGATTCGAGTTTGAACAGATTCATTCATGAATTGTAAGATTCTGATAACTATGCTCTTAACAAAACAATAAATCATAGTATGCAACTACGATAATAAAGTGTAATAGTACTATAGTATTTAACAAAATCAAATTACATAAATGACTGAATCATACAGAAATGTATGAAAACATAAATTTATATAGGGAAAACATTTTCAAAAGAGAGTTAATTTCTTCAAATCATTTAATCCTAGTAAACTATTACATTTACATTAGCTTCAGAAACAATGTATGTCCGTATAAAACATTGTCACAATGTATGAAAAATTTACATATGATTTCAAACTTGCTGGCTCAGTTCTTCACTCTAGAGTGTACACAAGTTTAACGAGCTTACCTAAGTTTACCACAAAAGAACTTTAATAGTGAGTTAACTCATTTTCTCTAACTAATAGTAAAATCATAAGAATCTAAGAGCTAACTCAAGAGTTTGATAAACTGTTAAAAAGATTACAGCACCCCTCCACACACACATATATATCTGATGGTATTTTTCTTTAGTTGAATTTGAGGGTCATATGAGAAGAAAAAGATCAATACTTAGATGCAATTCCTTAGAGCTATTCTCCCCGGTTATAATTGAAAGTGCCCCAAATAACGGTTGGCATTGGTTAAAACTTCTATTTCAAACCCAAAAAATACCAATAAAGCTGCATCCAAGTCTTATCCTAAAACTAACCATAAGCTGCAACAATAAGGAGCCAACCATTCCCACCGTTTTGGTCTCCGCTCTTAACCATCATTCCACTTTTCCCGTAGTTGATAACTACTTTCACTGCCTTCCTAATTCTGGAAGCCACTTCCTCTGCACTTTTCTTGTATTGATTTAACTTTGCAGACTTGTACAACTAGCCAACTTCCCCTCCCTACTTCAACATAAAAATAAAAACAAGTCCATCCTTCCATAGCTCATCACCACAAAAAAGTAATTCATTTTCATCACCATAATTCCTTAAAAATTGTATAAATTAGTCAGTATGGGAAAATAGAATTCGCCCAAGCAGCTACAAACTATGCAACAAAGCCATCAATACGCAAAGAAAAGTTGTATGACGCAGCAGATCAAAAGGGAGTTTTGGAGCATAATACTATTATAATAAATTGGAACCAAAACATCGACAGATGAATAATCCAATAGGTGTTCTCATATTTCATGTAATACAAGTAGTTAATCAAATTAAAGCATTAGTCGTAATTCAATTGAAAAACTCACTTGCTTGACTATAATAGAGATAGAGAAAGGGAAGAACCTGGTGACAGCGATCGCATGTAAAGGGCAAGAAATCGATGAGCTTGCAATCAGAGACAGAACAGTGTTTTCCCAGATCTGGGAATTCGGGAGTTCCCATCCAACACACTCACAAACAGAGTTTGAAGGAAAATGAAAATGAAAATGAAAATGAAAATGAAAATGAAAATGAAAATGAAAATGAAAATGAGAGAAAAGAAGCAGAGGATGACGGTGGGTGGGAAGGAAAGGGAAAGGAAACAGAAGGAGTCTTCCTATGCTGTTGACCTTCACCTCTTCCCAATACCTCATCATCTTCTAATCTCTTTCCAAACTATTTATATATCTAATTTCTCTTTCCTTCTTTTTCTCTAAATATATTTTCATATGTTTTTATTCACTTACCCAATAATTTATTTATTGTGATTAAATCAAATTATTAAATAATACTAATATCAATATATTTATTATTTAAATTTATTCAATTATTTAAATATTTAATTATTTAAATATTAAATAATATAATCTATTTTTAAAAAATTATTTTAAAAAATTTATGTTCAATCGTGTTTTCATAATTACATGTGGTTTCTAAAACATATCAAATTTTCTGTCTTCCTAATTAACTTACTATGATTCAAATTACAATATCTACAACACTTATGAAAGATTGCATGCATCTCTCTCTCTGTACATAATTGAATCTGTCACTCAATATAATGAATATTTATTTATAAGTGAATATTCACATAAATTAGAAGTAAAATAAATTTTATTTATGAAACATAGTACAAATGATGAGAATCATAGGTGACTATCATTATTACATCATCACATATATTATTGTTGGCTGCTACAAATGAATGAGTTAGCCTTATTATTGTCCATCTGTGTGAAAGCAAATCTGCATTATTTGTGGTGTGTTTTCTCTTGCTATGGGCATTGAGGGTTAACATCTCCTCCGTAGGACACTTGAACATTGCTGCATGAAGCCTTAGCCACTCCTCCACCTTCATTTTGCAGGTCTATGTTCTGCAACACTATCCCCTTGCATGGAAACTTCTGGCTGCAATCAAATTGCACACCTACATCAGAAGCACTTGTGCCCTTTATGTTTTGGTACAACACATTCCTAATCTGAACTGCAGATTCCTGCAACAACACAACCTAATTAACCATCACTAGTTAAATGAATAAAAATTAAATTGTAGTTTCAGCCCATTAATTTTAGCCAATTTTCAGTTCTGCATGTGTTTTATTTCGTTTATTTAATAGCCACTCCTTTAAGAGACATCATTTTTCACTCGTGATTACTTGAATGCATGAAAAATCCGATTGTGGAGAATCTGATAGAAATACATAGCTAGGGTTAATTTGATTATTTACTTGTTTTTTGCATGGTGTGGCTTGATCACAGTAATTTTGATCTATTATTATGGGGTTGGTTACTTTGTCCATTTGAATGTTCTGAAACTTGATGTTGTTTGCACTTCCTGACCCTCCCTGCATGCATGCATGGACATATTAAATTAACCAGAAGGAATTTATATAGTACTGTATTATATATATACTGTATGGTAAAGTGGTTGTTCAAATTTCAAATTACCTGCCATGTCTTAATTCTTACTCCATTTGTAGTTCCAGAAAATTTAGCTCCGTTCACCATTATTCCTGAAACAAAATCCTTGGATCCCCCGGAACCTAAGCTTCCAATGCTGAGATCATTGTTGCAGACAAGTCACATTTTAAATTAATCATTGCAATGTGCCAACAAGTCTCAACAATATTAAGCAGATTGAAAGAGTTCTAGAAAAAGCTATTTCACCTCGTTAAAGCACTTTTTTTTAAAAAATATTTTTTTCATGAGTTAAAATTAATTATGTATAAACTAATTTGTAATTAAAAGTTATATAACATATCCAAATTCCAAATACACCCTTGTGGTACATAGAAGATTGATGATTATATTATTGAAGGTACCTGATACCATGGCCTGGTCCGCAGGTTATGTTTGTGACTTTTACGTTAATGGATCCACTTTCAATTGATATACAATCATCACCTGCAAAGAATTGAAACCAACAGTGATTTAGAAGCTTATAGAAATTCAATGCTTTATAATTTTTATTGTTTTGAAAACGAAGAACATAAAGATTAAGAATACCAGTTCCTGTAACTGTGTTTAAGATTTGAATGTTCCGAGTGTTTGTGATGTGAATTCCATCAGTGTTTGGGCTCTCTTCAGGTGCTGTCACAGTGAGACCAGAAACTAAAACATTCTCAGAGTCTTGGAATGAAACATGCATCTGTTGTCCATTCTTTATCGTCAAATCCTCAACTGTCAAGTCGTTGCACTTGTAGAAAGTCAACGCCTGCAGAGATACAAAACAATGGTTAGCATTTGAAGGTTACATCAGGGAATTAATGGATCTTCTTCTGTCAAATTCAACATGATGAATTTTTATAGGGGCAATAATATACCGTAGGGGCATTCTTGCAAGGCTGCAAAGAGAAAAACATAAGAATCATTAGCATTTGAATAAGATTTATATATACTATTCATCAAAGATAGCAATATTGTACTATAATATATATCATACAAGCTTTTGGTTCCTTTTGCATGAGTTTTGCCACCATATGTTTCCATTTCCATCGATGGTTCCACCACCTTTAACTGATAGTTTCTGAACACTGTCGAACATAAGCCAGTGTGTGCGGTCTTCGTTGTAATCTGATGGGTTATCTGATGCTTCAAGGGCTCCAGAGATCTGATAAAATAAACAGTAGTTCATCCCAAATTGTACATTATAATCTATGTAACTGTGTTGCATGATTTACCTAATTGTAGATTTCTTGAAGGTTTAACTAATGCTTAAGAATATTTGGAACTAGCAATTTTAATCTGTGCCTTACTAACCTGGACTTCGATGTTGGATTTGCAAGGGCCAGAAAATGTGATTGGCTTGAGTAGATAATTCCTCTGTGGCACCACAAAAACTGCTCCTCCTGATGAACATGCTACTTCCCAAGCCTTTTTGAATGCCTGAAATAACCAACCATAAAACGAGAATGAATAATTCAAACACTATCATTCTTTTCAATTCAAAAAAGCACTGTATTAACATTTATATATATATATATATATATATATATATATATATAAGTACACTAATTAAGAAAGTTAGTTAGTAATATATTTAATTATACTAATTTCATTTAAAAGAATAAACATATTTTCCAAAAACTCGATATAAAAATAAAATTCCAGTTTGAAGATAGTCTCATTAAATAAGATATAATTAATTGAAATTTGTTTATATTTGAGATCAGACATTTATTTTTCTTACAATAAAGATTGAAGAAATAGCATCAGAAGAAATACTTACACGTATTTTTTATTAGACAAAACTATATAAACTTAAAAGGTTCAACAATTAAAATATATATTTTTTTGTTAGAAATAACATGCATGTGACATCAATTTGTGTATAGGTGATAATATGTACCTGAGTGTCATCACTTTTACCATCTCCTTGAGCCCCATAATCATTGACATTAACCATTTTAAGAGAAGAAGAAATCTGACCCAGTTTGTCAAAACTCTTCAAGCTCAATACATGTGTACTTTGCATGATGAAGTCCTTGAACGTACCACCATCATCGACTTTAGGAGAACCCTCATCAAATAACCTAAGTGGGTCCTCTAGCAAAGTGCTATCAGCAAAAGAAATAATCATGATAACAAGGAAGGAGAGGAGGTGTCTTGGGAGGGCCATTGTTACTTCAGTTTCCCTTTGTGTGAAAGTGAGAATAGATGCTCTTCAATGGTGTTGAATGATGTTTCATGAAAATGGCTATGGTTGATCTCTAGCTGGCTATGGAATTTATGAGAAGATTGTGTATTTATAGACAAAGAAATGGAAATGATTGAGTTTTGTTCTTGGTCTGCATGAGGATATGTTAGGGTATGGAAGGTAGGGTATGAGAGATTGAGACGAAAGAATCTCTAAAATACAATCACTTTAATTTCCTCCATACATGCTTGTATCACAATTTTACTAATGTGGCAGTTCAGCTATGTAACTGTGTATATCAAATATGATAATACGTATGTAAATGTGATTACTACGTACGTAAATACGTGTATATATATATATATATATATATATATGAGATAGAAATCCCACATAATTTATATAACCAAATCAATATATATAAATGGAGTAAACTTCACTTCATTAAACTGATTTTATGAGATTGAGTTAGATTCAAAATCCTTTTCGATTATGATATCAGAGTCTATCCTAACAAAGTCCTTGTCTCACATTCGAATTAATGTAATCTCAACGTGGAGAGAATGTGTTAGAAATCCTATATTGCTTAGTTGATATGACGAAATCAATGTATATAAGTGGAGACAAACCTCACCCTATTAAGCCGATTTTATGAGATTGAGTTAGATTCAAAATCCACCCTTATTAATATCTCCACCACTCCATCATGTATTATATCAGTTAGCCCTAGCATACCCTTTTTAAGTTGGTTTAATTAACTTAAAATGAAGGATTCAAATACTTCGAAGCTTAGTTTTCAATAGGTTTCTCATTGATAGGTTTTTTATGAATATACATATCTGGATAAACTTATTCATAAATAATTTTAGGAGAGGAAAAATTAATGAGATAATTTTTTCATTGGTTAAAACTATGGGAAAAAAAGTAAAGAAAAAGTAAAACAAGATAGATTTGTTTAACCACATCATTTGTAATTAAGAATGCTAATTAGCAAATAACCTTAATACATTAGTGAAACATTTGTGTGAAAATTTACTACAAATCTCATGTTTTAATTGGTATCTGAATTCAAAACAAAACATACTTAATATATGCTTAGTTATGGGATGGAAACCACCAGTTTTCAATCTTGATCTCTTTTGTGTCCTTTTAATTGAAAAAATGACAGTTAATTTTTTATTTTTGGAAATTACGTCCTCATCTAATTTTAAAATTGATATTCACTTTCTTTATATTTATAATGAAATAAAATTCGTATATATCACTTCTAGTTATTAAATAGATATTCATATTCTAATTATATTTTTAAAAAGATATTCACTTTCCTTATATTTTAATAAAATAATATTTATTTTTTTATTTAAAAAATACTGACTAAAACTTAAATAAAACATTTACAAAATTTTAAAATTAAAGTTTTAAAATATAAAAATATAAAAAAAATATTTTTTTATAAATAAAATATGGAAGGTGAATATTTTATATTAAAAATATAAGGTGAATGTTCATTTTTTAGTTGTCATGATTTTTCCTTTTTGTTAATTGGAAGAACGACGAGGAATGCGACAAAAAAAAGGATAGAATAATATTTTGGTTTTAGGGTTTACATATACGAAATCGAATTGATGACATTGATTTAAGATTTAATAATTCTATCGGGATCGAATAAGTATTAATAAAAAAATTAATAATTAAAAATGTATAAAATAATATTAAAAATATATAATATCATAATTTTATGATAATAAAAATTAAAACAAATATAAATTTATAAATTCTTAATATTTAAAAAATATAAAGATTTAAATGAAATTTTTGTATTATACTTAAATTATAATATATGTCACGATTTATTAATAATTAATAATAAATGTATATATTCTTAAAAAAAATTTTACATAAATTCAAATTATAATATATTATAATATATAATTGAAGTATAATATTTTTCTTTCAAATTTATCTTAAATTTGTATTGAAATCGTAATATATGTAAGCATAAATGGAAATCATTTGTATAGAACATAATAAATGATAATAAAAAATTATTTCATATTTAACTATGACTCATTATATAATACTTTTGCTGGATTTTACTTGTTGAGTTGTATTAGAATTTATTCACTTTTTAGTAAGTTAATTATCATATTCATTATCTTTATTAATAGAGTTTAAATATCTTTATTATTATGATAGAATTAAGTAGATTTTCCTTAATATTATATGATAAAAGAAATAAACTATTGAATGTAATTACGTATTTAAGATAAAAATTTAAAAATATTGATTAAATTAAAATAATGAAAATGATTACCAAAAGTTGGTGCTTCCCCGAGGTTGAAGTTAATAGGAGAATCTTTAAAACTTTCATTGAAAGGGAAAAAGAGAAAAATCACTTTGCGTAGAAGAAAAAATAGTTTCATGAACTTTCTGTTGGCATAATTCTAAGTACAACATGTAGAAGTCATTAATTCCCTTTCTTTCTCATATTCATTATGTTTATCAATTTTTAATCACAATTACCACATTGCTTAACCGTACACTCCATATACATACCTAATCATCTTCTCTTATCAATTATTCAACTCATTAATTCATAAAGATTTTTGCTTCAATTTCTAATACTAAATCAACATGAATCATAAATTTATTGATTCTTATAATAATTATCTAAAAACCACATTCATAATTTCTTTTAGGGTTAAATATATTTTTAAGTTGTATATTTTTTTTCATATTATATTTTGAAATTCATCAATTTGATTATCTATTTTTATTAATTTTATGATATTAAATAACTATTATAGTTAAGTGTAAATAATAATTAAAATCATATTTAATTAAATTTAAATATAAAAATGATTAAAATCACACATTTAATATTGATAATTTTAAAATATAAAGATCAAAAATAAATTTGAAAAGAAAATACAGAAAGAAAAACAATTTTGTAGATTGAATATTAAACTATTGAAATAATAGGGTTTCGTGAGATTGGTTCTTTCATGCATTATTATTTATATTTTGAAGGAGGGTATAGACATAAACATTCCCATACCATTGCATGCAAATCAGTAATGACATCAGAGTGAAGGTTTGGTTCATCGTATGCGTGTCGAATTTCTGCAATCTCTGTTTTCAGGTGTTCATTAACAACATAATTTGCATCGTTAGGAAGAACATGACTAACAAAACCTTATTGTCTTGTTGAAATGTTTACCTTCTACATATGCAATCTTGACTATGATAATGTATTAATCTACAATAAGATTTTGGTATTCCTATAAATTAGGTTCTGTTCATGCTTATCTATAGATTAGGTTACACTCTTCATTAATTCATTTCAAAGAATAATTTTGAATCATGCATGCTCTAGGCGTCATCATTTTAATGGAAAGAATGGAAAGAAGATGTTTTGTTGGGAAATCTCACATTAATTAAAAATGAGACTGAATTATAGTATATAAATAAGATATAAATCTTATTTTCTGAATCGATTTTGGAAATGAATTAGGCATCATAATCACTTTTTACATAGTATCAGAGATAGGTTAACAAGATTATTAGATCTAAATTCGACTACTTATTAATATACTGAACTTTGATTAATAGATTATTAGGTCTAAAGTGAATTAGGTCCATAATCACTTTTATATAAGTTTTGTTTACAAATTTTTCAACTCTAATCAAACATTAACCATGAAAGTTGTTTATTCTACAGTGAATAATTCGTACACAGATACTTTGTATAATTTTTTTATATCATCATTAATGATCCTTATTATATTTTGAATTGTTTGATTTGTACAACTTTTTACCATAAATTAAAGTCTGAATCTTAATATATATCCTCTAAGGGCATGTGTCAGAAACTGGTTCTTCCATGTGACAATCTTAGGATAGCAAATAGAGATTGCTTGCTTCTTCTACTTCCTCACCAAACAATTCCATAACTAAATTTGTAATGAAAGTCAAGAATAACATAACATGCATGCAACTGGTTTTCACGTGGATAGAAAAAGAGAGAGATGAAATTTCAAGGGATTCATTCAGGTCTAATGTTTCATGGCTTTTAAAGGCCACATAAACTTTATGATAAATCTCAAAGTGACGAAATCGAATTCTTTGTAGTCTAAGCAATTATTCTACACACATACATACCTAACAAATTTACCATAAACAAAGAGTATTTGGATAGAAAATATCACAAATTTAGAAATGAAAAGCTTGAATTGTTTTATTTAAAAAAAATTAAATTTATTAGATTTAATTTTCTTATTTAAATAAAATATTTTAATTATAACTAAATATAACACCTAATTTAATATTAAGTAATTTTTAATAATTCAGAAATATCAATTAATAATATTTTTTATGATGTTGATTAAGAAAACACTAACTAATATTATTGTAAAATAGCATTGTTTATATCAATGAAAAAATAACTCCAACAAAATAATGTTAATGTCAAATCCAAGTTTATAAGAGAATATAAGGAAAAGATATATAGATGTGGGAGAATTCTTATTATTTAGGTTGAATTTAAATTTATATAATTTTAAGTAATCAAAGTATTCATATAATTTTGTTTTTTTTAATTTCTCTATTCAAATAATATATTTTATCATAAAAAAGTTTCAGATTTTCTATAAAAAAATAATTAATTTCTAAAAATTCTTATTCCAAACACTATAACCTTATTTGGTGATGAAGGAATAAGAAGGAAGTTTGGGGAGATGGAAAGAGAAGATATAATCCAATTTGAATTGTAAGATGATATAGGTATGGAGCAGAAGGTAGATGGATTAGATACATAACCCTCTTAAAAACCTAAAGCTCAAGTTTTATTAAGTTATTGTCAACTTCTGCACTTAACGTGTTCTTTTTGTATTTTACTCTCAAGTATATAGCTTTCTTTATGGATACAACATAATCATATTTATATTTTCGATGATTCTACAAGAATCATGTATTTTTCAAAATTGGGTAAACATATTTGAAGATGAGATTTGGTGACGTACATTAGTTAGGGTTAGGGTAAGTCCAAAAATATATGACAAATTTTCTATCATCAAGTTGATAAAAAGAATGAAGTAACACAGTTTTTAATAGTTAATCTTATTACTTTTTCCAATTCATGTCAAGTTATTTTCCTCGATTGCCTAATCATTAGAGGTACTAAAACTTTTCAATATCATAAAACAAAACCTGCTTTCAGTTCAAGAAGACTCAATAAACATGTTTCAGATCCTCAAGAAAAACTCCAGGACCAATGAGCACAAGAAGCTGACAAAACATCTTAGTGCTTATTCGATTAACACCAAGAATCACTTTCACACATCTACACATATTTTAGCACAAAATCTATTAATTAAATTAATTTGAACGTCATATTCTATTCATTTATATATTTTATGATTCAAAATCATTTATACCAACGTCCAACCAAAAACACTTTTGGCCGCAACACGAATTTTTCAATTAACTTGTTCACTAATGCTTACAAGCAAGATCCAAACGTGTATAATGCCCAGGTGCAAGAAAGCACATGAATTCATTAAATATTTAATTTTTTATTAATAAAGAAAAACTTTTGTTCCTACCACAAATACATTCATTACACCAAACCCACTCCCCAAACTATGCTACCGCTACATGTCAAGCTATCAAAACAAGATTTCTCTCATACAACTCCCACAATTGCTAAGATAAGAAAAGACTCAAAATTGGATCTCTATCTGCCATTTGTACATTTCCTTTTCAGGCACAGGCATGCACACCGTTGTCAATCCAGTCTCTGAGTCATAGTTGAAATCTGTTTCATTGTCACCTACCACACATTTCAAGGGACATTGAGAGGAATAAACCCCAAATCTGCCGCTTCCCCTGACTCTGAGAATAACAGTAGTTTTTCCTGATTTATCTCCATCAGGCACTTCAGATTCTTTATGGACTTCAAAATGTTCCACAGCACCTCCAACGTTTAACATATCCAGTAACCCTATTGGCGCAAATGAAATACTTGGTGCAATTTCCTGTCCAAAATGGTTCACTTAGTATTTCATGTTGTAATCTTAGTAGCAGCCCAACGACACAAAACCAAAAACTAATGAAACATCACAAATATCATATATTTACTATTAGATGGGCCTCACCTTGATTGGACAAAAATGGAAAAGTTCATACTCTAAAACTTTCAGTGTCACAGGAATCGAAGCACCTTTTGGCAGCCGAATTACCTCACCTAAAACATGGAAGAAGATTAGTTTTAATGAAGTTGAATTAGAGCAATTCAACAAAAGCATAATGAATAATGATGTCTAATTTTTTAATTCATATACTATCACAGTAGTAAAATCCGCTATAATATAGTATGAATCAACCTACATATTAATCTTTACTTCTTGAATAAAGATCTCAATTAAACTCTTATTGAATAACTCCTCAGAAATAGGTTGTTTCCATAACCGAACAGGTAATATTGTTAATTATTTTCATATAATTGTAAGTTGTTTTCATAAGCTATCTGAAATAAGATGAAAACAACTCAGACAAATATTGTAAGCTCTCCCCCAAACACTAGTACCAGTGTTTATAACATAAGTCTAAATAAATTGGAATTACGTTCTTCCAAGCCCACCCTTAAGATACATGCTTTATCCTATTTATGTAAAACTAAATTACCTGATCTATAGGCATAAACAACAGTGTCACCATGCCAATCAGCACCTGCTACTTGAGCAATGAGGTCAACATCGGAGGCACAAACAGAGCCAGTGAGTGTCCCAGGTGATGGACAATGTATTCGGGTTTTCTTTTGTATCTTGCACCACCCAGCACCTTGGCAGTTAAACACCCCAACTACGCCGGAGCATTTGTTCAAGTTCCATATCTTGAGCAAGCTGGACATGACAACTTAGGTATATGAACCATCAAAATATCCCAGAAGCATAGCATGAGAAGTACATAGGTAGAAAATTAAACAAACCTGGTCCCATCTCTTGCTGGATCAACAAAGAGAGTGTCAATAGTAGGCCGGCCAGGCAACTGAGCACGGAGAACTGAACCATCATGCAGAACCAATCTCTTGAGAAGATCAAAATTGTGCCTTCCTGGTTTATCACTATAAACGCAACAAATCTACACATCACAAATGTGCTCATTTCATGTATGGTCTAATGCAGGACAATGACAATATCTGTTACGTACCTAACATAAATCGGACCTCCACTGACTGCACGAGCCGCAGCATGATACTCTGCCGCTGGATGTAAACTCTGACATAAAAAATAATCATAAACATTCTTTTGTTAACAAGAAAATCACTGATTTAAAAATAGACGGAATGAAAACAATGATTTTGTAAAAACCCAACTATTACATCAACTTGCACCCCATTTTGCACAGACCAGTCCTTAAAATACAAAATGAGCAATTTGATTATCCCGTTACTAATTTTTTAAGCATGGAAGTTTCAAATTTTCATAAATTAAATAAGATATGTATATTCTTGAAAATAGAAAATTGTCAACATCCAGGAAATGTAAAATAGAAAAATGCATATTCATTAACTGATTACTATAACTTCCACTTACATGAAACATATCCCAGTCAGGTTGCATGAACTCTCCCAGGAAAAGTGTGTTATATGCAACAGATGAAATGTGAATTGTGTGGGAAGCAGGATCATGGGGATAAAAGTCATCAGATGCTCTCACAACAGCAGTCTGCTTGGAACTATAAAGGCCATCAGTGTTATGACACATACAGGCAATGCATCCGTTGTCAGGAAAATTCCGAGCTACTGAGGCCTCAAGTGCCTGATGATAGCTCCGCGTGAGTGTGACCCTACCACCATGTCCACTACCTAGGGTCTCAATAATGTTTTGGACATCAACCTTCACTCCATCTACTCCACATGAAGCTAAGTAAGCATGAAGCTCATTGTAGAAATCAAAAACCTTCTTCGGGTGCACCAGCCCCAAGCCGTGTACAGACAAGCTGTCCATGACAATGTCTGGTTGGTTTCCTAGCACACCTGGAGACTGTACTGGATATGCCAAGGAAGTTTCGTAATGTTCCATGCCACTTGCCGCAGGCTTCACTCCACCCCAATAACCAGCTAGAGCATGCCAAACATAAACATATCTGTCCAGAATTCACAAACTTAAATTTGGTAAGCAACATCTCATATAATTCTCGTCTTACATAAGTTTAAATATGCCAAAACACTCAAGTTTCAAGGTCCAAGACCATACTTCACATTGTGACATCGCTTTGCTTCATCTACAACACGCTTCAGACCAGAAATTGTGTCATTGCTCTGTCCATTCTTTTGAAATTTAGTATTTTCTTTAATACCAGTCAACCTAGTAGCAAACCTGCCATAATAAAAATTCCCCAAAATATAAATTACAGGTTCTTTAAAATGATAAATTAATACGAAGTTATTAAAATGATAATGGAAAATTGCTAGTAGTTATAGAAACATAAAGTCTTACTGTGATCCTTCTTGTACAACACAATCATCAGCATCTTTGGGTTTACTTTCAATCTGTTGCCAACCATCATCAATGATGAGGAACCTTGGAGGTGTACCTCCCCCTGATAAGCTGAAGTAATATTTAAATTTCACGATCCAGTAACTTGACTCTTCTTCACGGTTACAAACAAACTAACACACTACTATTTCTCTTACCTTTTCAGGCCTTCCTCAACACCCTCGGCTGTGACATCAGTATAGAAAGCATCCCATGTGCACCAGCCAAACCAGTCAAGAAAAGATGGCAACTGCAAAAGACCAAACAAAATTACGAAACAAAATTCATCACATATTAAGTATGGAATCCATCTGTGGTTCTGCTAAGAGGAGATTCTTACTCTTTTCTTCTCACGGTGACGGAAAGTTTGCATATGTTTTTCTACAGCCCTTAAGTGACATTCAGAAAAGGAATCAGAAACATTTCAGTTGTCAACAAACAAATTCCAATGTTCACCAAAAAATGACAAATTTAAGCCAATGCAATTCATGTAACTTGAACTTCACTGGTTGTGTAAGGTACTCGAGAGACAGATAACAGATTACAGAGACAAAAAAAGGGAAAGTGGGCATACTTGACAGCTTGATTGATGACTTCAAAGGGGTTGGTACCAGCATGAATATAGACCAAGTGAAGGCCGTGATTGGTCTGAACAGCAGGATCTCCTGCAAAACGAAACCATACACCAAAAGGAAACATATCGTTTCGGTTCTTTGGGACTCCTCCTTACATATATATTTTGTCCAAAGCTATAAACTCCATTTGATTGATTTATTTGATTGGTAGGAAGCCGTGGAGAAGTTTCTCCATCCAATTAGTATATTCACATGATAGCTCCACCTTAGTATCTCTTCAAACTTGGGGAGCTTAATTTCAACCCAATAGCAGAGTTTCTCATAGCTAACACCAAATCAATTTTCATGGCCAAGAAGCAACTCACCACTCTCAAGGCAAATCTCTATCTCGTTTTTGTCATTGCCTTGTAGAACAGCACGGAACTGGCCTTCCAGGAGAGGAAGCAGAACAGTGTAAACTGTTGGAGAATTCTCTTGATAATCTTTACTGTCTTCGCTCTCTATAAGCATGAATTGAGTCTCCAGTGGGACATCCCTCCCACAAGTTCCCACTCTGTGAGTCATCCACCATAACTTAAACCGGAAACAACTCAAGAACCGGAGATCCCTATTTATAAGTCATCTAAACTTTAGTAAACAAGATAGAGAACATTCTGAATCATCAAGAGTCAAGCAAGTTTAAATTGTATGAAGCAACAAAAGTTTAGTAAACTATATAGCATGGTAATTTATAAAGAGTCAAGGAAGTTTAAATTGTATGAAGCAACTAAAGTTTAGAAAACTAGATAGCATACTAATTCATCAAGCAAGTTTAAATTGTATTAACCAACCAAAGTTTAGGAAAGTAGATAGCATACTAACTCATCAAGCAGGTTTAATTTGTATAAAGCACCCAAAGATTAGTAGTAAACTACATAGCATGGTAATTCATCAAGAATACAACTAAACTATACAGAGCAAGTTTGTTTATCTCACCCATGGCCATGGTCACAACTACTTAACACCACAACATACCATACATAAGAATAAGAAATAAAGTTGTAAATGCTAAAGGAACTTACTCCAAGACGCCCATGGGAAAGACATGGAGGCTTTTGCTGTTGGAAGCAGTGGCACCAATAAATGCACCTGTCACAAGGCCGTCTCCAGTTCCTGGAGTTAGCACAATGTTGTCTGGCACTCCACTAAGTATGATCTTGCCATGAACCACCAGGTTCCCATCACTAATCGAGATCATTGGTGTGACCGTCATGTTGGAACACTTCACTACTGTGAGAACAACACCATATCAAACATTCAGAAACGACACTAGTTCACTATAATCCAAAATACAATTCCCGGTATTATTAACATGAAAGTAGCGTATCGACAATGATACTTAAAAGACTCTAGATGTTTCAAAGTACATATAGGTGTAAACTGGGGAGAGAGAAAGAGAAAAAACTACCGCATGAATATTATATTAATATGTGATATGGATATTAATTAAAACAGAAAATAGTTAATGGGGTCAGTAATTATTAGAGGTCCCAATTACAATTTTTTGATCAATTTATGACATGCAGTTAAATATTATTAACTTTTTCATAAATTAAAAATTTAAATACATATAATCTAAATGAAATTAAGTGTTATTATTTTTTCTTATAAATTAAAATTTGAATACATATAAATTCCACCTTAAGTATTAGTTTTTAGCTACTTCCACGTGAGAAAGACCCCTATGTTCTATTATTTTAAGAAATTAAAATATAAAAAAGGTTAAAAATTATCAAGAATCACCATGAAATTAAATTGAGAAACATGCGGAATAGTCTTCTTATAAGTTTTTTTAGAAAGGAAGATTAGTGTTATAGTAATTTAATTAAAAAACTATTATACGTGGTAAATTTATTAATTCCTTTTAATTAGAGTAAATTCAATCTAAATCAATTGAAAGTTATTAATTCTTTTTAAATAGAGTAAATCCAATCTAAATCAATTGATTATGAGTATTAGATTTTGAATGTTAAACTGAAATCCAAAACAATTTAATCCAATTAAAATTATTAAATAAATTAATAAAAATAATAGTAGTAATATAATAATTATTTTATTATTTAAATATATTTTTTTAAATTATTAAATTATATAAACATTAAATAATATAATCTATTTTTTAAAATTATTTTAAAAAATTAAAAAGTATATTTTGAAGTTACAAATTATTTTTTTTAATTAAATAATATTAATAATAATAATATAATTATATTAATTATTATATTATTTAAATATATTTTTTAAATTAATAAATAAATTAAATAATATAATCTATTTTTTATAATTATTATAAAAAATAAAAAAAAAATTGTTTTTTAATTCTTAATTATTTTATTATTTAAATATATTTTTAAAAATTATTACAAAATATTAAAAAATATAATTTATTTTAAAAATTATTCTAAAAATTAAAAAAAAATATTTTGAAATTAATTTTTTAATTTAAATTAATGATCCAATCAATTTAACTCAATTCAAATATTTTTTTTTATCAAATGAAAAACAAATTTGATCAAACCTACCCAGTCTAAGGATAGTAAATTTATTATGAATTATAAAAAAATAAAATAATAAATTTACTATGAACTATGTACTATATAAAAAAGGTAATCAAATTTTATAATATTAAGAATATTAAGAAACAGTATATTTTTTAAAATGATTATTTTATATATTATTTTTTGTTTTGCCCGTAAATTATAAATTAATGTTAATTTATGAAAAAAAAATCATTTATTTCATTTTGTAACTTTTCAAGAAATTTATAGGGAGGTTTATCTAGATAAAGTTTATTCTTTTATATATTTATTATTTTATATGTTTATTTTAAAAAGTCTTCGTTTTCTAATATTTGATTTTACTAAATTGATGCATTGATCTTTTAATTTTGTTTTTTTTAGAATATGTTATATTAATTATTTACAGTTTGAAAAAGAAACTAAAAGTAAAAAAATTATAAAATTTAAAAACCAATTCATCAAGCTGTCAAAACAATAGTAATTCATCAATGGAAAATATAAAAACTAAAATCGAATTTGACTAGAACTAAAGAAAATAAAAACACATTTTCTTATCCATTTTATCATGAGTGTGTTTGATAAGTAACTCTACTAATTTATAAATATTTTATGGAAAACTTCTTATATCTCTTATTATAAAGCATTATTTTCTGTTCTTTTTATCATACTATATTTCAATTATCTATCTTAACCAAATGTTTCTAATTATTTTGGTTCGTAAATAATAAATACTGTTGAATGGTATCTTTAACTAATATTATTCTCTTTTTAAGCAGAAGTTATCAAAAGATAAATTTAAACAAACATTCATCATTATAGATAAATTCACATTACTAGTTTTAAATATAAATTAATCATATATTCAGAAAGAGAGAAGGTACTAGTAAATGCATAGCAAAGAAATGGAATATGGAAATACAGTAGTGATTATCAGTGAGAGTTGACGAAATATTGGAAGAACTGACCTGAAGAATAGGATTAGAAGGTAAGAAACCTCGAAGCAGAGCAGAATGAGAATGAGTGTGTAAGAATGCAGAGAAGAAACTGGATTTTGATTTGGAATGAGAAGCGGAAGCGACGAGCGAGGAATTTATAGTGGGTGAGTGGGTAAAGGTCGAGCAAGTTCTAGGTCTCCGTGGATTGAGATAGTGACACGTGGATGTAAAATCCCCCAATAGATGGAACCTTGGAAAATGGTGAATTTAAAAGAGGGGAATTTTTGTTTTTTTATTTTCAAAGCTGCAAAAATAAATGCTAACATGTGAGTGCAGGTCACTACTCCAGTATTTTTGGTCTACAATAACGGCAATAATTATTGTAAATTTTGGTTTTTTTAAACTTAAAATAATCCATATTTTTAATTTCATAAAATATTAAGTATTAAATAGAGGTAATTTTTTTGTATATTTTGAAGTCTATTTTGTGATTTCTAGTTAGATTGCTCAAACAATCATGGATTTTAAGTGGAAAAGATATGATTAATCAATTATGTATGATATTAGCAGCTTTTGATTATTGAAGATTTCAGAAATTGCATGTGGGAAGCATATTTTCCAACTAATGAATGTATGTTATTAGAGTAGTTTAATGTTTAGAATGTAATATAAATTTAAGTGGAGAATTGTTATGTAATTGTGTAATAATTTTTAATTTGTATAAGGATATAAATTAAAAGATTAAATTTAATATATTAGATATTACATTTAAGACCAATATTAGATACAATAATATGTTAGTATTTTTTCAAATTACTTAATATTTTTTATTTTTTTAAATCAATCCAATCAATTACAAAATTTATATTAATTTCTTTTCACATTTTATTCTCTTTTTTCTAATCTAAATAATTATATTTTCTATTTTCTTTTTTAAATAATCACAATTTCCATTATTTTTTCTTTTACTTTTTTTTATTTTATTTTCAACTTCCTTACTTTTTCCTACCAATCCAAACAAGAACTTAAAATTTAACTATACAAATCAAGAAATATTTTACCTTTTTTAACTCATAATTATTTATTAATTTTTTTCTAATAATATTCTTTCTTACAACAATTTATTCTTATAATTTAAACTTTACAAATCACATAAAAATATATTTTTTAAATAAAAAATAAAAAGAAATAGAAAAAGTAATATAAAGATTAATAATTATGATAAAAAAAGATTATGATAATAATAAATTAAATAATCTATTACTGAAATCAGAAGAAGGAATTGAAATGTGAAAATGATTTCTACCTTTCGCGAAGTATCGAGGAATCACTCTTCATCATGGATGACGTCATGAAAAGTGATTTTTGAAACTCACACAGAATTTATGTGATTGCAAACTTTGTTTCATTTCAGATTCACTTACAAAACACTGAAATGAAATCCTATAAATAAGGTGAATATATATATACAAACAACAAGAATAAAAATTTATATATAATAATGATTTAATAAGACATAAAAATTAAAAGATTTTATTGATTTTACTGTTTGTTGAAAATTTTGCTTAGTTACATTTAATTAAAATTTTATTTCAGCTAAGTTTGTTTTTCCTTTACAAGAACCCAAAACTTTGTTTAAAAGATTTAAACGAATTTTTCACTTGAACTTAACTATTTTATTTAATCGATTTTTCTATGATAATTACTTTAAAATTTATAGTTAAGACAATTTATGTATAACAATTAAAAAAGGTATATTTTTTCTTTTAAAATGCCAAATGATTATAATATAGGCAAAACTATTTACTCACTTTGAAACCTTCATGCTCCACCCTCTATTGAGTTCAACTTCGAATCAAAAGTTGGTATATATATACTAAATGCACACGTTCTAAAATAAAGGTTCGAATATATATATATATATATATATATATATTATTAAGTAGTGCCCTAAGGTTAAGTAACCTGTAAATATAAATTTTTTAATATTAGAGTGGCATTGAAAATCACAATGAGTATATTGTTACACTTTTCAATAAAAATTTTCACTTTTGATTCCTTAACCAGTAACCTAAGGGCACTGGTCATTCTAAGAAAAATTGAGAAAAGAATATCAATGGAGGGAAAAGAATAAAAGGATGATTTCTCCTTTGGCTTTGCCCGAGTAAAACGACGTGTCATTGCTAAAGTAAGCTACTGCCATTGTTTAATTGCAAAGACCCGTCCTTGATCAATTTCTGATTTAGAGTGGAAAACCGCTCTCTTGAATACTGCCTTGATGCTTTCCTCCAATCTGTGCCAGCCTTCATCATTGCAGCAAATTCGCCATAACTTATTCTTCCATCCTGCAATCACATGAACACAAAGCTCAAAGGGTGGTTCCAGATAGGACAAGTTCCAGAATGAGTGATAAGTCTAGTTTTGTCTCCAGACACAAAAGAACAGAAAAGGAGGTTGAGAATAAGGTATACCCCAAAGCACAAACAATAAAGAAAATTAAGCATGAGGCAAGGCTGTCTGTTCTCTTTGTAAACCCACATGGCATTCGCAACTCCCTTGATAGGGAAAGTTTAAAAGGCCAACAACACTCACTCATGCTATGTTTGGAAGTTTTTGGGCAGTGGAGAATTGCGTGGAAGATACTTTTGGATGGTTGTTTAAGGGAAGAAGGGATTTTCATTTTTCCTGGTTTAGTTGGAAGAGTTTAATTTAAATTAAACTTCTAAAAACCCACTAAGGTCAGCCCAATGGCAGCGGGTTTGGGTAGTTTACACAAGGTTTTAAATTCAAACTTTGTTGTTATTACATTATTCACAGAAAAATAAATTGACATTTTTAAACTAGAGGAAAGAAATAAGCTATAAAATTTAATTTTAAATAGTTTTCATTTTATTATAATCAGTACGAATGCATAATTTACTTTTCTGAATTCATTAGTATATTAAAATTGAATCTGATATAGTCAAAATGAAAAAATCAATTAAAACTTTAAACCCATATAAAATCAAAATTGAATAATAAAAAGTGAAATATACTGACCTTATCAGTGTCCACATCGTGCATAATTGCATTGATGACTTCGTCACTGTTTGTTTCAATCTCATCAGCTAAGGCATTCTGTAACTCCTCCATTTCAATATATGCACTTTGATTCTTATCAAAAAATTGGAAGGCTTTGTGAAGGTGCTCATCATGGTCTATCTTTCTCAGATGAATAGAAATGGCAACAAACTCTCCATAATCTAGGTACCCATCTTTGTCTATATCACCCTGTATTAAGCAGCGTCCATCCGAGGATTAAAAGTTGAACAAATCTTTCTAAGGGTATGATTGTAAAACAATAATCTAAAATAGTAAATTCAGATAATACTTTCTATTAATGTAAAATAGGAAATAGCATCCTGAGGATAATAATAGAGAATGTTTGCTTGTAACAGTTTATTACTTAAAAAATATACCTACTTGAAAAAACAGTTTGTGTTAGAATGTACGAACTAATTACTCATACCCAGTATAATATCCAAAAGTTCGCAATTAGTTTGATATATTACAACGAGACTACTTGTTTGATATATAATTTTGAAAAACAAGAGAACAAGCTACTTGTTTCTTCACCCATCAATTGTGGAACAAACAGAAAAGGTTCCAGATAAAGTGAAAATACTCACAGCTTCCATAAGTATTTGGACATCTCCATCAGGAATTTGGTGACCTAGTTTCTGCAACCCTACTCTCAGCTCATCAATGTTGATCTTTCCTTTATTGCCTGTATCCATCAGCTCAAATCCTTCTTTTATTCCAGCAACTTCTTCTGAAGACAAATGCTCTGCAATCACCTGTTGACATGAAAGTCAAGAGAAAAAAATAGATAAATGATAAATCGATATATTAATAAAAAATTTGGAGAGTGTTCATCATAATATTATTCAAATACGATTTAGAACATTACCCTAAGAGCTCTTTTCTTAAGCTTGTTCATTACAGAAAATTGCATGAGTCTTGATCTAACAGTTTCTCCCAATGAAACATTGGGAGCTTTATTTGCATTCTGTAACCATGGATGATCTGCATTTAGTGAACAAGCAACATTACTATTTTTCACATTTTCGTTACGCAACTTTTTGTTATAATATTTCATCTTGCAAGAAAGAAATCCACGATTATATCTGAAATGCATATATATATATATATATATATATATATATATACCTAACACTTCTTCTGCAGTAAGCCGGCGCTTTGGGTCAGGATCAAGCATCTTCTTGACAAGGTCTTTTGCATTATCAGAAACCTTGGGCCATGGTTCCCTTCTAAAATCAACAACAGATCGAATAATTGCTTGGGCAACTCCCTGTTCAGTTTCTGAATTTAAGACAAAATATTTAGAAAATCAAATATGTCAGAGACAAGCAAGAAATAACTATGTATAATACAAATTGTACAAAGCAAGAAATAATTATATAAATTATTTCGAAATAAAGAAATGGAAACAGAATATTGAAATCATTAATGATCTATCAATATATTGGATAAACATGTTTGTAAGTCCTGTATCACTAACATTACAATTAGTCATCTCAGCACCTGATATTCAGAAGATAGATTAGCTTATTAGTTCAAGATCACTGGACATATAGAAAATGTAAGACATAATATTTATTTAGTAGACACTGATCTGTTTATGCTGAAGTGAAATTAAAAAACATGCATTATTTTCTTCCAACGCAAAGAATATGTATTACTAAATTTACTGTGGTAAATGTTTATTGTTAGTAGCATAGGGCGAACACCACAGTGACCTAAAAGTGGATTCTGAGCTACTTAAGATCTAGGACTTACAAAAGCCACAAACATCATTCAGAATACAAAACTAACCTGCCCAAAACGGTGGGACGCCACAAAGTAAGATATAAAGAATTACTCCAGCACTCCAAATATCTACTTCAGGGCCATAATTACGCTTTAATACTTCAGGAGCCATGTAATATGGACTTCCAACTATCTCATTAAATTTTTCACCTGCAGAAAAGGGCAAAGTTCAGCATATTGTAAAGGGATGGCAGCAGCAAAATGTTGAGGCTCAAACAACAGCATCGAGATTAATAACTAGTCAAAGCACTACCTGGTTTGAACATAACCGACAATCCAAAGTCAATAGCTTTCAGAGGTGCTGTCTCCTTCTTGTTTGCAAACAAAAAGTTCTCAGGTTTGAGATCTCGATGGATCACACCATGTTTATGGCACATCTAAACCACAAAAAAATACAAAATAGTCATGATTTAATATCAAATCAAGAATAACCAATAATAGAGAGAGAAACACTCCAAGCACATACGTTCAGTGAAGAGCAAAGAATCTTCATACAAACCAAGAAATAAATTATAACCAGTCCCAATATTTCAACTCAAAAGGTTAAAATGCCATTTAGCAAAATATATAATTAATTTGCAGGCTTGATAAGTGAGATATACAAAACAGCTTTTTCATCCACAGAAATAAAAGGAAATGCGCTTTCAAAAATACATCTGATAATCATCATGCAGAACCATCCCGACAACATGGAAAACTCCCCTAAAAGTAAAAAGCTAAACACGGCACAAGATAAAATAGTAACACTGAGTTTTCTACCCCGATCTCAAACAAAACACAGTTACCTTTTGTCAGTTAGATTTTCTCACACACCAATTTCGTAATTATTATGCTATTTTCTTTCATTTCAGATTAATATCAGAATTAAAATTTTAATTTACTTCAAATTATTCATCATTTAAAAATTTAGGAAGAGCTGAAGAAATTATTTTTTCTGATCCCGTTACAAAAGAAAATGAATAAAAAAGAGTAACAACATAAAATTACAACCATAAGTTAAATTTAATACCTAAAATCTCAAAACATTATTCTAGTATCCGAAATTATTACTGACTATTAATAATAATATCAATATCAAGTAATACTCATTTTAGTCTTTTTTAAATTCCAAGACAAGCACTAAACCAGCCAATATTTCAAAATTTCAGAGATTAAAGTAAGAAACTATATCATTACTTTTTTTTGCTGGAGAATGTAAACCATTACTTTAAATTCTAAGATAATCACTTACCAGTTATATTTTTTGAATTCAATAATCTTATATATTTTGAATGGAAATAACTCACATAAGTCATTTTTTATATTGGAAAATAAAAAATATAAATTCTACTATCTTACATCATCATTAAACAATTTACATCTAATTTTATTTTAATAAAAATAAATTAAAATTTTAAGCAATTTATTATTTTATATTTTTTAATTTAAATTTAATCATGATATATAATAACATTTATTAAGTGTTTGAAAAGTTATTTATTGAAATAACTTACCATTTATTATACCAACTAAAATTTCTTCAATGATTCATGCAATTATCTCCATTAGTGCTTTCATTATTCTTCTCTATTATTCTTCTCTATTATTCTTCTCTAATCAGAGTTAAAATCCATGCTTGGTATCTATATTAACCCTTAAAAGCAAACCTCCATTATGCAAATTATTGAAGTTTAGTTGGAATAGAATACTAAAAACACTTTTTTTTTTTCATTTTTTTTTTCATTTTATAAGCTATCTTTCTTTCTAACAATGTTTTCTTTTTCTGCAAGTTTGAAACCGAGACTTTGATCTTACGCCAACCACCATCCAACTTCCGTACGAAAAAAACACGAGTTAACGATCATGCGAAATTGAGAACAGAAAATATTTTGTAGCGGACCTGGACGAATTCGACGATGGTTCTGGTGACGGTGGCGGCGGCGCGCTCGGTGTAGTGGCCGCGCGCGACGATGCGGTCGAAGAGCTCGCCGCCCTCGCAGAGCTCCATGACGAGGTGAACGGCATTGTCGTCTTCGAAGGTGTCCTTGAGCGACACGACGTTGGGGTGTTTAGGCAAGTGACGCATGATCTCCACCTCCCTCCGCACATCCTCGACATCAATGGCGGTTCGCAGCTTCTTTTTGGATATCGATTTGCAAGCCCACTCCTCCTTCGTTTCCCTGTCGCAGCAGAGGTACGTCACGCCGAACTCCCCCCGGCCCAGCTCCCGGCCCAAATCATAGCGCAGCTCAATGTCCCGGCCCGTGAGCTCCTTGAGCACCACCAGCTTCTTCTTCCCCCCATCCTTGTACAGATTCCGCTTCTTCTGTTTTCTCTCCTTTCTGTTTCTCCCCGTCGGCACCACGCAACTGTTCCCCATTGATCCAATGCGTTAAATCAGATGCGTGAAATCCTATCAATCAGACGTGTGAAAACGAACAACGCTTCGAAAATGATATCTGGAATGCGATGAAGGATTGTTGATAGGAATGGAATGGGAGGGTTTTGGAGAGAGCGAAAGATGAAACGCGGACGCAGGGTCCGGCGTCTCGGTCTTCTTCTTCTTCTTCCTTAACCCTCTTTATTCTGTGTTTGTTTTTTTTCTTACCCTTTAATGGCGTGAAAAAATGTGAGTATTTCCAACCTTGTCCTCTTCGATCTTCGCTTTTGTTCTGTGCAGGTTTTATTTTTGGCAAACGTGACGTGCATGTGTCACTATCTGGTTACTAGGTAAGAAAATTTATTAATTAATTAATTAATCAATTAAATAATTGATTCATTAATAATTGGGATTGTTAAACTTGTTGATGGGAGAATGTGTCTTCATGACATGGCAAACTTTGGTTTGTTGACGTTCTGTGGATGGAAAAATAATTTATTTTAATGATTTTTAAAATTTATATATATAATTCTAAATTAATATATATTTCTAACAATTTAATATTATATTAGTATATTTTATTATATTTTTACTCAACAAATTAAACTATTTTCTTTTAATATTTTTATTTATGACAAATAATTGTTTTTGCCGCTAAACATTTTTATTAATATTTATTTTATATTAATATGATTGTAGAATATATATATATATATATATATGAGAATTAAATATTATTCATTAAAAAAATATTAATTATGTGTTTTAAGGCGTCGGAATAACTAGTGTACTTGTTATCACTTACTTTTATGTCAAGTTTTATTATAAATGTATGAAATTTATTATTGTGATGAGAAACTAATCATTAATATCTTAATTCTTTTTCTGAAAGAAACATTTATAACATAATTTATTTTTCTAAATATATTTTTTATTAACATATGATACATTACTACTACGGTTAATGTAATTAACATTCTAAAATATGTAACTATAAATATTTGGTATAAAATTATATGGAGCCTAAAGTTGTCAAAATTAGTCTTCTAAGAATCTCAATAATTGTATGAATATGTTCATAGAAAAAGAAACTACTTATTAAGTGCCATGCATGAGTTATATAGGTTGTATGGAAGATCCTCTGTATATGTGATGAAGAGAAAAACAAAAAAAAGAAGCACAAGACAAAGAATTATTGATTTTGCATGACTCACTCGTGTTCTTTATTTTTAAAACTTCTCTTTCTTTCTGAAAATCTAATTCGTTATGTTTACAGAAATGTTATTTGGTTCGAAGGAAAATTTGCACGAATAATACAAATCAATCAGAAAGCTCATTTTTCAAAACAAAGAACAATAATTTTTTGTATTGCTATTTGCCAACCAATATGAAGAATTAATATCTTCGTGTTCCTTACTGCTAAAATATCTTTACAAAGCAAGTAAACAAAATTCAGTGTAACTTTATCCCTTTAAATCAAGTGTGACCAATTAGCTATAATGAATATTGAATACGGTTTTCAGCCAGCTCCTATATTATTCTGCCGGAAGCTTTGGAAGAATACATGTGATCACTACATCAATGGTAGTGATTTACTTCTTCATCAATTTAGCAGCAACGGCATTAATGAGTTATGCAGCTTCAGCAGTGGTAACTGGTAACTCAATAAGCATTTGCAAGTTACTGCTTCACAGTGAAAGTCTACCTTCCTTTCTTTGCTAATTTTGGATTCTTGCACATTCGGATACTTGCGGGAGTGACCTCTACAAGTTCATCTTCTTGGATGTATTCAATGCAGTCATCCAAACTATAGTCCAATGGTGTGTCAAGAATCACTGCATAAGGGAATAAAGTAAATTAAAACTTTCTTGCCTATTTTTAGCATACCACTACCATACATGAGTGAATGTGAAGTCGTCACTAATAGTAAATACTATACCTGTAAAATATATAATCACAATTCAGGCTTACATAATGTTTTTAACCAGGTTTCATAATCACCCATACTCTGAAAAGTTTATTCAACAGCTTCCTAATACCATAACAGTAGTTATGTGTAGAACCTTAAAATGTATTTACCATGCACAGGTGTCTCGGACTCAGATGATAAAATAATAATTTGCAAGAACAGTTTTTTATTTTTAATTTCAAGCAAATGTTTGCAAGAATCTAAAAGAAATAGATATTATTGCCAAAAAGAACAAAATAATAACACGTAAGGTTGAGGCCATGTTAATGTTGCTCCTACAGGCACATCAGATATCTTTGTAAGGTAAGGCCTTTCTAAAATCAATTAAGAAATAGTAGCAAGCAAAATAGCTTGAGATAAACAAAACACTACTAAAAAACAGCATTATTTCTTCAATAGTATAAGACAATGTTGAAATTAAAATTAATTAAAAGAGTATATCATTTGAAATCAGTTTAATAGTACTGGTTTAACTAAGGAACTAAAAAGATCATCAAGCCATCTTATTTGAATGTGTATATATCATATAAGAACAAGGTTGAACTGGAGCAGTTTGTCACCTGTTTGTTCCTTGTTGGAACGAATGTTTGTAGCAGCTTTCTTCTTACAAACATTCAAGGACAAGTCCCCAGGTCGCTGATGGATGCCAACAATTTGACCTTTATAAACTTCCGCACCAGGACCAATAAACATCTGTCCCCTCTCCTGTGAACTAGAGATTGCATAAGAAGTACTTGCTCCATCCTCAAAAGCAACCTGAAATTCAATAACTTCATTAATGAATGGAGGAAACAATGGCATTATGGACTACCCTGCTACAAATAATAATGTTCATAAATCATAAGTTTCTATCAATGCAGACATTACCAATGAGCCTTGATCGCGAGTACTAATGTCACCAGCCCAAGGTCCATAGCTATCAAAGACGGTGTTGAGAATAGCCGTGCCACGGGAGGCAGTTAAAATTGAATTCCTCAATCCAAGAAGGCCTCGGGTTGGGATCTTATATTTGAGTAGCGTAGTTCCTTCCGATCTAACAGAGAAATAAATGTTGTCAGCAGATCAGATGCTATACAAGTCTAGTTGATAAAAATATTCTACACTGTAAGATAAGATGCAATCAGAGTTTAGGAAGTACGATATCCATTGACAACAATGATTTTCAAAGTTAACAGATTAGATTTTAATATAATACAAGCACGTGAATTACAATCTGACAGAGACAAGTATGGGTATTGGATATAAAATTGGCATGACATGGCGATACAACATTTCTAAATCAATCAAGATACAGATAAATTAGGATACTATACAGAATCAAAATAAATAATTAAAACAATTCACACGACGAGACATCATAAGCAAAAAGTAATAGCTTGTACTTTGGGACATTCTGTCATTGAAAAAGAATATTGTTGCAGGAGTTTTTATTTTCAATACCAATCATTGGAGATACAATAGAAAACTAAATTCATCAAATTTTATGATATCTCATCTGTACTAGCATAAAAGTTTAAATTGAAAAAGAAAAAGTTATATGATGTAAGCTACAAGTCTAATGATGTTGAGGAGAGGAGCACTTAAAGCAAGTCTGTAGCATCGACAATGATATAGCAGATATTTTAAACTCCCTTATTTTTCTAGTAAGTGATTATCACTTGAACTTTACTCACGTAAATGCATCCTGCACTTTAGAGAGGTAAATCCTAATCTAGAGGAAGGCTAGCAGAATAACAGTCCTATCTATATTATGGTTTTATGAGTGAAATAGTTGACTTAACCATCTTCATTCTTAGGAAAAGGAAGCCATTGATCACGCACTCTACTTAGGTGAAAATTTATCTGTAAACTAGTATGGTGGGCTCATTATTCAAAGAACCTCTCATGGCAATGTGTACAGAACAAGTGTCCTTTGTCAATTATAATAGTCATTCAACATCAAAACAAGATTACTCCATAGAAAAATCTGAATAAATGTGAAATCTTTCATCAATTATTATAGTCAACAAATATCTTATCAATGTCTTTGATGTGAACTTTATCTATTAATCCGAAAGAATATGAGATAAAACTCCCAATTTACTATCACAATGAAACTCCTTGCCATGATGATTCTCTTAGAAATTTTCTGCAATGCCTTTACTCCTATAACAACTTTGGTGCTAAATTATATCACGTTCAAAAAAGAGAAAGAATTTACACACCCAACTCCTTGCATATCAAACATTTGTCCTCGTCTCTTGCCAAGAAGTTCAACAACAGCTCCCATGTGCTCTTCTGGTACCTCCACAGTTGCAATCTGCAACAGATCCTCTTGTCAAAACATGTAATGAATGAAAAGAGAAATTTATTCTTCGTTTGGATGATAAAAAGTATAGGAAGAAAAGAAAGAAAAAAGAGAGAAATATAGTGGAAAATATGTATTGTTCATATGGATAAAAATGAAAAATAAAAACTAAGAAATTTCTCTTCACTTGGTTCGGATGTGTATAAGAGTGAGTAGAAAGAAAACAATGCGTAAGAATTTTCTTTCACTAATGTAGTCAAGAAGAATTGGAGAAATAGAGGATAAAAATGAGAGAGAAATTTTTGTGTGTCTGTCAAATAACTAGATTTCAAGGTCTGTCAAATACGACCCTAAGTCATGTGTTATCATATCAAATCTTTATTTTTTTGCTTTTGAAAAGCAATAAAAGATTGATTGAGAAATTACCTCATATGGTTCCAACAGTTGTTCATTCACGTTCTTGTTGATAACTTTGGGAGGCCCAACCATGAATTCATAACCTTCTCTTCGCCTGCCGATGCAATATTATTTAAAGAACTTGAAGAATAATTAATGACAAATGGAATATTCATAATACTTACATATTTTCTATGAGTATAGTGATATGCAAAGTTCCACGCCCACTGACAACAAATGTATCAGCTGTTTCACCATCTTCAACTTTCATAGCCAGATTCCGCTCAAGTTCCTTATAAAGCCTATCCCTTAAATTCCTACTAGTAACATACTTTCCCTGAAAAGTTACAAATACGCTTTAGCTAATCTCTTACATAGCTATGAAAAGCACAACTTACACTATTACCAAGAAAGAAGCTGAACATAATAGCAATGGCCCGAGTCTAATAGACAGCATCAGGATATCCACACAGAGAATGAGATAGTACAGAACACTTTTATGGCAAAAGCATTAATATACCTCACGGCCAACAAAAGGTGAAGTGTTTATGGAGAAAGACATTTTCACTGTTGGTTCTTCCACCTTGATGGAAGGTAGCGGCTTCCCAGATACTTTATCAGCAATTGTCTCCCCAATCTGAGTACAAAATCGTAAAGGTTAATAAGGTTACTGTAATGCAAGATTATGCATTTTATCCAAAACCCTCAATTTTACCTGAATGTCAGTAATTCCACACACTGCACATATATCACCTGCTTCCACATTATCTGCAGGAACCCTACTGAATTTGTCATACACGTAGAGCTCACTAATTCTTCCAAATCTACATGAATCTTCTGAAGTACATACCTGCACAAAATCAACCAATTAGTGGTATGCTGATAGAAACTGGATCAGAATATAGAATGAACTGAGATTTTATGATCAAATCCCTAATTCCCAATCACGGGTCCAATGAACAGTATCAAGACTAGAGTACTATACTGAAAAAATTTAATTTCCCTGGATGCTCGAGAGATCTATGCCTCTCCCACATTTACCCATTCAACAATATATTCATTACAGTTAGGATTCTGTCTCTCAGAGGCTCCCCAGTTACTCGCCTACCTCTCCTTATATAAACCTATTAACTTGGAGATCTCTGACTATCATAAGCAAATTAAATAATCTATTTCCTACATCAGACTTTGAAAAGAAATGGATCATTCACTTTCATTCCTCCCAAAAATTAAAAATAAAAGATAGAGAAGTGCATCTGAGACTTGAAATGTAGCTGTTATAAAGTAAATAGACTTCACTTATTATATGCATGTGAGCGTAGAGGAATTCACAAAATGAAGAACAACAATAAAGCAAAAGGAATACTCACTCGAACATCCATGCCTTTTTCTAAAACTCCAGCTTGCACACGCCCAATTGCTATACGCCCTTTATGTTCATCATACTCAATATTTGTCACCTAGTTGACAAATAAGCATTTGTAAATCAAATTAGATCTTGTATTCGGAAATGACATTTTCCAACTTAAGCAGAAATTAGACAGGATTGTCATTGTTGATTTTCTCATAAATAAACTGGTCAAGATCTTCATTTGCTTCTTTATTTTCTATTTCCCATATGGTGGTAAATTAGTCAGAACAAAAATATGTTAAACATTATGAAAAGATAAATCAATATAAAAATAAAATAAAAAAGACTAAGAAGCAATATAGTTAGCAACTACTAACCAGCATTTGAAGTGCACCATCTTTGTCAATGCGTGGTCCAGGGATGCATCTAATGATGGATTCAAACAATGGACCAAGGTCTTCTGCCAGATTTTCAGGAGACAACCCTGCTTTCCCTTTTATCCCACTTGCATATATTACTTGAAAGTCACACTGCAGGCAGAAAAAAAATTAGAATATTATCTTTCATAATACTGAAACCATTCTAATCCTTCAAACACCATAATATGTTTAAATTTACCAACAGACACCATTTAGAATCTAAAAGATTTTTTATAACATTCCCATAGATCTTTGGAAATAAAGAAATCACAGTAGAGTTTTGACTACATACAAAGTTCCAAGCTCCAACCCAATTTGTAAACAGCACACAAAACTACAACTATTTAAGTTATATGATAACCAATATACCTGTTCATCTGTGGCATTCAGTTCAATGAAGAGTTCAAAAGTAGAATTGACAACAAAATCTGGGCGAGCAGATGGTCTATCTATTTTATTCACAACCACAACAACTGAATGACCAAACTCTAAAGCCTTCTTCAAGACAAACCTTGTCTGTGGCATGGGTCCTTCAACAGAATCTACCTACAAATACAAAGCGCAGCTTGATAAACCCTATATATTACAAGAAGCCACATTCCAGGGAAGAAAATGAAGTATTTTTATATAAGAGAATATGTATCATAAATTTCCTAATAGAGGAAATCAAACTACCATTGTTATAGATATAATATCCCCCAAAAGAATAAAATGGTGACAAATTTAAAATTCCTATTAAATTCAATAATATTGACAACATGTTAGGCATCAAGACAAGAAACGAATACAGCAGTTTTTTCCAAAGCCTGTGTGTTCTTGCTCTTGAAACTAGTTTGTATAAGAGATCTTTGATTACGAAGTGTTGAAGACACTAACTACCACCCCCTCCCGCTTTTCTTTCGGTCAAAATTACCCAACAGAATAGGGCAAAGTGCAGGAGGATTTCAAGAGTGAAAACCATATTTTCTTAGCTAAGAAATGTAACAACCAGCTTTGAGTAGTGTTAGGTCAATATTAGTCATCACAGCCAATTCAATGGCGCAAAAGGATGCATGATGATCATCAAGGAAAGGGGAAAAGAGTTGGAGTACCACTAGAAGGATCCCTTCCACCATATTTAAGATACGCTCCACTTCACCCCCAAAATCAGAGTGACCTGGAGTATCTATTATATTGATCTTTGTGTCTTTATAGGTGACAGATGTATTTTTACTCAGTATTGTGATCCCTCTTTCGCGCTCCAAATCATTTGAGTCCATTATCCTTTCCTGCACAAATTGATTATCACGAAATACCTGCACAAAATTCAAAAGATGAATACATATCAATATTAACCCTCACTCTTTTTTTATAAGAACAAGCCATTCGACTTTAATTTGAAACCAATGATTAAACCAGTCGGCAAAAGTTAACTTGTCTCTAAAATACAGCTTTTCCTTCACATTCACAACCATTGTATAAAAATAAGCGTCTGTTTGATTCAATAGCAAAATCAACTCCAGACACAGTGACACGCGTTCCAATCATGTTTAATAGTTCAAAATCAATTCTACGAAACACAAACAAATTTGCACTGAATCATTTTCTACTGCACGGCCCGTACGCCACATCACTTCCATTAAATATTAGATGTCAATTGGTTCAAGTTAACGAATGAACTAAAACTACACGATTAAAACAGTACACAGTCAAATTCTCCAAAAGAAATCCGTTGAAACTAAATTCATAAAAATGAAGATAGCAAGAACTAAAGGTACAGTCAAGCATAAACTCTATTTACTTCAACTGAAGCTATATTCCATGTAATGAGTAATACCTTAGTTTGCTTGAGCATGGCATCAACAAGAGTAGTTTTTCCATGATCAACATGAGCAACAATTGCTATGTTTCTCACATCCCCTCTTCTCAGCAATTGCCTCTTCGTCTCTAAGAGACAAATAAACAAACAAGATAATCAAATCAAATGACATCCCCCACAGAAAAAAAAAATGCAAATAAAAAACCAACATAAAAAGCCAAACCTTACAAGAAAGGGTCTTGTTAACCATTGCACTAATTAAGGAACCAAAAGGATAAAAATTTAATTCGAAATCATATAAGAGCTGATTAAAAATTATAAAAGAACACATTTTTAGGTAGTTCAATGAAAAAAAAAAGTGCTTGTAATTCCTTAAAATGACACCCCCACAGAAAAAAAATGCAAATAAAAAACCAACTTAAAAAGCCAAACCTTACAAGAAAGGGTCTTGTTAACCATTGCACTAATTAAGGAACCAAAAGGAGAAAAATTTAATTCGAAATCATGTAAGAGCTGATTAAAAAGTATAAAAGAACACATTTTTAGGTAGTTCAATGAAAAAAAGAAGTGCATGTAATTCCTTAACCAATGAACTTGCATCACTGGTTAACAACAATTTGTCAATAATAAAATTGAAACAGATAAAAGAAGAGAGTGTGAATTGATTTACCAGTTTTGGGTTCTGTGGCTTCGGAAACAGAACATTTGATGGGTCTGCAAGAGGAGGAAGATAATCTTTTGGCGGCAGAAAAAGAAGAAGAAGATAAGGGTAGGCCAAGAAGGTGGGTAGAGAAGAAGGGTTGAAAAGATGCTGTCTTTGGAAGAGTGGTATTGGTGGGGAAGAGGGAGGAGTGGATAGTAGTAAGTGCAGCCATTTTCTCCATTGCTCCCTCACTCTCTCACTCTCTCTCTCTGGGTTCGTTTACACAGAAGAGAAAAGAAAAGAGGGATGAGGAAGAAGGAGTATGAGTATGAGGCTATTAATGAATTGGTTTTGTTATTGGAAATTCCGAAATTGAGTGGCACAGGAATGGATACTGATTATGGTGTGGGAAATGGCTTTTAAGGTTTCATTCTCAGTGTCTCTACGGACCACTTTTTTCCACATCATCCAACCAACGTGTCTTCCTACCTTAACCTTTTTTATTAACCTTAAAAATTGTTTTATTATCTATATTTTATGTAATGCTATTATACAGAAAAAAATAAAAAAATCTTTACAATGTTATATCTGGTTTAAGTATCTTGTAAAAAATTTTCTCTAATACTAAATTTTCTAAATGAATGATTAATTTAATTTTGTAAGTCTTGTTATTCAAAATATTCTTTTCATTAACTTCTTTAATTCGAAACATGATTATTTCTTAAATAATTGTATTTATTTAGAATATGCCACCTAATATATTTCAATGGTAAATTTGCTAAACATATTTGATGAAACTAACTAAAAATTCAAAGTTCAAAGTTGATAGTTGATAGTTGTGATTGAAATCTAAGTTAGAGTTAAATTGTACTAGTTTTTTCATAGATTCTTTTTATAAGAGAAAAAAATGAAAATAATTTTTCATAAACTAAAACTAACTTATAATTAAGTTAAAAATAAAACTTAGAAAAGTTATATAAAAATATTTTTATAAAAACTAGTTCATACATTAATTAATTTTAATAGAAAATTTAATTTTAATTAAATTTTGTTCGAAAAGATATAAAAGTTTTAGATAAAATTATTAATGAAAGTTGTAGATAAATATAAATGACAGAATTAGTGAAAGCAGTTTATATTTTTTTATAAGTTTTAATTTTTTATTATTGAAATATAGTTTGAAGGTATTTTTAATTTTAATTAATTTTAAATTCTTATAATATATAAATTATAGATAAATTATTTTAATCATATTTATTTCTACTTTCAATTTTTATATATATATATATATATATATATATTACATATGGTATATTTTTATCATTATCAATATTTTATTTATAAAATATTAAAAAGAAAAAAAAATTACATAATGTAAAAATAATAAAATCATGTTTTGTGAGTAGATAAGAATAAAAAATTAAATCAAGTCTTATGTAGAAAATAGTACAAAGAAAATTAAGAATAATTATAAAAGTTAGAAGTTAATGTTTTAAACACTGTTAGAAAAAAAAAGATTTTTAACTGCATTTTAAATATCAGTTATCAAATATTATGTATCTAGTTTTTATATTGGTTGTGATGAATCATTAATATGGAAAATCTTCTTACATTTTATCTATGTTCTTACATTTTAAAAATATTTATGAGTTTCTTAAATATTATTTCAATTATCTTCTAATAAAATTCAAATGTAGAAAATGAATATTTTGAATTTAAAAATCCTAAATAGAAAATGAATAATTGGTTTGGTAGTTAAGATTTTGTTTCATATATACTTTCACTAGAGTTTTATTTTAGTTTTATATTTGAATAATTTACTGAAGGAAATTTAGTGGTGCAATTACCCTGATGCAATAACATTCAGTTGATTCTGTTGAGTTTCCAACTGCTTGTTCCAATGGTTCACCCAATTTTCCAAACACTTGTTCCACCCTCCATTCTTCCTTCTTCTGCACTCCCTTTGCACTTCCTTCCACCCCATAATGGCTTCCACCCTGCTTTCCCTAACCCCTCACAAAGCCTCAAACTTGTGACACCCCAATGTTGTGCTGTTTCACCCTGTAATCAGAACAATACTGTTCTTCTCAATGACTGGCTGCAGCTTCTTCAATTCTCAATCGGGTCTCAGGATTATATGCTGGCAAAGGCAATTCATGGGTCTCTAATCAAATCTGGCTGTGAAGGTGACCTATTTGTGGACAACAATATTGTGAACCTTTACTCAGAGTTCAACAACATGGGTGATGCACAGAGGATATTTGATGAAATTCCTGTGAGGAGCACGGTCACTTGGACTACCCTCATGAAGGGGTATTTGAAGAATGGGGATGTTGAGTCTGTTTTATGTATTGCACGTGATATGAGCATGGTTGATGAGAAGTTCAATGAGCATACTTGTTCAGTGGTCCTGCAGGCATGTATGTCCCCGGAAAATCGGTTTTTTGGCGAGCAGGTTCATGCTTTTGTTGTAAAAAGTGGGCTTCTGGAGAATATTGTTGTGGCCACTTCATTGGTTTCTATGTACTCTAGAAGTGGCCTCTTGGATTGTGCAGAAAGAGTGTTTGGTGGCATAAGTGTTAAAGATGCTCAGTGCATAAATTATATGATTTTGGAATATGGCAAGGCAGGCTTGGGGGATAAGGCATTTTGGATTTTTGTGGATATGCTACAATCTGGATTGAAACTAAGTGGTTATACGTTTACAAATTTGATCAGTAAGTGTTATTTTAGTGTAGGATTATACGTAGGGAAGCAACTACATGGGCTTGCGTTGAAGTATGGTTTTATGTGTGAAACATCTCTTAGAAATGCAATGATTACAATGTATGGGCAACATGGAATGGTCGAAGAAGCTGAAAGAGTGTTTGCTGAACTGGATGAGAGGTCTTTGATTTCCTGGTCTGCACTTCTTTCAGTATTTGTTAAGAACGGTCATGCTAACAAAGCCTTTGAATTTTTCTTAAACATGATTCAGATTGGTGTGCCTCTTGATTCTGGTTGCTTCAGCACTATTCTCGATGGGTGTTCAGAGTGGAATAATTTGAAATTTGGGGTTCAAATTCATGGACTTACAATAAAGCTTGGTCATGTCTCAGATGTAAATAGTGGTACTGCTTTAGTAGATTTGTATGCTAAATGTGGAAGCTTGCAGTCAGCAAGAGCAATTTTCGACAGGCTCCGAAATAAAACTATTGCTTCATTTAATGCCATTCTAGTTGGATACTTGAATTCGAAAGTAAGAGATTATGAAGAGGACCCTATGGTTTTTTTCAGCAAACTAAGATTCAGTGGTTTAAAACCTGATTGTGTAACATTTTCACGGCTCCTTTGCTTATCTGCTGATCAAGCATGCTTGGTAGAAGGGAAGAGTCTTCATGCTTACGCAATAAAGGTGGGACTTGAAGACGACACTGCTGTAGGCAATGCTGTAATTACTATGTATGCTAAATGTGGCACTGTTCAGGATGCTTATCAAATATTTAGTAGTATTAACCGTGATTGTGTTACCTGGAATGCCATAATTTCTGCACATGCCCTTCATGGTGAAGGAAACAATACACTTTTGCTCTTTGAGGAGATGAAGGAACAGGGTTTTGCTCCTGATGAGATTACAATATTGGCTGTTCTCCAAGCATGTAGTTACTCAGGTTTGTGGGAGACTGGGTTACACTTATTCAATGAGATCCAATCAAAGTATGGGATCAGACCTGTGATTGAGCACTTCTCTTGCATGATTGATCTTTTAGGTCGAGCTGGAAATCTATCCAAAGCCATTGATACCATCAACAAAAGCCCATTTCCAGATTCAATTTTGCTTTGGAGGACCTTTGTCAATGCTTGTAAGCTGTGTGGTGATTTACAACTTGGAATGTGGGCATCCAGAAAATTGCTTGATTTAGCGCCGAATGATGCCTCCTCTTACATACTTGTATCAAACATGTATGCTGAAGGAGGCATGTTCGAAGAGGCTGCGAAGGTGAGAACAGCTATGAATGACTTGAAACTAACTAAAGAAACAGGCTCCAGCTGGATTGAGATAGATAATGAGGTTCACTATTTTATAGCAAGTGACAAAGACCACCCTCAAAGCAGAGAAATTTATGCAAATTTGGATCTGTTAAAAGATGAACTATGTTGGAACAGAAATAATCTTGAACTGATATCAAATTCCCTGTGACCCGATATTTTAGATTTGCTATAGTTCATTATCAAGATGCCAGCAATATTCTGAGGACTGAGGGAGTATTTGCCAGTAGATAACCCTTCCATAACAGTTTTGTTATAATTTCACCATAGTAATTTTGTATACCCCTTCTAACCAAGAAAAGGTTGTTAATAACCACAACATCTTTTGTAATGTTCATTGCACAGTGACAGCCAGAAGTTTCGGAGTTACAAACTGGTGCAGCAGCTTCTCTTGTTCTTAAATGAACCAAAATCATTTACATTTGTAAATTTTGTAGAAAATTCAGTACTTGACTAGGAGCTCATGCATTAGACTTCATGATAATGAAATCAGGTTCTGGCATGCTATGGAGTTGGTAAACTTAACTATTACTAGTTATTTTATAATGCAGTATATCAAGGATCTAGTTACTGTTTCAAATTATAAACCAGTTTCTGCATAGAAACAGAACTATATCCTTTGAAGCCTCCTTGCCTTGGGTCCAAGCTCCGAAGACAAACAAATAAGCATGAAGGAATTGTTCAAAATAAATATCTGTGAAGCCCACCAAAGATAAATGAAACACATTTGATTATTTTATTGGCAACCCACTGAGAATTAATATACTCTGCATAAGAAAGCCACTTCCTTGACAGATACACTTCTATAGTTCTATTGCCTGACCTATTAAAATCTAGTTGGCTAAAATTTATTGTAGTCCGAAACTACCATGTATCCGTCAATCTGTTTAATCTCTATGTGATTTATAGTCGAGTTTTATTAACTCTAGTAAATTGAAAAAAAATCAAGTTATATGTTACGTGAAGATTGACCGAAACTAAAAACAAATAGTGATATTGGTCTATATAATAATTTCTCATAAGTGGCACCATATATTTGACAAAAAAAATTAAGTTGTGTCACATAGAGATTGGCCGAGACTATAAACAAGCGATAGTATCAGACTATATAATAATCTCTGGAGAGTTATACTATTGATACAAGATTGGCAAAACGTGAGACCAAGGACTTGAAAATCTCATTGGACAAAGGGATAGGAGAAATTAAAACATTATGAATAATGCCTTGATCATATTTCATTGCCAAGATTCTTCTCCTTTTGTCTCGTGATGAATTTATCAGACTACACATTGTATCTAGCTTTATTGACAATCCGTTGCATGCAGACACTCAATCCTTTTCTAGACCAGTATTGGTGAGAATTTCCTTCCACTGGAGATTCACGCTCCAAATACAAAATCACTAAAAGACGAAACTTGTTTCCACTGTTTTTAACTTTAGCTCTTGCTTTTAGATTGAAAGCGTGAAAACTTTATTTACTTAAGGTGAAGAAATACTGGCCACATCACTGCGCAATTTTCGTGCAAAGGTTGAGCATCAACTATTCTGTTACCTTCTTTTTCTCTGGTCTAAGTTCTCACATGTCTAATCTTTTCACTTTTTAAATAACTTGGTTCTGAATTTACTAATCAACAAGATTTCGATGTAGAACTTTTTTGAGTGTTATTCTCCAACTAGAATTTAGAGTTTTACTTTTAATCCATCATGATAAGTTGGGTCAGTCAACTATATTTTACCATTTATTTGGATAAGCATTACATTCCAACATAAGTGTGTTTTATTGAACTTATTAAGAGTAGCTTTCATGATAAGTAAAATTTGAAATTCAAGTTTATTTATGAGAAAAACATCATTAAAAGAAGCAATGTCATAAAAAATAATCAATCAATCTTTTCACCAGTAAAGCTGATGGATATTTTACATCAATAATATTAGTAAAAGATATATATGTACTGGTCTATTAGATTGAAATAACTTAAAAGTTGCTTTTCAATCTTTCTCGTGAATTTGAGATGATGCAACTGCAGTGCGTAAAGCTTCCTTGTTTGTGTTAGCATGATCTGCAAGATATTTTCTCATAAACTAAACAATTGTTTCTTTTTGCATTGATGGGATATGAAAATTAACAACTGATTCGAAAGATTAGTGAGGGCCACTTTGGTAACCCAAAATCGAAGATTTTGTAGAAAATTGCCAAAATGTTGGACTCAGTTACGTGTCGGCAATGCATTTGCAAGTAGTGGAGGCCAACTAATAACATTAAAGCAAATTTATTAATATACAAAACGTTTAATCAGAAGGAAAACCAACCAAATCATCATCATGTCTATAAATTTTAATTCACTAATCAATCACTCAGAAACACTCCAATTGGTTTGTATATAATATAAGATGATAATGTACACCCCCATATCTTCTTTTTTCCTTTATACTGCTTCTCTTTAACCCTTTAAGTTAAATTTAAAAGGAAAAGGGACTCTCACCACCTCACTGTCATCTATTATGCCAAGATATTCTCCCTCTCTATGTTTCTCTTTTTGGTCATATTTGTCTACAAATGTTGTTTCAAAGTATAACATTTATTAATATACATCTTAGAAGAAAGATCTTTTGGTAGGTGCTCTTCCAACTGCTCTCATAAGGTTGGCAATCTCCAGAACCCTGGCTACTTTTGTGCCCCTTTTAGCCTCTGCTGATGCCTTCCTCTCCTCAGCTTTTCTATGAGCTTTTGCTACCTCATTCTGCATTTTCTCCAGTGCTCTTGCTCTTTTCTCCTCCAGCTTCCTCTGCCCCAATGAGTGCAAATTTTTGGTTATTGATGAACAAATATGTAGTTACAAACAATGCACTTTGTTAGTCAAAGTTCTGTTTTACTTTCCAATAGAGTCGGTGAATGTAGGATGAAAATGAAAACTAGCATCAAAATCAAATCATTAGACCACTTGCTTTTTGCTGGCGGCTATCATATTTCCTGCTCTTTTTTGTTGTCACTGTAAAAGTAGCCTTGAAGATAAGGCAATGGATCCAAACTAAATGATTCCTTTCATATATTAACATGTCATTATTTTATTAACCAAAAGAATATGCTTTTGCTCATAAAAATGCAGAAGGAGATTATAGCTGGATGATATTTTTCCTATCCAAAGAAAGGAAAAGGAAGAGCTTAAGATCGAGCAAAATCCTAACTTTTCTTATTACATATTTTTCAACCTGAGAAGACTTTGATTTTAAGCCCGCATATGATCAAGATCAAGCCCTTGAATTGCATGCTAAAACCATAAACACATGACACTTTTGTTCAGGGAAAATCATAATAAAAAAGAGGAAAAGAAAAAGAAAATGAAAATTGGCAAGCAATCTAGACCTTGTTCAAGCAGTCATAACTTCATATATAGAAGCAAGTTTCTTTCCCAACCATTCCCACAAAACATATTGAATATTGATCCATGATCCAAGAGTCTAAATAACAATAATAAGCAATCATCAAGGGTATCAACCCTACCCCCTAACATGTCAACCATATCCAATCTTTAATTTCAGTTAAAATAAAAAACCACTTATATGAAGAAACTAAGGTAAGAGTTCCTCTTCACCGATTGATTCGATCAACCATGGACTAATCTAACGACTCAATTTTAGTCTCGACAGTAATCATCATAAACAATCACTAATCACCACCATATCCCTAAAATCAAAACCAAGTCATCATGATCACTAACCAACCCACTAACAGCCCCCAAAGAAAAAAGTAACCAAAATTCAACTCAGGAGTTACTATATATACCCTTACTCGGGTACTAAAAAACACCTTGTTAAAAGAAGTTAACCCCTTAATAAATTTTTGAACTTTGAAGAATTAGTCTCTGACTCTCTTCATCCCAAGTAACTCATAATTCATATATAACATACCTCAACTTTCTTCATCCATGAAGTTGCTTTCTGAACCTGCTCATTCTCCCACCCATTTATAACAGCATCTTCCCTCTTGAACCTGTTGTTAATCTTAGCAACCTTAGCGTTTTGCCAAGCTGTTATCTTTGCTTCAACCTCCTCCTTTCTCACCCTCAGCACTGTCACCTCACCCACAGCAGCACTAGAAGCTGAAGAAGAAGAGTTCCCTCCACGCCTTGGAGGTGATGATGAGGGAACAGCCTCCAAAGGGTTGGTATCTGCCACAATCGCCAAAGGGTTAGTCTCTTCCATCATCAGCAACTCATCCTCTCCAATCCTCCCCAAGTTGTTGCTATTGTTGTTGTTGGTAATGCTACTATTAACACCTCCTTCATTGCCATGCATCATATTCACACTCATGGGACTAGGGGTGGTTGTGGTATGATCAATACTAGAACCAGCTAGAACGAGGGCACTGAATTCCCTACTCATGCTGAAGTTCTCGCTGGAACTACCTTCTATGGAGACAGAAGAAGAGTGGTGGCTGTGTGTGTGTGTTTCCCAGTTAGGCTCTCTTCTGGGGGGTGGGGTTAAGGCATGGATTTCTCTGATTTGCTGTTCATTATCAGTATAGTCGCTGTAGTCCTCAGTGGCATGGCTTGTGGAAGGTGTTTGATCATTCAGCATAGGTAAGGGTGTGTGTTGTGGGGTTCTGGTGGAGTCAGTAAGGAACAGAGAAAGTGAAGGGAAAGTGGAGTAGAGAGTAGAAAGTAGAGACAAAGTCAGGAGTTCAAGCAGAGTACCATGGTTTATTTGTTTAGTGTGTGTGTGTTTTCTGAGTTTTTAGTCCTTTTTATTGATAAGTGAAAATGGTGGAAAAGGATGAGTGTGTGGATATCAACTCACATAACTTATTTGTATATAATAAGTGATTTTGAGTATAAAATTTAGATATAGAATATTTTCTGTTAAATGTTAAAGAAAAAATAAGAAGAGCAAATTTTTAGCTCTATACTATATTTAATATATGATAAAGCATAAGCAATGATACGAAACTACCTAATAAGACTGTGTTTGAATACAATATTTTTCTCTTTTTTGATATTTAAAATAAAAATAAGAGTAGTGTTGGATTTGAGTTAGATTGGATATCTGCAATGCAAACACTAGTTATTTGTCGGATACTGAATCAGCCTCACGTTTACTTGGAAGAGAAGAACTACAGAACAAGGAAAGAGGCTGTGTTTACCAAAAAATAATGTAAAATTCAGAATGATTTAATTAATACTGTAGAAAGTGATTATGGTGTCTAACTCACTCCAAAATTGATTCAGAATATGAGATTTATATCTTACTTATATACTATAGTTTGGTGTTGAAGAGTCATTCTCAAGTCGAACATCACCCGTTAACAGATGATCCAATTTAAGTCCAACAACCTGCCAACAATCAAAGCTTTAGATTTAATAACAGATTGTCCAATCTAAGCTCAACAACCTGCCAATCAAAGTTTAATATATTAATAAGTGACCGAATTTAAGTCTAACAATCTTGTGGTTCTGATACCATGTAAAAAGTGATTATAGTACTTAAGTCACCCCAAAATTAGTTCAGAATGTGAGATTTATACTCATTTATATATTATAATTCAGTCTATTTTTAATTTTTAATGAATGTGAGATTGCAAATAAATATTATAAAAATTTAAATAATGTACATATTCATGTCAATAAGAATCTATTGTTATTAAATTACCTATTAAATTTATATATATATATATATATATATATACTTATACCAGTTATGCTCATTTGAATGGAACATACAGATTATTTTTCCTTTCAAGAGTTTTCTATGATCTTGAGGGTTTTACATGGCAGAATGATTTTCTGGGTTTTTCATGTGATGCAATTCGATCAGAAGAATCCTGAAAGAGCTAGCTATCCAATCTTCAATGGAGCCAAATGGACCACTCAGCTTCCATTGCTAACCATAAAAATTCATATACTTTTCAATTCAATATGAAAAATACATATAATTTATCATTATAAAATTATTAATGGTGCATTGATATAAGTTATAATGATATCATCATTTAATCTTTTTTCTCTTTTCATTTATAACATTCTTTTATTTCTATATCACCCACTCATAGTGTACACAAATTTAATATTCATGAGATATTTGTTATGATTACATCGTGCATGCACTATGTAAATGTTTTTAATTGTTATCTAATTAGTGATACAAGATTTGTAATTGATTGAAAGTGTTAAGTTCTTTTATAGTATAGAAATTAAACCTATTTTTTATTTGATGAAATTATATTTCTTACATATATGAATAAAGATTTTTAATTTACTAGAAACACGAAATGTTCTTGAACAAAGTTGGGTCCACAACTACAACTTTACAATAATATCTTATTTGATTATACAATTAGAAGTGTCCAAATCTGTGAAAAACAAAAAAACAAAAATCAGTGTGAATGGAACATGTTTTGAAAGAAAAATAATTATTAAAAAATTAATTGGTTTAGTTTACCGTTTGGAATGGCAACACTTGGCAAAATTCGAATTTTAAAATTCTTTCATTTTAAAATTGTTTGTGGCTATCTCAAGTAGTTCTAATAAAAAAAAAGTAAAAAGACAAAAAAGTTGAACGAATTTTTTTTATGAACTAATTAATATGCAGAAATTAAAAATTAAAAAGATAATATGAAAAAAAACTCCTATAAATTAGTTTTTATATAAATTAATCTATTATTTTATTTAGAAATTATTATGAAAAAACTTAAATTATATACGACAAAGGAGGGAACTTGGGTTGTTTTCGGAAGTGACATTGGATTTGTTTGGTTGGAGTTATTAAAATAATCATTTAATTGGATAATTGGATTCCACCAAAAAATTTAGAAAAGTTTCATTATCAATACCATGAGAAACACCTTTAAATTAGGTTACATCTAAAACAAAATAAAGAGTTTTTTTTATTCTTATTATTATTATTATTTGATGAGTCAGAAGTGTAAAATAATTGATCCATAAATTGCAATACAAACAAAAGAGGATGAAAAAAAAAGCTTATCTTCAACGTTGTTTTGTTTACCTTTTAAAAGGTTCCAGAAAATTGGTTTTGTTTTCGTGATAATTAGAAAGTTGTACACTTTTCTTGTTCTTCTTCCACCAGATTCCATTTCGTATAATTAATTGAGAAGTTACTCATTAGTCAAGCCTTGAAATTTGAAAAATATATCAGATCTTAAAATTAAAAAAATAACAAGTTAGAACTTCAAAATATTCTTTTAATTATTTTATTCATATATATAAACATGACGTAAAATATATGTTATCTATAATATAATATTAATAATAAAAATATTCTTAAATAATATATTTATTTATTCCAAGACCTTTAAAGGTTCAACATTGAGGACCCATTAAAACTTATACAATAGAAAGATATTACATCAAAGTGTAGATAGTATATTTTTCTGATATGAAACTAAGTTTCACCGTCCCAAAGGTTATCAAAGAACACCACTGGTCCATTGTTCACACGAATCTGCTTGATTTGATTAATCTTTTCGTGGTCTTCTCTTGTCAGAGACCAATCAAATATTTCCAAGTTTTCTTTCATTCTTTCTTTGTTGTAACTCTTCACTGCTATAGTCACGCCTTGCTCATACAAACTTCTAAGACTTACCTATAATATGGAAGGTTAACATTAATTAACTTTGCTTCATTCAGTAGTTAAAGAATCAAAATCTAAACTACAGCAGACTAAGATACTAATGCTGCTAACTCAACAATGGAATGGAACAACAATTTCTCACAACATTGTTATATAATATATGAGTGTAGGATTCTTTAACTACGGTGTCAACCTATCAGTTTCATAGAATTATGTAAATCATAAGATTGTTTAACAAAATTTAATTTATTGTATGTTTAAGATTAATTCATTGGTCTCTGTATATGATATGCTATAAGAAAAGAGAAATTCAACTAGTTGAATATGAAAGAATCTTGAAATTGTAACCTGAGCAATAGTTCGGCCATGGGCTTGTGCAATTTCCTTGAGTATTTCACTGTCCATGACTGCATTGGAACCCCAACTAGTCCCTATGGCTCCCAGAGGAGAGAATGCAGTTATGATTATACCCTTTGCTTCACAGAATTCTCGTAGCTTCTTCTGATGCCAAGCAGGATTCATCTCCACCTATTAATTGGTAACAGTGTTAAGAAATGGAGTATGGTCAAACACTTGCCAAACTAAATTAACGTTAACATAAGTAAGAAAATGACCAAGATGAGTTCATGGACCTACTTGATTGACAGAAGGGGGAATGGTAGCAAATGAGAGTATATCTTCAAGTTTCTTGCAAGTGAAGTTGCTGACTCCTATAGATTTTGCTAGGCCTATTCTCTGGCATTCTTCCATTGCTGTCCACACACCCTTTAAGTCAAATGTTCTTATTAAATCTTCACTATATGGAATTTCCCAATCTCCAGGTTTCACACTGATAGGCCAGTGGATCAAATAAAGGTCCAAATATTCTAATTTCAGCCTCCTGCATTATGTCACATTCAACATTTTATTCTCTTATTCCTTAAGTAATATGCATACATCAACCAAAATTATGTATGGAGGAGGATAATGCTTACTTATTGAGCTAGCTTTTGATCTTACGTTAGGCTTAAACCCAAATTCTAAGATGATTTCAATGTATCTATAGTGAAAATCTCACAACCAATATATTTATGAGATCCAGAGAAGGTGATCATCAACTCTAAAGAACCAACCTATCAAACTAGTTAACAGTTCGGTGCATAACTGCTTATGCGTCATATTCTGTACAACATATTTGATATGGAACTCTTAACATCTCTGTTTCTTAAGGGAAATATTTCCAACTGAAAATTGAGTACAATCAACGAGAAATTTTCTAAAACATGTAGAGTTTTAGAAGATTGAGTAATTTATTCATGTACACACTTAACTGATCAAGATAAAACATAGATGAAATTTTCTAAAACATTAGGTAGAGTTACTAATTGAAGAACTGTTAGCATCAGACACATTTTTTTTGTTTTGAATGGTAAATAAACTATAGACCAATTTGATGCACTGAAATAACCCCCCAAATATTTTTTATTTTCCAAAACACATACCTTAAAAATTATTAATTAAAACAACCATAACCAAAAATGAAAATCTTGTTGGTATGATTTTAATGTAAAAAAGGATGGATGGAGTTTTGCTTACTGAAGAGATCTCTGCAGAGCAGGAAGAACAAGATGAGGAAAATTATCAGTTAGCCAGAGCTTAGAGGTGATGAAGAGCTCCTCCCTAGACTTGATTAGACCAAGTTGAAGAGCTTCAGCTATGGCTTCTCCCAAGGCCTCTTCAGATCCATAGTATGATGCAGTATCAAAGTGCCTGTAGCCCAGTTTGATAGCTTCTATTACTGCCACTTTGGTGGTTTCTGCACTGCTTTTGTTTGAATCAGCTGCAGTTCCAAGTGCTATCACTGGCATGCTGCATTGGTTGGATGAGGATTTTAGCACAACTCTGGGAATTTTGGTAATAGACATGATGCTATTGCAAACCTTATGATATTTGCTTTACTTGGACAAGAACATATGATTTGTGAAGAAACATGAAAACCTTCCATCTCTTTATATAACATGTCATTGTTCATTTGTCATCTTGATTGGTCTTCCTAAAGAAGAATCCCAATTTGATTTTTCTTTTTTCATTTTCATGTCAAAAGCACGATCATCACATCACAATTTTGTTCTTCATCTCTCCATTTCAAGATGTTCACAATTTTGTTCTTTCAATTTTTGTTTTTCTTCTAATTTTAGAATAAAAGCTTTTAAAATAAAAAATTAGTATAGAAGATTCTAATGTAATTTATTTACATATCCATAGTTAACTTTAAATTATTAATTAATTCCAGTAATAATATAAAAATAGATATATAATTGGATATTTATTTGATTAAAAACTTTTTATAACAAATTATTTAAAAAAACTCAAATACAAATAAAAAAAATCCAAAATTTATCTAATTAAACATGATTTTATGATATTATTTAAGAATATAAGAATAATTTCATACTTTTTATGATTATTAGTGGTATCTTTTTTTTTTGTTCTCAGCGCCGCCTTTTACGGTCCAAATTGAAGCAGCCACCTCCATGTGCATTGGAACAATCTTATACCTACGAGGTGTGAAATTTATTTGGATTTATTACAAATTTAAAAATAATTTTGTGTAATTTTTTAGAATGAATTTAGACTGTATTCAAGTCATGTTAATCCAGTTTGTTGTTAATATTTTCTTTAAATTATAAATTTTGAATAATTATATATTAAAATTAAAAAAATAATTTAACAAATAATATTTTTTACATATAATATTATTTTGTAATAAATTTATTTATTCTATCTATTATAAATATATCTGATATTATTATTTTTTATTTTATGATTTATTTATATAAATATGTAAAATTTATGTTACATTATATATTTTCAAATAATTTTTTTATTGAAAAAAATTATAAAAATTTATAAAATTATATTTATTATTATGATTTTTTTTAAATTATAGATAATGAATGACTTTTTCAATATTTTAATGTTTGAATTAAAATCTTATGTCACCAATGACGAACTAAACTCTAAATGGGTTCTGTATTAAAAAAAAGATACCAACCAAATGATTTCCTTTTAAAAAAAAGTGAATGCTCTTTATTTTTTTCAATTGTATTTTCTTAATATTTTATTTGACTAAACTTTCTATTCTATTTAACTATGATAAAGATGAATTTTTATTTTTATTTTTGTTTGATTATTTAATTATTTTTAAGTTTAATTATTTTTTACAATGATAATTAAATATGATGTTTTTTAATCAATTTTTTGGTCGTAATTTAATTTATAATATATTTTATTAATTCAAACTCTTTTATACACATTTAATAATAGTTCATTCAAGTTTTCATTACATTACCATAATCATTAATTATGATAAATTCTTATTAAATACCTTACATTAAATATCAATATATATATATATATTTATATATATATATATATTAATTCTAATGATAATTAATATTTTGATAAAAAATAAATGAAACAAAAAAAGGCATAATTTTTAAAAAATATATACAAATAAAAATTAAAACTTTAAACAAAAATGAAAGTTAGATGACTAAAATACCAATATGATTGTATATTATAAATTTGAGTATTTGATTTTTTTTAAATATGACTTATAATTTTACTCATTTAATTTGATTTTTTATATTATTTTTCTTCTCTTTACATGCAGGTATCAAAGATCAATATGATTTTTCTTCTTTTTAAAACAACGTCGGTTGTATATATAACCGACGTTGTTTGGTGACGTAGAAACCTCTTTTTCTAGTAGTGTAAACTGAGTTCTTGATTTATTTTATTAAATACACAATGCTTAGAGTTTGGTCCTAAGAATGAGAACTACTAAATAATACGGTGTTCCACAATCTATCTTTATCAAAATTATGAACTTCAAGACAAACAAAAATAATAATAATAAATTTAAAATTATTGGAAAGGAAAATATGTTAAAGGTAAGAAGATTTAAGATGTTGAAGTTAAAAAAAAATTTAAAATGTAAATAATAAAACAATTTGAGATTATCAAATATTACTTAGTCAAATTTCCATAGTTTTTTTTTAACCAAGTGGCTTTGTTGATTATAGAATCATAAAAAAGTATTTGATTACAATATCTATAAAGCATCAATAATTGTGTCGGAGAACACAAAAATCTACCCAATATTACTTTATTTGGTATGTTACATGTGTTTTCAAGAACAATGGAGATTATGAAGAAAGAAAGTGTGGGTAAATGAGCTTTATTAGACAATCATGATGAAGCTAAGTACTAAAAAATAGTTATATTTGAAGCACTCAAACTTTAGAGAAGAAAAAAGTGTAGAAAAGTTAATTAACTTGATGAAGTTGTGATAAAGTGCATGCTTAAGTTTTTGAGAAAATAAAGATAAGATTGTAATCTTTAAAATAACTTTTCAATTATAACATTATAACATTTTTGTAACCTTTTAACTTTTACAAAATTTTAAATAAAAAATCTAATTATGAATCAATGAAGAATAAAAATAATTTATAAAAAAAAAAAAATATTAAAAATAAATTTAAGATTTAATTTATCCATGTATATTAATTTAGTCATATTCTTAAATAACGTGAGATTTTTAATATATTTTTTTATATTGAAAATTTCTAAATTCGAACATGAATACTAACCCAATAAATAATTATCCTAAAATTATCCTAAAATTTTTATTAAGATGCATTCTGATATTATATTAATACTATATTAATAATAGATTTTAAATTTAACTCATTATTGTAAAACTAGTTCAATTATTTTATATATATATATATATATATATTAATTTTACCACATTTATAAAAATAATGTGAAATTTTTAATGTTTCTCTTGAAATTTTTCAATAGAAAATAAGAATGAAGCAAATTAAATAGATAAATAATATATTTTTAATAAGTAAATACATAAAAAAAGTTGAATACATAATTAAATTAAATGAAGAGAAAAAATATAGGATTTTTTTTCTGTATAAAAAATCTCTAAATCATTGTTTTTAGAAAATTATTTTAGTCAAAACCACATAATTGTAATCTATTTTACACCTTTTTTAGAAAGTTATTTTAGTCAAAATCACATAATTGTAATCTATTTTACACGTTTTTAGTAGAATTAATCTTCTATGGATCATAACTTTCTTATAATTCTTCTATTTAGTAAATATTCTTTGATTTGTTTCTCTAACTCACTTGATCATAAATAGATTTTGTCATATAATGTATAGCTAGAAACCAAACCATGGAGTTCTGATATATTGAGTTATATGTTATGTGTTAGTGGTTTGAGAGAGGCACATATAATAAATAAAATGTTTGGACAAAGTTGGAAATTGAAAGATTTTAGGAACTTGGTTTTGTGTGTAGTTTTGTTTGGTCATAGGTGTGTAAATTGAGGAGAAGTAAATATTGTGTATGTTATAAGGGTCTCATTGTTGGTCTTGAAAAGAGACAAAAAGGTAACAATGTTTTGTTTTTAAGTGACAACAAATCTTAGCAATAATATGTTTCACACAAGAAGAGATAGAAAATGTTACACCACTCAGCACAACCAACCACAACATGAAAAATCATAAAAGAGAGTATATTTAAAGTTAAAACATGAAAACAAGAATATCATTTAATGTGTAATTAATTTGTCGATTTTAAATGTTGTATTTTTTTATTGTGGAAGTAATATTTTACAAGATGATTTAAGAATATAAAAAATAATAATAAAAATTAAGAGTAAGTTTATATAGGTATATATGGGCCGAATCAAGAGAGATGAGAAAGGTTATAATCTTCTAAAATTTTTATTTTTATTTATTATTATATATATAAAGTAATAATTTTTATTCTATTTTATTTTTTAACAAATATTAAAAAATAATAAAATTGATTATATAATTTTCTTATAGATTTTTATTTTACTTATTATAATTTTTTTCTAAAAAAAATATTCTCATACTTTAATTTATAAATAATAATAAGTTTTGAAAAAAAAAATAATAAAAAAATATAAAATAATTATAATTAGTAATAATAATATGGTAAAATAATTTTTTATATTTGTCGAAAATCAAATATTAATTATGTTTATATATCTATTTTTTTATAAATATTATTTTTAAATATTTTTATGTAATTTAAAATAATTTTTTCTTATAAAAGAATCAATATTTAAGTTATTATTATTTTAAAGAAATGATATAATTAATAATAAAATGATATAATTAGTAATAAAATTATATAAAATATTAAATATAAATTAGTATAGAATTATAATATTTTTTTCCAATACCTATAAATCTAAATATATAAAGTTAAAACAAAAAACGATATTCCTATAAAAAAACAAGGTAAAATATTTTTATTTTTATTTTTATTTATTATTATAATATATTAACATAATATAAAATATAAAATATAGATATAACTTTTTTTTATTTATCATCAATTAATTAATTATTTTAAAGTTGTATGATATTTTATTTTAATATTAAAATATTAAATAAAATTTAGATTAAACTTTAAAAATATTTAAGAAAAAGAATTATACATAAAAGAAAGAAGATTAATAACATTAATAAAATAAATTCTATTTATCAATTTAAATTCTTGAAAATATTGTTAACAACTTACAAGACAAATTATTAATATATTAAATGATTTAATATTTATACTTAAAATTCTCAAATCATCTTTTTATATATATATATATAAATAAATAAATAAATAAAGATTCTTATAATGTATTAATAAAAGATTTAAATTTTTAACGATAATCTGAATCATAGTAAACCCTAAATATATTACATTAGAAAAAATTAATATAAATTTATACTATTTATTTTTGGTAAAAAATCATGAATTAGTATTTAGAAACATTTTTATCGTATGATATAAAGAATGAGCCAGTATAATAATTTTAAAATAAAAAATATTGTAATTAATAACAAAATATTTATATATATCTTAATAACTCCATTTATAAATAAAAAATAATGAAAATATGAATAACGTTACTCTTTAAATTTTATATAATTTAAAGCAATATCTTATATTATTTAATAAAATGAATATTTATAATAAATTAGTATATGTATTGAATGTAATATAATATATATATATATATATATTTATTTATTTATATTAAAACTATTATTATGTTTTTAATATATTTTGAAAATAAATGATAATATGTATAAAAATTGTTAAATATAAAGAATTCTTATTCGAGAATATGTATTATTCTAATCAATAGGTTTTCCGTCTTGAAAATTTTGGTATGAGTAAGATTTGTCGAATCTCGGTATGAGTAAGATTTGTCGAAGTAATTTGTTACTATTCTTTATTATAAATATAAGGTCTCACTCTAGATATAAACATCCAATCTTAATTCCACTTTCTCAATATTTCTTATCCTATATCTCCTGCTTAACACGGTCTTAACTCTTACTAACTTAAACGTGATTTGGTTCAACATCCAAACGAAGATCAAGAACCAGCATCAAGAATATATCTCTAAATAATATTCAGATCGTATCAAGTAATATCCATTATTATTCGTGTAAGTATATATTTATATTGATTTTTAATTATATACAAATTTAATATCTAATTATTTAATTTTATATATGAATTAAGTTAACTAACCAAAATGGTTAGTATTCAAATAATTTAGATTAATTAACCTTTTGATAAGAATTAAATATGATAATATCTGAAATAATTAATCGATAAAATTTTATTGTGTAAACTCTCAATTTTAAAAGTTTTTTACCATTATTTAAAATATTTATTTGATCCCAATCTTGAATTTTAACAATTTTAGAATAAAATATTATTTTTAATCTCTTTATTTATTCATAATTGAATTACAATAATTTTGAGTTCAAGCACAAAATCATTATGGAAATTATCTAAAAAATTTGTGAAAATCATATTGAAAATTTATTACTTGACTATGAGAATAAATTTACAATTTTTTCTTAAATTTTATTGTTAAGAATTAGAATGATGATTGTAAATCTAAAATATAATTTATATATTTAATGATGATTGTAAATCTAAAATATAATTGATATATTTAATGATGATTGCTAAGAGTGTTATTACACTCGTTTAGTTATTAATTATTTTTCTTAACGGTAAAAAATAATTTATTCTCTTTAATTTTTCTTTCATGATATAAATTAAAAAAAAAAAGATAATAGGAGAAGAATTTAAGTGATTTAACCTAAAACACTGAAAATTAAGTTGAAATTAGTTGTAATTGCGTTGATAAAACCTAATCAATGAGATAAAGAGAAATTAAAAGGTAAAGTATTATGCGTGATGAACAAACCAAATTAAATAGAAGGAAGCTTCGCACCTCACAAGACCGGTTCTTGAAACAAACCCAAAAAAAAAAAAACCGAACCGAATTTTTTTTTTTTTTTTTTTTTCACTATTTGCGCCTACAAATATGAAAATTTCGTCCCTGATTTTTGTTGCACCTTCCTCTGCCGCCTCTCTCTCTTGTTTTCTCTTTCTCTCTCCGCCTCCCAAACCTCGTTTGTTGTTTTCATTCTTAAAAATCTAAAGTTGAAAAGGTTGTCAACAAGGAAGACACAAGTTGAACCTCAAAGGAACAAACAGTGCCATCTCAAAATACTGCTGTTATCCTAAGGTAACAACATTAGCATCAACATTGTTGCTCTGAGACTCACAAAGGCTTCTACTTTTTCTTCAATGCGATCTGGGTTCTCCTTGATCCACCCTTGTTTCATTGCACCCTCTTTTATTTTCTTTTTTTCTTTCCCTGATGTACGTGTCTTTGTTTTGTTTCTCGGGGCTCTTTTTTCTTTTTTTTTTTCAAGTTGGTTTTCTCTTTCTTTTTTAAGACGGTAATCTTCTGGAAATTGTATGATGTGGAGTCAGAGAGATATTGAATAAAGGCCAAGTCTGGTTAATTATTTTCTTGTATGCGTGGGATAAGAATGATGTTGAATACAAACCTTGTATTTGCTGATGAACTGTATTAGAATATCATTGGGATGTGTTGGCTTTTTTCTTTTAAATGTTCTGTGTTTTTAACAATTGAAGATTCCATGTACATTAGATCCCTCATGAGGTTAATTTTTGTTTATGCATTTTGATCAGGATTGGATTCTCCAAAGATTTCTCTATGGTAAGCTCTAAGCAAAATTTTTTCTTGGGAGATTAGAATGAATGGTTACAAAATGGGGAATGTGGTTAACTTATGATATTGGATCAACGTGGGGGTTTGATTTGGTGTATGTAACCTTTGTTTGTGATCAATAGGGAGAAGCACCTATTATCATTGTTCAAGACCTGCAGAATGGAAATGGCAATGGCGTTGAACCAAAAAGTGGGAATTTCGAAACGGGTACTATCATTGGTGATAAAAAGGTGTTGATCATGCAATATCTGTTGTAAATGTCATCTCTCAATGTGTTACAATTTACTAAGTTGATTTACTCCGAGTTAATCTTTCTGTCTAAAACAAAATCGACCTCCATTTGTTTGACAGTATGTGATTAGTGGAACCGATGGTGAAACTTTATCTGTTAAAGTTCAAATTCTTGACAACAGCTGTCTTGGGAAAGGGTAGGTTTAAGGTTCTTTATCTCAGCTTCTTTTTTTTTCTTTTTTTTTTTTTAATTTTGTTTCTGACGTCCATCTTAATGTGCAGGGTTAATGTTGTTGAGCTAGGCACCAAACCCATTTCATGTGATGGCCACTCAGCCATTCTTTTGAAAGACAGAATACTAATTCTTAAGAAAAATTCTAACCCAGATGACTGTATATGGTTTCTGGAGGTTGGTGTTTTCAGACTGTGGTCCTTAATCTAATGCAAAACTGCTGTTATTGAGTGGAAACTCTGAATCATTATTATTAGATACCTGTAATTTCTTAATAGGTATTAAGTATTTTTGTTTTATTATTATTGGCAGGTGGACACTCCATATGTCAGGCAGCAGAAGAAAAAAAATTCGGGGACTGAGATTGTAGCATGGAGTAAGGGTGTGATAGGAAACGCTGAGAAACCTGTTGTTATCAGTGGTCCTTCCGGTGTAGGTAAAGGAACATTGATATCTATGCTCATGAAGGAATTCCCCTCTATGTTTGGCTTCTCTGTGAGCCACACAACACGTTCCCCGAGAGGCATGGAGAAAGATGGGGTCCATTATCATTTTACGGAGAAGAATGTTATGGAGAAAGAGATTAGAGATGGAAAGTTTCTGGAGTTTGCTTCTGTCCATGGAAATCTATATGGGACCAGCGTTGAGGCTGTGGAGCTGGTATCAGATGCAGGGAAAGTAAGTTCCTTATTGGCCTGATTTTAGAAGGTTAAATTACATGTCTATACTTGTAAATTTTATTCAAATCAATCACTTTCTGAATATGCCTTGCTTTTATTGTTTCTTATTTCAATCAAATTGCTCTTAAATAATAATTAGGATTTATCAAAATACTCTTAGTAATCTATTGATTTTTATGAGCACTTGGAAGATCTGAAAAATGTTTGGATCTTTTTAACCTCCTTGATTGTATTGCAGCATGAACAAAGCAGCATCATAGTAGAGTGTCATGTTGTATTGTCACTGATCTGCACATTGATAAATTTTAACGCCACATATTGTGGAAAAGAAAATGATTTCTATCAAATATAACAACAGCCTTTTGCCTTTTTCCCCCTCTTCTAAAATTTAAATGTTAAGGGCGTATATTGATTGTCTTGTGATTACTTTGATCTTCTCAAGCAAAATTAAACTTTAAAAATAAATCAGTGTTTTGTGGTCTTGCCTTGTGATGGTAATGAGATTGAATGTTCTGTTTGCCATCATACCAAGCCAACCTTGTGAGCATTACTTTCCTTCAGATATGACTTTACCTTTTCTCTTCTGAGATAGTGAAATCTTTAATTTTTACATGTGATCAGAGATGTATTCTTGATATTGATGTACAAGGGGCAAGATCCGTGAGGGCTAGTCCTCTAGAAGCCATGTTCATCTTTATCTGCCCCCCATCAATGGACGAGCTGGAGAAGCGTCTTCGTGATCGGTGAGTAATTGTGTCTTACTTGTGCTCTTTCACTCTCAAACCCCCCATCAAAGACTTCAAACCGTGATGTTTTGTGCAGAGGGACAGAGACAGAAGAACAAGTCCTAAAACGACTGCGAAATGCTCAGTCTGAGATTGAGCAAGGGAGGTCATCAGGCATATTTGATCACATCTTATACAATGACAACCTCGAGGAGTGTTATGAGAATCTGAAGGTAACTATTTAGTTGCTAAAACTTCCTTACATAAACTCATTTTTCTTTAACTGTTAAGCTTGATTTAAAGCACCCATTGGTGCAGAAATTATTGGGACTAGATGGATATGCCACTCCTCCCAAGTCTGGTAAGAGTTTTCCTAAAGCAGATAAATTTGATCTTAGCTTCACATAATGTTTCATGATATTAATTGGTGTGTTAATTTTGTCAATCCAGAACCAAAAGAGATAAATCTCCCAAGGGATTATTCAGTGTCCAAAATTGATGACAAGATCATCATAAAGTCCACCTCTTCAAGACCAGGAAAGGAATCAAAGAACTTGTAAGGCTTGCACATTTACTTCTGATCTTTGCACCTTGCAATAATTCATAAGAAAATAAACTATTTACTATGCATGTGCAAACAACATTAAGTATTGATTATTTTATCAATAACTGATATTACTCACTTACACTCTTCTATCAAACAAATTCGTCACTGACCCTTTTCTTATTTAGCAACCAATGATGAGATTAAGTTCTGACTTTCTATTTTGCTGAACAGGATCATGTTAGATGTTTCCTCACTTAAAGGGGGAGCACCTGGACGGACAAGAGGACTTGATTTTGAAGCCATTGACTCGTTTTCAGAAGACTTCAATGGCAATGGGAACGGACCAATTTGACATTCAATGAACCTGGTTAAACTAACTTTGTTTCTCTCCATTCATATTTTAAAATTATTTGAAACAACAGATCAGAGGAGGAGGGTGAGGCATCACTAGGTTCATTTTCTTGAGATGTTTTTTCATGTCTTGTTCGTTAGGCGTTATGGGAGTCGAACTTGACTTGACGCTTTTGGAACAATTATTTTTCCCTGCAGTCAATGAGAAGTTTAAGTTTTGTGATTCTTAGAATTACTCCAATCATCAACAAAGGAAAAGCTTGTAATCCACAATTTTTTTGTGTGTAAATCAATCAGTACACAAATTATTTGGTATCTCAACAAATCACGTGGAGGAGCAGTGCCCTGTAACTGGAGGTCCATATCTAACTACCCTTAAGAGATAATACATACATGCATGTCAGCACAAAATTTGCAGGCCAATTAATTAACATTAACCAACAGATTAAATCTTAATTGATGTCCTTAAGACATTGGTCAAATAGACAAAAGTAAATTTTTATTGCAGATACTAATGTTATCAATGTACTCTATAACTTTTAATGCACAGATTTATTTTGTTACAAATTAAGTTAAATAAAATCTAGTAATGCTTCAACAAAATCTGACATAGTCAGTAAATAATTGAGTATTTTAAGAATGTTGTCAGATATTTAGTTTTTGACTGTATGTACAGAAGAAGATTTTGTTATTGAGAGAAAATTATATTTATTTTGGTGATTCTACACATAAAAAGATAGTCTCCAAGTTGACAGAATGTTATACTTTTCATCTTTAAATAAAATTTTGTAATTCTGATATTTTCTCTTTAATAACTTTTTCATCCTCAATTCTTTGGAGTCAAACTTAATAAGGGGTGATGCTAAAAAAAGTAATAACCAAAATCAAATGTTTGAAACTGCTATTTTTCAATTTCTTCTATTATGAGTTTCTTTCTGGTGTCTAACTGTCGACAGAAATTAGTTAATTCTGAGGTGGCAGAGTCTGAACCTCTATCTTGTTATATTTTATAGAAGAACAAATAGCATTTAAATTTTATATTTGGTACAATTTTGCTAGGTCAGTGTTTTCCTTCGGAGGGAGCCCTACCTAACGTGACATTAATGTCAAAATTTGAGGATGAGTGAGTGGCTGAGAATGAAAGAGAGGAATATAGAGATTTTTGTTTGAAGTTATTAGAAAGTATAAAAGTGTGAGTGAAATTTAGATATGTGATTGAGAAATGAAAATAAGAAAATGTTAAAAAGGTGAAAGTGAAAGTGAAAAGCAAGTTGCATAAGGGGGACCGATGAATGGCAGGATGAGAAGAGAGAAGGAAGAAGGAAGTTGGAAAGTGGAAGTGAGAAGTGTCCTTGCCTGCATGCCTGCTGATTTCTGGTATGGGGTGGTTTGGTTTGTACAGCTTTTTCATAACTCATATCTCTTATCACTTTTCTGGTGGGTTCTACACTTCACATGCTACTTTAGGAAAATATGCACTTTAATAATATACTTAACAATTACTTTATATATATATAAGTTATTTTATAATATATATATATATAATTATAAAAAATATTTTTTATTTTTATTTATATTCTTATTTTTTTGGAGAAATTTGTAGGTGCAGAATTTTAAAGTGAAAAAGATATAATTATATTTCTATTTTTTTTTCAAATGATATTTTTTTATTTTGGATTAAATGTATTTTTATCTATGTAATTGTCTAAAATATATTTTTAGTTTTTATATATTTGAATAGATTAATTCAATTCTTCAATTTTTAAAAAATTGTAAATTTAATTTTTTTATCAATTTTATGATAATAAATAAATATTATTAAATATTATATTTAGATATAAATAATAATTAAAATTATATTTTTTTTATCATTGTTAAGATAAAAAATATTAAATATTAACTTTAATAATAATAAAAAAAGACTAAAATTATATATTTATAAAAATTAAAGAACTGAATTGATCTATCTACAAAGTACAAAGAACAAATATATTTTTTGAACCAAATACATACCCAAAAATATATACTTAACCCTTTTATTTTTATTTTTTTATTACTATACTAACTTTTTTATTAAGAGATGTAAGTATATTTTTTTTAAAAGTTAAAGGGATCACAATATAATCTTTTAGAAGAAAAATAAGGGTTTTTTTTTTAGGATTAGTATAAGTAATTTTAAAAAAATTTGGGAGATTGAATTTCATTTACTAAAACAATTGAAAAGTTTGGTAAGTTATTTGGTAGGAAAAAATGAAATAAAAAATATTTAGATATTTTTGTTTTGTTTTGATTACATATTTTTTTAAGATAAATTATATTGGAAGTATGGCTAGACATTAAGTACGTATACTAAAATATATTAATAAAAAAAATACAGAGAATAAGAATATTTTAATTTTTTATTTATAAGAATAAATATATTAATTAAAATTTTAAAAAAACCTACAAAAGAGTAAAAAAAAAAAGAGTCAATTTTGAAGCATATATTTAAATTAAAAACATTTCGTTAATATCTTACTTTATATTGTAATAAAGAATCCTTTAAATAATTTTGAATAATTTAAATTGAAAATATTTATACGAATGTGTCTACAAAGAAGAATTTGTTGAAAGAAATAAATTAGTGTTATGAAAAATAAACATTTAAATAACTTATGTCTACTATAAATAAAAGCAATGAACATAACAATACATATAAAATAAATTATGGCTATTTATATATATATTTTTTCTATAGAACATTATTTCTAAACTTTGATTTCTAATTTAAATTTTAACATTTTTTTTTTTTTTAAGTATCCATCAGTTTTATCAATATAGGAAAAAAAAGGTAGTGTAAATAGTAGGAGCTTATCTATATATTACTAAGCCTATTTTATTTTAGCCTATAGTTCTTATTAAACCAAAAAGGTTACATTGAATCGGATACTTCAACAAGTAATGGGCTACATAATATAATGATGTTTAGGATGGGCTTTTATTACAATCCAATAAGGCCCAATTCAATGGGCTTTATATGTCCAGTCATGAGATTCTACCAGTGATTTACTGATTTAATAATTAATCAATTAATCTCGTAATCTTACCAAGTCGATCTCATAAATTAATCTGATTCTGATAAAATGATTTAACTAATAAAGTAATGCTATTAAGGATCTAATATAAGCAGATCCATTAATTAACTCATTTTCAATATTTAATTGTTCTATTAGATGTAACAGTTTTTGTTGTTCTTTCTATTAAATGTGATATCTTAATATAAAATTTTGTTTATACTTACGTAAAATAGGTAAAAGTTTTGTATAATCTTCTTTTTATATTATTTTGTAGTGTATTTTTCTTTATCATTTTATTTTTAATTTTTTATTATTAATTCCAAACCCAATAATAAATTAGGTTCGTATATCCTATTTTCCATGATTATATATAGGATAAAATTTTTAAAGCATGATTTTTTTTACTGCTATTTTTATTTTAATATTGACTTGATCATTAGTTATGGACAAAAGATTAATAGATTGATGAAGATGAAAAACTTGCAAAGTAAAAATAAGGTGTAAAAAGTGATTATCTGTATTTAATTTACTGTCAAAATTAAATTATATAAAAGGAGTTAAATTCTTGAAATCAAACTATGTAAAAGGAATCTAACAATCTTAAAAATCAAACCATGTAGAATTCAACAGAAGTCCAATTCTCAAAATCAAACTATGTAAAAGAGATTCAACAATCTTAAAAATCAAATCATGTAAAAGAGATTCAACAATCTTAAAAATCAAATCATGTAGAAGAGGTTTAACAAGTTCTATACTATTAATCTTATTAATCAAATTCTAATATTATATAAAAAATGAAAATAAAGTAAAAAGTGATTATTAATATTTAATTTACCTCAAAATTATATTATTTTTTATTTGTATTTTATATAATTTAACTTTATTTTTAATTAATATAAGAATTTTATTTATGAAAAACACTTAAGTTAAAATAATCGAATAGTAACATTCTAATACGAACTATACGCTTAACAGATCAAGTATCTTGGAAAAATATAATCATATATAATTGTTCTACATTTTTTAATCTCTGAAGAACATTTTTATCCTTGATTTTGAATAACAAGAGCGTCAGAAAAAAAATATATAAAAAGAAAAAAACAGGAAGCAGTTGACAAAACAAAACAAGTATTGCCTATGAATGAAAGAAGGACATAACAGATGCAGGAAAAGTGGGTGTCTATAGCGCCGACACCAAATTTATAAGATTGATTTTGGTTTTGTTGATAAAGTAAAACAACGTAGGAATTAAAATTTTCACGAGGAATTTCTGGAGATTCCCCAGTATGTGTGTCCATACGTAGAAACCTAAATTAAAATTATCATCGGATTCTTCTCTCTCTTCTTTCTTCTTTCTTCTTTCATCTTCTCACCATTTTCTTCCTTCAATAATTAACTCTAAACAATTCCTTCCACATACCCAACTTTTTCGGTTTGTATATTCCATCACGAAGCTATCCATTGTCTTTGGATTCTCCTTTCCTTCAATTTTCTTTTCCTGTTCCCTTTCGAATCATGCACAACATAACATTGACAGGAATAATCATACCCAATATCTTAGTTTACAACTCATGTCATTTTCCTTTTTTCATACCTCATTTAACTCACTCTACTTTCAATCTTACTTATTAATTCTGCTTTCAAAATTCCTAAATACAAATGTTACATATTTCTTATTCTTACCCCTCTATTTTAATTTAATTCAAAGTTTGTTCGATGTATCCGTTTGAAACGTAACCCTACAAAGACTAGACAGTTCCAAATTGTTGTTACACTTGCATTTATGGAATATTTAAGCAAAATGATATCACTGCTTAGATTTTATGAAGTTGTAAGAGAGATATGGTGAAATTGTAATCTTAACAGCACAGTAAAAATATTTTGTCTGCACTTTTTCCTGAACTAAGAAAGATTGAAAATAAAGAAACTGAAAAAGATAAGGATGAGAAAAGAAAAATTGAAAAAGAGTAGAAGAGGGAATATTCAAAAGCCTAATAACCCTTCATAACAAAAAGTTACTTTTCTTCCCTCTTCTTTCTCTACGTGTTCTGTGGAGATGAGATGACTCTATCAGGGTAACATTAAAGCAAAAGAGAGATAGCAGATGAAGTTAAGAACATATAGCTCATAAAACTAAACATTACTTTAAAAGAATGGTGTGTATCAATCGACATTTTGGTCAAGAAAATTGTGTATATTCATAACTTAGTGCAATAATGGAATCACAATGTTGAAGCCAGTTTCAGTCAACATATTTTGATCAAGCATATTATGTATACATATTAATCACATACCTATGGAAATCAGACCCTAATAAGAAGGACAAAGATGACAGATAAATTAAATATACAAACATACAAATGTTTATGTAATGAGTCTCATGTTTTACAAAGCTAGATTAACAACACTCCATCAGCAAAAACTGAATCCATGAGAAGTATTATTAATAAAAGAAAAACCAAGTCTACCAATTAAACTATATATGTGTATTCTGCATCTGCATACTCTACAAACTAGTCATGATTTCATAAACCATGTGACGTGAAAAGGGTCATCAGAAGATGAAGTTCAAACTCCACTTGGTGTAAAACTTGAATCTGCTACACTTTTAATTGCTGAAAAGAAAAACAGCTCCATATCTGGTGTAGCAAAGAATGATATTGGGGATCTCTTGGATGAGCATGTGATGGCTACTCTTCTCTTCTTAGGAGCTGGTGGACATGTTGAGACTTCTGGTATTCTGAACCTTTTAGCCTTTGGTGTAGAACATATATCCTCCTCATTATGATCATCCTCACCCTTTACTTCTTTGGTACCTGAAGAAGAAGAAGAAGTAGGAGTAGCATAAGGTCTTGCCATTGATTTTTTCTTCTGCTTTCTTTCCTCAACTTTCTTACACTTCATTGGAGTTCTTGAAGAAGCTGGTGCCATGTATGTTAAGTATTGGTGACTTGCTCAATCCTAATGTCAAAGGGTTCTCTCCCTAAAAAACTGCAGAAAGATGAGTTGAAAAGTTCAGTTTGTATATCTAAAGGGGCACAAAGAAAAAGACCCTTTTGTATGGTAGAGAAATCCTATATAGTCAGCACTGAGATCAATTTATCTTCTGATTTTTAAATCAACATAAAAGATTCTTCAGGGTTGAAAAGTTACGGTGCTGACATAATATTACAGGATAAATAAATAAAGAAAAACAGTGCCACAGCAACAACCTACTGCCACTTAGATTAACAAAATAATAAGGTTTATACAGTTAATACAATAAATTTATAGTATATTTTTTACAATATTATTTTCTGATCTCCTTTCCTGAATCTATTATCTTAATCATTTCACATTTTCTCTATTTTTAACTAATGTTTATAACTTTCTGTATACACTATTAATTTAAACATAAAGACAATTTCACAATAAAATTTAAAGTATTAATAACATATTCTTTACCCCCCACTTAACTTGGCACAAATTGAGGTGAGTTTAATATTTGTTTTTTAAAAGAAAAGTGAATAGAAATAAAGTTTTTTTGAGCAATATTTGACGATGAAAAGAAACCGGTCCCAGTTGACACCTCTATCTAATTCTACGCGTTTCTTCCAAATCTTTTGTGAACTCAAACCTTAACTTTATGCTCCGGGTTTTATAGGGTACTCCATTTACTGCTATTTTTTTAAACCAAAAGTTTGAGAAGAGCCAATGAAAAAATATCATCTTTATGGTTTTATTTTTATTTTTTCTTTTTAATTTGCAATTAAACATCACACATACCTAAATATATGAACAAATTAAACTACATGGAGTTTTGTAAAAAAAAATATTAGATTTAAAATTTATTTTTAAAATATATTAAATTCTATCTTAATAAAATTATTGGACTTATTAGACCATTTGCTATTGGGTTATTATTGGACCATCAATAAATATTTAGTCTCATCGAGTTGAGTATTGAAGATCTCACATCACCTAAAGATAAACTCAATACCAAATAAGAGTACATTAGGTGAGTGCAAACCTCATCTCATAAATCAGTTTTATAAAGATGAGTTATGTCTAAAGTTCAATTTTAATACTTAAAACTTATCTCTTAAAAAATAAGGTCAAGACTAAATTAAAGTACATTAGATAAGTGAAAAATTTATTTTATAAACCAGTTTTTATAAGAATAAGTTAAATTTAGAAGTAAGTTTTAATATTTAGAATTTATCTTTTAAAAAATAAAATAAAATTCAAATTAAAGTATATTAAATAAATATAAATCTTATCTCATAAATTAATTTTAAATTTAAAAAAAAATTCTAATACTTAAAACTTACCTTTTTAAAAGAGAAGAGAATGATGTATCATAGTGATATAAGTAAAGAAAAAAAAAAGTAAGAGACACAAAAAGTGTATAAAATTAATTAACACAAATGAGGATAAGAAAGAATAGGGATTATTGTTACCTAAAAATGATGACTCTAGGAATTTGTTTATTCCATGGTTGGTCACAAATCAAGGACCAAATGGATGAAAATTTGGCAAAGTTGTGGCTTGTTGGCACCCAGCAATTGTCTGTACATATCTTGTATTAACAGAGATCACGTATCTTACTATACAAAGTTGTGATCTTCTAAGACTAAATTTTCTAATGAATAATTATGAAAATTAAGGAAAGTAAACTTACCTAATGTATACAATAATATATTATTACTTTTCCTTATGGTGGGTTTGTTGAGAATTCTTGCTGATGCAAAATTATGATTAATATATTCCAAGTTCAAACAATTAGCATGGCCCTAAACAAAAGGGACAAGCACCTCAAACAAGTAAGTAATCTCTGGGTCACAAAATCTGGAAAAACAACAAAAACAAAAACCTAACTCAAATTGGATGCATAATATTTGTATATATCTACTCATATTTATAAAACAATTAAAAATGTATTTAAGATTTTCAAAAAGTATACACATAATGCAGAATTAGTAGAGAATGTTGTATGCATAAGCATTTCATAAAATGGTGCTGTGAAATAACACATGAAATGAAACACAGTTTTAAAAATATGATAATATTTTAATTTTAATTTTTTTATGACACTTGTTTTGTATCACACTTCTCTCACGATTATAAAAAATAAAATTGTACGATTTTGTTGAAAAAATAATTTCTCGAAATTAATCTAATACTTATAACTATCCCTAGGATTCCCCTAAAGTGTTAAAAAATCACTACCTTTCCAAAATTCCGGTGCCCTAATATATCTCAAAAAATATTAATTTTCAAGAACATAGATTCTGAAAATCTCTAATCATTACTATTAAAATAACATTCAATGGACCCCTTCTATCTAAACAATGAGTTGTATTCCATGCTTAAGAACCTCAAATTTAAACAAAAGTTTAGTGATAGTTAACTTTATCTCATAAATAATTAATAATTATATAAAGATGGTAACCATTATATGCATGTAAGTGAAATAATGGTTAATATTATTATATACATTCAATATATAAAGTTTAAGTATTCCTTTTTCATTATGATTTATTTCTAGTGAAATTATACTACAATTTGAGTTATGATAATTAAAGTAAATAATCAATAATATGTGGTTAATAATGTTATAAAATAATTAAAATATTAATGGTCAATTGTCAAGTAATAATATGATGAAACTTTTGCATTTTTAAGATTATTTCACCAATAATTATATTAACTATGGAAATAAATGTATAGAACTATGTTTGTTTAAAAATTAGTGATCATATCAAAAGACTTCTATTGGCACCTAGGATTCCAATGAGGCTTTCTTTGAAGTGTAAATTAACTTTACTATAAGATCATTTTATATAAATGTGATCATAATGCATAAATATATGCAAATTGACAAGGACATTTAAAAGAAGAATATCAAAGTGAAATTAAGTTCAAACATATATTAAATTATGCAAAGTTAAATTTACCTTTTTTTCATGAAGACATTAGTAACAATGTTGCAATGATGGCAAGTAATCATTATACTAATACGTTGACCATCAAACTTAGATTTAGGTACTTTACAAAATGATCAATTGTACTTTTTAGCTAACATCCTACACCACAATAGTATTCTCTTTTTATTGTTTAGGTCAAACATAATAGCATTCTCCAAAATTAACCTAGTGCTCTTTAATTCTCTGTTTTTGTTTTTAATGTACCCTTTTTGTTTTTTTGCAATATTTTTCCCATTCTCTTTCTTGAAATCACTTAAGTCATTCTCAACTTGCTTCCAAAATCAACTAAAAATTCTGAAGAAAAATAAAAAATTATCAAATTTTATATGTGAAGTTTTATCCCTTTTATGTTTAGTGACTATACTATGTTGTCCTTTTTAAAAAGTGTTTTATCATATTAAAGAAAAAGAACATTTATCAACTATGTTTAGATTCTTGATTTGTGTTTGACTTTTTTATACCAAATATATTCCTTAAAGATACAAGTTAAAAGAAGAGTTTAGATTAATTTAATTTCTTATTCTTGATTGATAAACTTGTTTAAGTATACCTAAAATCTCAAATTGTTTAAGAGTTTATGTTAATGATAATTATAAATATACTTTATCCTAAATCAAAAACATTTTTTCAAATAAAAAAAAAAAAAAGATAACTAATAAACATTAAAGTAAACAATATTTTAAAAGTAATTAGAGTTTGAGGTTTGGTTGTTTTTTTTTTTTTTACAATTTTCAAGTAACCTCTAGCCCCTCTAAATTGATATGAAAAAGAAAGAAAATTTCTTTTTCTTTTCACTTTTTTTATTAATCTATAAATTAAATTAAATATTTTTATGATATAAAAGTTGGATAATATAAATTTTTTTAGATAGAATAACTAATTCTTTGTTATCAAATATTATATTATTATGCTAAAGAGTTTTGAAAATAAAAAAATATATGTAGAAGAGGAACCATTATAGATCATGTGAATGATAGAAATTATATTAGATAGTTGAAGGGATAAATTGAAAAATAAAATGTGAACATCAAAATAAGAATATTCTTTTATATTATTATAAATACTAAGAGAATCAATAAGATATAATAAAAAAATTATTTTGTAATCTCCATTATAACTTTCATTATTTTATTTTTATTTTAATTAACTCAAATTAAAAAAATATTAAAAAAAAAAACTCCTCATATATCTCTTAAAGCCACTGGGGAGTGTAGGACAATTCCGAAGTATCTCTTTTGTTGACAAGTTTTATTGGTCTAGGTATCAATGTGAATACCATTCATTGCTTTTAAATAACTTTTTATGAAGTTCTTTGAACAATAAAGCTTTTGTAAAATTCATTTTAATTAAAGAATAAATTAAAATAATTTCTGTGAAAGCTTCTCTGTTATTTAATCCAACTAAAACATACAACTAAAAATAATAATAATAATAATTTTAATAAACCAAACCAAGCACAAGAGTTTTTTTTCTATGTGAATTGAACTTTGAAGTCTTTCACCGACACGGCTTTTTCAGTGAAAACCTTATCTTCTTTTTTGCCTTTAAAGCCGTGGGCACGGACTGGGCCTACAAACACACCAAGAGTCAACACATTGTAATCCAATGGGTTAACCCATTCACCTCTTTCAACGTTTCAAAATGCTTCACCACTCATTTTTTATTGCTACCTTGTAGAATGAATATTTTAGAATGTAATGTTTACACAGTAATACTCATTTAAGAATGAAAGAATTTGAGTAAAAAAAGTTTATACAATGCACAAAGAAATATCTCTAGCTTCTACTTTTTGAGGTTAGGATCCTTTGATTTGGCAGCATTGTAGCCAATTCTGTGCTTTGATTCTCACACACTTGTAAAATAACAATGTTTTTTTGGTTACATTTATTAAGCATTCATAAATTTTGGTTACATTGTAGCCATTTCTGTAACACTGATTTTCCGCCACCATTATTCCTTAAATCTCTTTCTTGTACTGGTATGTCTCATATTTCTCTCTCTTTCCCTACTTCTTTTTTCTCTTATTCAATGAGTTTTATATACATTCCTAAGGGGTGGGAAAAAAATACATTTTCGAATGTTATCCAACAATTCTAATCTTTTTACATTCATTTTACACCATCTCTCATTTTACAGTTCAAATGTATAGAACATGTCAGAGCAAGTGTATCACTATTGAAAGAAACAACAGGCTATGATGTAAACGTGAACTTCTAATTAGCCTACAAGTTACAATGACCAGCAATATTCACACATACCAAAAATGCTCATTCATAAAAAATGCTCATTCTCAAGTAATATGTCTGTCTCCAAGTAGGGAAACAGCTTAAGAAGATGATGCAGATCTGAAATGAACAACATTGTCTTCACAGTTCAACTACCACTAAATGGTCAAGGTACAAAAAACAATGAACAAGGTTTCTTGTCTCATCTAGAAGTTAGTCCAGTCCTATACACATCAAATATGAAGGGAAAGCTAACAAGTAAAAGAAATGAAAAAAGGTTCCTAAAATCTGAGCTAGCATCTACACTTCCAACTCTGAAACATTTTCTTGTGAATCATCTACCTGCAAGGGCCTCTGAAAGGAAAAAGGAGGTGGTGGAGGATCAACACTCAAGGTACCATCAATTACTCTTACTACCTCCCCCATGGAAGGTCTCCTGCGTTCATCCATTTGAAGGCACCAAAATGCAATTCTTAACACACGCTCCACTTCCTCCGAATTGTAACCCCCTTCCATTCTTCTATCAACCACATTTACCAAACTCTCTTCCATCCATTCTTTATATGCCCACTCGCAAAGTTCAATGTGTTCATCATCACGACACCCGGTTAACAAGGTTAAAACTAACTTGCCAAAATCCTCTACATCCTTCTCAGCCGAAAAGCCACAATATGTTGCCTTGCCATCTGCAATAGCAAACCCATATTCAGTCACCTTGGCCCCCAAGTTTTCATCCAACATAACATTTTCACATTTCAAATTTCCATGGCTTATGAACTCCCTGCAACCGGAGTGCAAATAAGATATGGCTTTTGCCACACTTGAGCATATTTCAACTCTCTTTCTCCATGTTAGCATTCTGCAAAGAGCAGGATCGTCTATGTACTTGTCCACTGAACCCTTTTTGCAATATTCATACACCAAAAACCTGCGATCAAACTCACAACAATAACCCTCCAGTTTCACAAGGTTCTTGTGGTGGATGCTACCCATCTTCATAACAGCACTTCGGAACTTCCTTTCTTCCATGGTCGCGTTCAGGTCTTTAAGTGCAATCAGGTGATTGTTTGGTAGCAAACCCTTGAAAACCTTTGGCCCAATTTGATTCTTGAAATCCCCTGTAAGGCTCTTGATTTCAGAGAAGGACAACACAATTAAACCCTTTGAGTTTGTGCCTGTGCAAGCTACAGTGGCCTTTTGCCTGGTAGACTTTTTTCTTCTGTAGATGAAGAACACAATTCCCAACTGGAGAGTAATAAAAATGAAAAATGTGCCTGTGGCAGCCCCCATTAGGCAAGGAACACAGAGCCGAGAAGGTGGTTCGGAAGGAGGAGACTTTGTGAGACTTGGATTTACAGCAAATGGTCCTGAACATCTCTTAGCAAATGATATTGAGCTTACAGATGGATCCGAATAACCAGTGACATACCCAGTTTTCTTTATTGAGCATTGTGGAGTTCCGTCGTTGGAAAAAGTTGCAGCCGTACACAGTGAATCATTCAGACACAACTGTTCACAGTGCTGCAAACTACTTGTGATAACAGAATTATCAGGAGGGTAGAATGCATATAAGTATGTGTTCTTATATGCTATCATATTGGAGCCAGATGCACACTCGTGTTCATTTGGAACCCAACATTTGTTACCCCCAGTTACCTCAAACGGGCATTTGCATTCAGCAGAACCTGAGGCATTCAAGACACAGACACCAAGTTGACCACAAGTTGCAAAGACCTTGCACTGATTCTCAACAGCTTGCCAGACCGATCTCCACAATCCTAAACTTTCAACCCACGAATATAAGCGAAGATTTCCATCCACATCTAGCCGAAGGTATCTGTAATTCACAGAATCATTGTGATCCTCTCCAAACGCAGACCAAACAGGTTTCAAGCTTCGGTCTCGAAGTTCTAAAGCTCCACTGGTTGTGAGGAAAGCACTGAGATTCGAAGCAGAAGAAGGGTTTTCACTTGTCCAGTAGATAACATCACTTTCCCAATGTAGCTCCAAATGACCAGAAGCATTCATGTGAAGACTATAGTAACTGGACTTGCTATTCTTGCTTGCAGGTGCAGCACGAAGCATATCTTTAGAAAATAAACTTTGTCCTGGGAGAAGTGTATCAGATGGAGTCTCAAAACTTTGCCAAATGATGTGTTGCTCTTTGTCCATTAGAACAAGATTTCCATTGTCGAGAAGCGAAGCTGAAGCTACAGATCGGTTACCCGTTTTGGTAGTCCAAACAGAAGCTTCATGCAAGGAATCAAACAGGACCAGTTCCCCTTCCTGAGTGAGTTCGAAGTAGGACTCGTTACCTACTGTGACATCACTCCCAGCAACCCAAACCACAGTTTGTTGGCTATATGGAATAGACTTGGAATTGAATCTAATTCCAACACTAAACTGGTTAGGTTGATCTGAAACGTTGAAGAATCCAATTGCAAAATCATCATTGGAGGAAACCCAATAATCATTGCCAACCACAGAAAGTTTGGAACCCAAGGGAATCTCAGCTCCCACAACAGAATGCATCAAGAGGCCAATGAATATGCATAGTAAGAATGGAGCTGTGAGGAGACAATTCTCTTGCCCAAGCATATCTAGATATGCTTAGAGGGGCAAATTAAGAGATACAACAAACAATCCTAAACCCCAAGTCTCTGTTACATGTGAAAGACATTGAACTCCATCTCAGCAATTATCACAAACAAATGGGAAGAGGGAAGCTAAGACAGGCTAAAGATTGAGGTTTTCTGTTTTCAAAGCTCAAAGTGTTGTTCAGAGGTGAAATGATAAAGAACTCAAGACACAAAATTTCTAAGAATATTAGGTAAAGAATGAAGACAAATTTGAAGGGTTGAGGAGAAAATCTGAAAAGATCCAAGTGGGGTAGAAAAAGGAAAAGAGTTTGGTACCTGAAGGAATAGTCAAAAGCTCAGAAATTCAAGAAGCCACCAGCTACCATTAGCATAACAAAAACGTACTCATTCCCAGTAACAAAACTCGCAAGATATGGACTACACAATGCAACCTGAAATTAGAGAGTTTGGAGTGTGAGTTAGTTGCAAGAGGGAGAATACTAAGGAGAAGAAACAATTTTTATTCTTGTGCAAAATAACAGAGAAAAGAATTATGTCTAAGAAATAAAAATTGAAGCTTTAAACTGAAATGGGGCCCAGATTAGGCCAATAAGGAACCCATTTTCCAGTATACAGTAACTTTTCTGAGCTCAAAGAGACAAAGAGAGAGTCTTGAAAGTTGAAATCGAATGTTGGCACATTGCAAATTAATTAAGATAACAAGACACCCTACTCTCCCTAAATAAAGAACAAGGGATAAAAGTTAATTTTCAATACTCCAAATGACTAAAATGAAATGAAAGTAACATATTTTTTAAACATGTTTATTATAATTAGTTTTATTTAACAGTTCTATTTATATTTTTATAATTTTAATTAATAAAAAAAAATGTTAAAAAATAATTTAAATATTTTTTAAGTTTCTCCAAATATAATTCTGTTTATTTTTAATATCTATAGATATTTTGTTCTTTTAGATCTTGAATTTTTTATATACATATATATTTTGAACCCTTACCATTAATTAGTATTGATATTGTTAGTAAAACAAAATATACTAATTAAAAAAATTAAACTGATAAAAAATAGTTTGAATTGAGATAATTAGATATTTTATTTGTCTCCCAAGATAAAAACTGTAAATTTTAAAATACTATAATAATATATTAAAAAATCTATAAAAGTAAATTATATATAATTACATTATTTATGTAAAATAATAAAAAAAATCTACCTGTTTTAATCATAAATATAAAAGATTTATTTTTCATTTTTATCATTTATTTTTTAATATAATTATAATATATTCAAAATACTTAATTATTCTAATAGATTCGGTTCATGTATCAAGCAGCTAAGTATAAGAATGATGTGCTGTTTCACAATAAGAAGTTAGTGAAAATAAGATAAATCATAAGAAATTCATAAAACTATTCAATAATAAGAATAAAATTCCATACAAGTGTAAGGACCTACCAAATGCTTTACACATTTCAAACATATTCACAATCAAAATTGATGCCTTCCGCAAGACTATACGGATTTAGGATATCTAGGACTAGCACCTGATATATACTTCAGGACCACAGGCCTAACTGGCCGACCATTGAGTTTTTTTCACCCCAAGATCATCCAAAAAACATCACACACCCAACTCATATCAGGGTAGTCTCACCAACTATCACAAAGACAATTGGTAAGACCTCCATCGACCTTCACCACATGACAATCTTAATCTACGTGACTTAGAAAGTCATTAAAGTTTGAATACCCTATAACATATCCTTAAATCCATACACACTACATTACCAAAACATACTCATAATCATATAATCAAATTCCTCTCAATAGGAGTACCAAGACCTCATACCAAAATAATATCATCAATCTATTTCACAACCCAATTCTATCTCATGTATCCAAAACACAAATTCACTATTCTGGGACAGGATCAGTTCACTCAACGAACTCTCAATCTGCTTAATGAATTTTATGCAAACCTGAATTTTGCAGAAAACCAACCTTAAATCCCTTGACCCAATTTTTCTTTTAGGCACTACTAGGGATTTAAAATGAGTACATTTAGGACTGTTTTCATAAATTTATGGTTAATGATTGAAGGTAGATGTTCCTAAAAATCCAAATAAGCTTCATGCACAAATTCAAAATATATCAGATTTAAGAATTCAAAACAGGTTCCACACAAAAATTGAATGTTATATCATTCCTAATTTAAACACATAGTAAAACCAAAACAGGATATAATTACAATCTCAAACAATTCATCCACTCTTTACTTATTCACCAAGCAAATTAAAAGGTCATTTAATTCAAGAGCACAATTACATGCAAGCAAAAATCTAATTTTCCCTTCATTATCCATATCAACACAGTCTCATTTCACCCCTTCAAAATATATACACAGTGCATTCAAGTAATTATCAACACACATACCAAACTAGAATCACATCATTTAGAAACACAACACACTTATCAGCACAACAACAAACCAGCTAGAGTCACAATATTTCAATCAATACAGTTTTCAATTAGCAAAACCTAATTCACACAAAACAGTTCAAATTGGGTAAATTCATCACACATTTCCGAATTTTTTCAATTTCTTAAATCAAGGGATATCAATCCCAAAACAGTAATCAAATTTCCCAAATTTTTGTAGAGTTTAAACTAAAATTAACTTCCCTTACCTGATTTGGAGTCCAAAAATGTCTTTACTCCTTCCCACAAGACAAAGTTCCAAGTATTCTAATTGACTGCTAAAGTACCTGATTCACAATTCAACTACATTTCTAAGAACATAAATTCGTGTAGAACAAGTTGATGGAGAAAAGAACACATGCAAAGGGATTAGGGTCCACATGCAAGCACCCCACAGTTCTGCCTTACAAAGATTTGAGCATGGAAAACTTGCCTAAAATAAAATTTCAATCGGTTAGAAATATTCTACTCTTTGCAAACTTCAATTAGATACTCTCGGATCTTAAAAAGGATGAGGAATAAGGGAAAAAAATTAAAAAAAGACGAAGAATGTAGAGATAGTAAAACTTATAAAGAGATGATGATTTTAAAATAATAGAAAGATGAGATGTTTAATTTTTTTATTTATAATTTTTTAAAACTTAACTAAATAATTTTTATCCTTCACATTTAAATTTCATGTTTTACTTGAAATAATTTTCATGCTTCTTATAATAATAATTAATTATATTATAAACAAATAAATGATGAGAATAAAAAATAATTTTATATTTAATTTTGAAATAATTAGATTTCTCTCAATAATAAATATTACTTTAATTCAATATTTAAAAATAATTTAAACCAGAAGAAAAGTATGTTTAACTTAATTTTAGTTTTTAGTTTTTTTTTTTTAAAAATCGTAATAATCAAATGAGTTATTTTTAGAATAAATTTTGAAAAATAAATTTAATAATTCTAATTTCAAAACTATTTTAAAAATAAAAAATGAAAAAATTGTTTTAAAAATTTATTTAAAAATTTTGTTCAAGAGCACTCGCGCTGGCAGTGTAAAAATATCTTCTATAATAGCGAAGATGAACAATAAAGAGGCAAATACTATCAAATAAAAACAAAAAATTACAAATAAAAATATTTAATTTTAATTTTTAAAAATAATAATATCTTTTAAAACTATTACAGCAAAATAGTTATTAAATCATTTTTCCAAGGTCTTCATCTTACATGAAGAAAGATTAAAAGGTGTAATTTATAATTACAAAAACAAAATGAAAATCAATTAAGAAAAATTAATATCCCAATGCCTTCAAATATGAAATAAAAAAATATTTTTGAAAATGAAAATGTCTTATTTTATCATATTCAATTTTACTCATTTTCCTTATTTTTATTCATACACTTCTCATATTATCCACCTCTTTAATATTAAGATGTCTACTTCATAAAATTTATAAGAAAAGATTATTTGATAATCCTAAAAATATTCTTAATTAGGTTAAGGATACTAATATAATTTTTTTTTTATTTTTTTACACTGATATAAGATTATTCCATATCTGGTACATAATAAGTCAATTTTCTATAAATTGTTGTCCTAATATTTTTGTTTTTTATATTTTGAAAAATTGGTTCTATAAAATGTTATCATTATAAAATATAACATTTTTTACATTATAACATCAATAAATATACGATTTTAAATTATTAAAATTTATAAAAAAATTATTAAAATAAAATTAGATATAAATTCATTAATGATAATGTGAAATATTAAAAATCATAAATCACATATATTTTATGTACTACTTCTATTATATATCTAATAAGAGGCTAAAATAATAATAAGGATGACATCTATAGAAATACATATTTAAAAACAAAAGAAAGATTGAATTTGCAATTCAAATTTAAAAAATGTGTTCATGATATATTATAATATATAGCTTAAAATTACTTAAATCTTGATAATGTGTGACTTCATTTTATTTGTTATTTTTTTTAATTCATTCAGAATTTAAGATAATTATATGCATTTGAAGATGAGAATTTTAATTTTGATGATGAGATGAACACTGTAGACAAAACAGCATTCGAAAATGTAAGAGAAACGTACGAGCCGCATGTGCATTATCTTATTATTATATATTTTTTAATTATTTTTATTGTGTTTGTATAAAAATAAATCTATATATAATTTTAATATTATTTGTTACAAAAATTAATATTATAATTTTACTTTGAAATTTATAATTATATGTGGTGTATTACACAGTAAAGAACATATTTTTACAAGTTTTTGACTAAAATAAAAACATAGATTAATTAAAATCGATATTAAAATATTTATGTAGATGGGTTATTTTTCAAAGGATAAATAAAATACTTAATATTAAATACACATAAATTAATTTCCTTTCACATAAAATAATATAAATTAAGTATAAATTGTTAATAAAATCTCTCGATAAAATAATTAAATTATTAAATAACAGTTAATAGATTCTATATCTTACTTTTATCTTATTTTTATTACAAGACAGTGATTGAAAATGTAGAAATTGAGATTATGTGAGGATCACTTAAACCTAAATTCTTTAACTATAACTTTTGGAATTTGGTTTCAAAATTGAAAATGAATCTAAATCTAAAAACTGATACATTTTAAAAACGAGAGTCTCATTTAGGTATTTTCTATAAAACTCAAATTCCTATATTGAAATTTTTAGTAACTTTAATATTTTCTGTAAATATTGACAAAATTAAGGTTTAATTACAAAAAATATAAGATCAACACTCTTAATCCTCTAAATTTATTCCATTAAATTAAGCTAATTATTATTAAAAAAAATGCTTTATACATATTCAGAAAAAAAAATAGTTTAATAAAAAGAAATGGAATATAATTTTTGTTTGAAGAATTTTATATTAATTGAAAATAAAATCAAATTATAATATATAAATAATATAAAAATAGATCAAATTATAATATATAAATAAGATGAATTATAATATATAAATAAAATATAAATATTATATTTTAAATTAAAAAATAAATTAGATATTATAATAATTTTTTAAAAAATAGATAAAATCTTTATATATTTGATGTTAAAAAAGTTTAGAATAATGAAAAGAGAATATGAAAATGGTGTTAAGAAATGTTGGTAAGAAGAAAATATTATTCAAAGGTGATACTATTACTACTACATTGTTTCATAGTGTTGTTTATGGTGAAAAGAAAAGAAAATGATTGGAAAAGCATGTGAAATAAAGAAAGTTAAGCTTAGAAGAAGTCACCCTTTGGATAAACATGAAAAGATAAGTTAAAGTGTAAAGCAAAGAAGGAGATAATATTTAAGAGGCGGAAGATTCTTTATTTTACTACTTTTTCATCGATAAAATACAAACATTATTAAATTGTGTGTGAAAAAGTGTGCTCGTGGGGTGCATTTTGTATGCAACGTAGTTGAGAAAAAGTTTCCCTTTTGCAATCGTTGAATTGTCAACCATGACATGGACCCATCAATAATATTCATTTATATCTAACTTTGGAAAAAAATATGTTTTAAATGCTATCTTAAGCAATCAAATTGTTTTAGATTAAGCTTTTCATATGGAATGTAACATGGGAGACAAGAACAAAATGAACCCTAAATAAGTGGTTCAACAACTCAACCATTGATTCAACTTACTTACAAAACTAAATTACCAGTTTAATTTTTATATGATTACCTCTAAAATAGTTTTATATAATCATTTAATTATAGATAATTATTATTATTTTCTTATTTTTTATTATTTATTAAAAAAATCAATTTTAGTGATGAAGAAAATCTGTCACAAAATAAAGAAAATTTTACAATATGAATTTTGTAAAAAAAAATTGAAAAATACAATATATCTCCTTAGAAATATAAAATTGTAAACTCTTACAAAAATTAAACTAATTTAATATTTATTTTGTTTCCATTTCTTTAGTTAAAATATTTTATGTTTTAACCATTATAATTAAGAGTTAATAATTATTTATATGACTTAATAATTTATTTTTAAATAAAAATTAAACGTGTATATTCATTATAAAAATAAAATTATTTATTTATAAAATATTTTATACAGATATTTTTTATATAAAAAAGTAATTATTTATTAAATATTTTTTAAAAATTTATTTTTTGAATACTTTTTATTTATCAGAAATTTTTTATAAAGTTTTTTGTAAAAAATAATTTTTTATTAATTTTTTATATAAAAATTTATAATGATAAAAGTTTATAAAAAATTTATAAAAAGAAATTATATTTTTTTATTGATTTTAAATATTATTTACAAACTTATTTAATAGAAAATAAGTTTTTTTAAAATAATTTAATTGTTCAAGTCAAATAAATTATTTATAATGTTGAATAGAGAGACAGAAAATATAAATATTTTCTTTTATTTAGTTAAAAATAATATATAAAATGAATTTTAAAAGAAAATTTTATAATCTTTAACCCTTCACATGCTTCCTTTATGTATCATACATTGGATACATGTTTATTTCATAAATCAATGACTGATATATGAAGATAATGCAGATTCATTTAAAGTTACAAATTTCTGTCATATGTCTTCTTCAATGCATGTACATATCTGGCCACGTATCTTCTTGTGTATAAGTGTAATTAATATATTCAAGTCAAAAGAGTTGCAAATAAAATGAGGTGAATCCAAATAAAATAAGAAGAAAACTTTTTAACTCCATAAAGTAGTTTGAAAAACAGCAACAGTGTTCCTGTAGCACCATGGTGGCCATTCATGTTTTTATCATTTTTTATATTCAATGAGTCTGACATGATGAGCTTGTCTTGATCATTCACTTGTTGACTTTAGGTGCCATGAATTATCATTCTTACTTTTCATATCAGCTTTCACTTGAAAGCATCCTATGTTTAATTCTCAAGAAAACTCTTAACTCACTTTGTTTTTTATTCTACATGCATGTAAGTTTTCTTCCATTTCTATAAGTTTTACCAAAACAAGAGATACACAGTAATATATATAACATATATATATATATATATATATATATATATATATATATATAAAGATAAAATATACTTAAAATTATCTGTCTTGTACTAAGAAAGTAACAAGACCTAGAGTGCTACCTAGCCATAGGAACCAGAAAGAATCAAAACTGTATATGAAGTTCCCGTGATCATGCTGAAGAGTTATATATGGTTGTGTTTGACATGTCACTGTTTATGTTTGTCCATGGTTCTAGTGTTCCCATTTGCAGTTTCTGTCTGCATTATTCTTATTTGGTTTTGTGTGCTCAGTTTCTTCTGGTTCAGGCTCAGCATGCAGAACAGATTCAACTTTACATAGAAAAATAGTGAAATAAAGTTTCTTTTTTCACTACCTTTATGTATTCATTATGGGTCTTAATGAGATCTATATATCTTTTGCTATTCACACTCCCCCACTTGCTAAATTCACTTTTAATTGCTATATTAACCTTAATTTTTTTTCCTTTTTAAATTATTTTGTTCACACACACCTCATTAATAAACTTATTTAATTATAAAATAGTTTTTACGAATTTTTTTATAAAAAAAAATAATTATTCAATAAATATTTCTTATAAATTTATTTGTGAAATTTTTTTTATAAATAAATTTTTCATTAATTTGTTTGTAAAAAAATTTTTATTGATGAAAAAAATTTTATAAATTTTTTTTAAAAAATTAATTTTTTACCTATAAATTTATAGTGATGAGAAGTTTGTGGTAAATTTATGAGAAAATTTATATTTTTTATTAATTTTAAGTATTATTTACAAACTTATTTCATAAAAAATATGATTTTTTTTATACTCTAATCAATCAATTCATTCTATAAATTTATTATCTCTCTTTCAGAAAATAATAAAGTTTAATAATCAAAATAATTTCAAAATGTATTTTCTAGAAAAATATTGTCTATAACTATTTCAAAAGTTGCTTTGCAAAATTCTAATAAGTACTTTTTTTGCAAATATACAATAAAAGGACAACCAAAATGGAATATGAAAAGTAGAGTTTAGGGTTTATACTTTTTTTTTTCTCTGATAAAAGGGTATATTTGTGAATGAAAATAAGAATAAAGGAAAAGGGAGTGTAAATAGCAAAAGAGGGTTTATGGTATTTAATCAAGAAAGAGGCCCAACTTTTTCCTCTTCCATGGTTTCAGAACTGTAATAGTTTTTTTCTCACTAACAAAAGATACAATTTAGTTATTTGTTATACCATTTATTTTTGTTGAGTTTCTAAGAATTTATTTTCTAATTTTTTTACCTAATAAATTATGAATTTTGGTTTAAGTATTATATGTTCTTTGTGTGTTCATTAAGTTGATAATCGATATAAAATATTGAAGAATCATATGTATTACATCCCATTTCTTATCTATATTAAAGAAAAAGTCATATATATTAAAAAAAACATTAATTATTAATATTATGATAAAAAATAAATTGAAAGATAAAAAATAAACATAAAATATATGGAATTCGTATACAATAATACAACCATTCTTATTTGATATTATCCGAGATATTAAAATTTTCATTTTATTTTTTTTAATTATATATAGTTTTTCTATGTGATAGGGAAATATATACTTTAATTTTTATTTTTTTTTCAGAATTGAATATTTATGAAATTATTATTTTTATTTAAAATATTTTAAAAAATAACGAAACAATAAAACTTCATATTTTTCATTGTTTAATACCCTTGTAGTATTTATTCATAATTAGATGTACATAAATAATATTTTTGAATTTTTCTTCAAATTTGTGTAAATGTATGGCAAAATCCTAGAAGAGGAAATTGAAAATTTACTTAGTTAAGTAAAAATATATAGTGAGACTCTTAATTAAAAATCAACAAGGTCGTTGTAGTATAGTGGTAAGTATTCCCGCCTGTCACGCGGGTGACCCGGGTTCGATCCCCGGCAACGGCGTTTTTGTTTTTTCTTTATCGGATAAAAACTTTTGAAACGTTTCTTTTCGCAAGACACTTTTATTGATATTTATTTATCTCTTTTTATTTATTTTTAGTTCAGCTATCTAACATTTGTTCCAACAACAATAAAAAACAAATATATGTTACATTTTTTGTTCACAAACTTTCTTGAAAGGTTCCAAAATTCTTTTGGAAGGTTTAGAAACAGACACTAATTTCATACTATTTATTTTTGTGTTGAGGGAGTACACGTGTCCCAGAAGCAATAGGATGACAAAACTATTGGGACCAATTCAACATATGTTCTTAATATAAACCAAAAAAATATAATAAAAGTTATGTGATAAAAATACAATTTTTTTTTAGATTATAAATCTCAATCATTAGTTCATATATCATTAGTACATGTCAATGAAATGTTTAAAATTAATTTTAATTATATGAAAATATATATTAAAATAAGTTTTAATTGTTTTAAAATGAATGGTTAAATTGTTTTATTTTTTATAGCTTTTATTTTATTAATTTTTTTAAAATTAAATTAAGAAATTTTTGTCGGATTTTAAATTTGGAAGATATAATAGATAGTTGAAACTATAAAAAAATATTATACCAATTAAATTTGTGAATAAGTAAATAATTTGATGATTATTTAAAGGAAAGTTTTGTTTTAGGTAAAAGAAATTATTATTTAAACTAATATTAGGTTAAAAATAGAAGGTTAAATAAATGTTTACATGGAGAAGTAATTAATCATTGGAACAGTTATATATTGAATAATAAATTACTGTATTATTTGGATTAAGGGTATGACTTTATGTGTTATTGATTATTTTTAGGGAGATGAAATAAAACAAGTTACGAGTTATATTAAAACATGTTATATGATGTAGAATTAAGTTGAACTATTATATCTAAAATTAATTAATTATTATATGTATGATATTGGTACTACGAATATATAAATATATGATTAATATAATAATTATTTTACCATGAGAGATGACAATAGTCTTATTCTTATTTTATGTATAAAATAATAATGTGATATTTTAATTATCTATATTTATCTAGTATTTAGTTGATAATGTAACATAAATATTATTTTCTAAGTTTAAATATAATAATCATTACTCTACGAAAGATACTTGCATTATTATACATGATAGATATGATATTTTAATGAAATGGATGTGATAAAAATATAAATATAATATGATATAATATTAATTATATTATTTTTTTAAATAAATAATATAAATATAATATGATATGATGTTAATTATATTATTTTTAATAAATAATTTATCATATTTTTATTTATTAATTAAACTATGTGTTAGTTATATAAAAAATAGATAATATTATAGAAAATTTTCAAAACTAGAGATAATCTAAAAAATTTATTAAATTGTATTTTTATTATATATATATATTTAATATATTATCTTATCTAATATCTTAAATAAATATATATATATATATAATATAATTCATATTTATTTAATATATGAAAGTTATGATGGTGTATTATATATTATTTAAGTAATAATTTATAGGATGTTTATAGTAATAAAATAAATTTAATTTTAATTCTCTTTAATTAAGTTTTTTGTTTTATTTTATTTTGAGATTCTAGTTGCCACGTTTTTAAAAGTGTACCATCTTGGTCCACTTTTAAGTTTTGATATATTTTATTTCACTTGTTTTAGCCTAATAAAATATAGACACATATTTAATTTAAGGTACCACCAAGAAATAATTCAATAAAAATATGAAAAAAAAGAGTAAATTATATGGAACAGGAAATGAGGATGTTCCCCAGGTATACACGTATGTGAGTGGAAGTAGCAGGTAAAGAATATGAAGATGCTTTCAACTTATTAAAGGACAAATGTAAGTTGACAATTCTACTGTTATAATGTCATGCATTATCAATCATATTACAAAAATAATGAAAAATACAAAAAATCAAATAAAATAAATTTAATTTCTATTTTTATATTATTTATTAATTGTATAAAACATAATTCAGATAGGATATTTAATATATTTTTATTACTATTTCATTTAATATGTAGTTTTAGTCTATCTAATAAAATTATGATACAGATATTAAAAAAAAGTGTAATCTTATCTCAATTTTATAAAATAGTTTATAACGTAAGATTTATTATTAATTTGGTCTTTTAGGATTTTTTTCTACATTTCCTATATTTTAAATAACCTTATTTTTGGGTAAATATTTTAAAATATCCATTATTCCGAATTTACGTATTTTTTTATAAAATATTTATATTAAAGGAGAAAAAATTGTAAGAGTAGAAAATTTAAAATGAAGTCCAATTCAATATTTACATCTAATTATATTATTTAATTTTGTTATATTAAAATCTCTTGATAATTGAAATTTTTAACGTCAAACTATATATTAATCCAGTAATAATACGATAATTGATAGTATAATAAATTTAATAAATATTGATAAGTGCATTTTCACATCTATTTAAATGCATTATTTTATTTTAAATTTATTTAAAAATATTTTAAGGTATAATATGAGAAATAAATAACTGAAAGTAAAAAACACAGTTAAATTAATAGTTTTATACATAAAAATAATAAATTCAAAAATAAAATTTATCAATTAAATTAAATTTATTTAAAATGTGATATAAGTGTTATATATTCATTATTTTACATCATCAATTAATATATTATTAGTATATGATTGTTTTGATTAATGAGCTGCTAATCAAATTAATGAGGTGGATGTGAATTAATTAGTTAAATTGGTAATTTTTATGTCAACCAGTCACATGAATTTAACTCTCTAGTTTCTTCTTAAAAATGTTTTAATTTAATAACTGATTCTAGTTTTTAACTTAACAAAGTTTAATTTATAAGTTGACTTTTCAAATTTCAATTAGTTTATTCAAATATAATTTAATCAAAATAATTATAAAAATATTTTTTTTATTTATTTTTATATAATATATTTAAATTTATTAAGAAAATTTCTATATCATTAGATATGATAAATTAATATCTGAATCTAGGGTGAATAATCTTCGCATATAAATGTTAAAAATCCAACTAATTAAAAAAATTGATTAAAAAAAAATTATTTATCTTTTCCTAGATCATACAGTATTATTTCAATGTCGGATTAAAAATTAAGAATTAAATTTATATTTAAATTTAAATATTTTTTGGTTTATTATTTTATAGTATTAACAAATATAAGAAGTGATCTAAACCAAATAATCAACCATGATTTGATTTAGTTTAATCTTTATGATAAATTAAATTCAAACAAAATCAAAGTACATTTAAATTTTATATTTGATTTGCACAATTATTTAGATTCAAACTAAATCACAATCACTTTTAATGATACAATGTAGTATTATCACATTAAATTCAATTAGATATATATTCTTCTAGTGAAAGTCTCATATCAATAATGAACTATTAGTTGAAATTAAAATTTGATTCTTATATTATCTACTTATAGAATAGAGAAATCATGAAGGGATTTTTCATTTTTGGTGGAAGAGAAAAACATTTTGTTATTTTTCTAAATTGTCATTTATCACATATTTTACCCTGATATTATTCTTATTAGTAGATTTTTCTTTAAACATTTTACTAAAATAAATAAATAAATAATTAAAGCATGTTATTATATAAAATAATTGAAAAGAATAATTAAAAAGAGTGATATCATAATCCACATGAATGCAGATCCTTATCTATATGAAACAAGCATTGAGAAATCTCACTTTTATCGATAAACATGACCTAATTTTGGTATTAGGCATAATTAGTAAAGACATGGAGTAAAAGAAGATTTAGCTTAATGAAGAACTAAAATATCTTCTGAAAGAGAAGAAAAGGTGGAGAGAGAGAGAGAGAGAGGAAGAAAAGGACAGATCCATCCCCAGAAAATTGAGGAGAATGACGATCGTGCCCTTCGTGTAGTGACGAGGCGTGATGTGATTGGGAAATAAAAAAAAGCAGAAAGGTGAGGAATGAACCCGTAACTCTCGAGTGCGCTTAGCCTTTTTCTCCTTTTTCTTTTCTCTTCTCTCTTTTTATTGGTTCGGCGATTTTATCCGAACAAAAACAAATACGTGGGAATTAATTGATTAATTAAAATAATCGACTGTCTTTTTTATTTTTTATTTTTTATTTTTATTTATTTTGTTTTTCTATTCAAAGGGCATAGGAAATGGAGAAAGAAGAAGAACCTCTCTTCCTCGCTCCTCTTTTCTTGCGATCGTTTTCTCTGTCAAACTATTTTCCTCTCCCAGTCCCAGATTTTCTTGGAATCCCACCACCCTCTCTCTGAATCTCCCTTCTCCTGAGATCTACCCTCTCACTCATGGGTTTCTCCCTCAACTGAACAAAAACTGGTAAGATTCACTTCCGTCAAAGTTCAGATCACCTTCAAGTTTACTTCTTTTGTCCGTCTTTAATGTTTTGCTGGTTTGATTGTGCTAGGAGTAAAGAAAGGTTTTCAGTTTAATTGTGTTGCTGTTCTGTCTGATTGTTTGTTTTTTCTTTTTCACTTTTCATGAAGTTGTTTTTTTTTTATTATTTATTTTTAGATGATGATCGTAATTGCAGAAATGTAAAATTTGGGTTGGTGTGTTCATTTTTAATATATATATATATTTTATTTATTTAAGAAATGACATGTATCTTTTAGGAGACAACCTTTGGTACTCTATATATAGCAAAAGTCTCCTCTAAGTACTCATTCTAAATCACTGGCTAAGCTAGAATAACCCGTGAGTTGAAGTAGAAGTCTTGATTTCAGAACTTTCTAAATAGTGACTTTATGTGTTTTTAGATATAAAAATGGGTGGCGGAGGTATTAATAAAAGTTTCATCTTTTTGTTTGATCATGAACTTGTTTTCGCGTCAATGGGTACTTGAGGTCAGTGCTTACCTTGTTGGTTCAATTGCTTCTGTTTTTGACTGTGTTTGGATGACATAATCTGGACTTTTAATTTTGTTGTATGTCTCTTGCTATGTGCTGAAAAGAGAAGAGAGCCCTTCAGGACTTAGTCTTGTTTGGCATGATGTTCTTTAGTGGGTTTTCTGAAAATCTGGGTGTTTTTTTTTTTCTATAGAAGACTTGTTTTTAATGTTGAGGGAAGTTCACTGGGTTGAGCACTGTTTGATTTACTTTCTCTTTGGGTGATAAGTGCGTTTGTCCTGTTTCTAAGCGATGTCCTTTGATATCTTTAGTTTCTTTCTTGTTTTGGGTGTGTCTTAAAGTTGGAAAACCATTAGCCTTTCCTTTTTGCTAGTTTAGATGTTCAATTTCATACATAGTTACCTGCATGTCTCATGAAAACTTCATGTGTTCGAAGTTCAATAACTTAACTGTTATGGTATGAGGGTTTATGCTCTTACTTTGGTGCTTACTTATTTTGCTTCTAATTTCATATAACTGAGCAATTGTATCTCTAAAGGTTAGCTTCAATGAATTTGTGATTGTTTTGCCGCAGGTAAACCTGCTGCAAATGAAAGCATTTGGAGAGTTTAAAGCCATTGCTGTCTCCAACTATATTTGCTATTTTTATAAGTGCATCTCAACCCAGAAGCCACATGATGAACCACTTGACCATTGAGACGGAGGATTCTCTTGCAAGCTTGCTTGAGCTTGCAGCCAACAATGATGTTGAAGGTTTTAAACGAATGATTGAGAGGGATCCTTCCTGTGTAGATGAGGTAGGACTATGGTACAGTCGTCAAAAGGGATCTAGGCGGATGGTCAATGAGCTCAGAACCCCATTGATGGTTGCTGCTACTTATGGGAGCATTGATATTTTGGATCTGATTCTATCGCTTTCTGGTTATGATATTAATAAACCTTGTGGCCTTGACAAGAGCACTGCTCTTCATTGTGCTGCTTCAGGTGGGGCTGAAAATGCTGTTGATGTTGTTATATTGCTTCTAACAGCAGGGGCTGATCCAAACTCTGTGGATGGAAATGGTCATCGTCCAGTTGATATCATTGTTGTCCCTCCCAAGCATGAGTCTGTTAGAAACAGTCTTGAAGCACTACTTCAAACTGATGACTCCATGGCAGTGTGTAATCTCAGGGTTATCACGGCCCCATCAAATGCATATTCTCCACCTTTATCAACTTCACCCGAGAACGGGTCTCCTTCTGCACCAGATTTCCAATTGAAGTCAAAGTTAAATGACGGCTTTGCTTCTTCTGCATCAGAGAAGAAAGAATATCCTGTTGATCCATCCCTTCCTGACATCAAGAATAGCATATATTCAACGGATGAATTCCGAATGTATTCTTTCAAAGTCCGACCTTGTTCACGTGCTTATTCACATGATTGGACTGAATGCCCTTTTGTTCATCCAGGGGAGAATGCTCGGAGAAGGGACCCCAGAAAGTACCACTACAGCTGTGTCCCTTGTCCTGATTTTCGGAAGGGTGCTTGTCGACGTGGAGATATGTGTGAATATGCTCATGGAGTTTTTGAGTGCTGGCTGCATCCAGCACAATATCGTACTCGTCTTTGCAAGGATGGGACTAGTTGCTCCAGAAGAGTTTGCTTCTTTGCTCACACTGCTGAGGAGCTTCGGCCATTATATGTTTCAACTGGTTCTGCTGTACCATCTCCTCGCTCAAGCACATCTTCTGCTATGGAATTTGCTGCAGCCATGAACATGTTACCTGGCTCTCCTTCCTCAATGTCTGTCATGTCTCCTTCACCTTTCACACCACCTATGTCACCTTCTGCCAATGGCATGTCACACTCTTCCGTTGGTTGGCCTCAACCAAATGTCCCTGCCTTGCATCTACCTGGGAGCAATCTTCATTCAAGTCGTTTGAGATCTTCATTCAATGCCAGAGATATTCCTATGGATGACTTCGATTTGCTGCCTGAGTATGATGTTCAGCAAAAGCAACAGCTCCTTAATGAGTTCTCTTGCCTCTCTAAACAGCCTAATGCCTTGAACCGCTCTGGTCGCATTAAAACTCTGACCCCTTCAAACCTTGATGACTTATTTTCTTCTGAGAGTTCATCCCCTCGGTTTGCTGATCCAGCTTTGGCTTCGGCTGTTTTTTCTCCAACACATAAATCAGCTATTCTTAATCAATTTCAGCAGCAGCAAAGCTTGCTGTCACCTGTGAGCACAAACTTTTCTTCCAAAAATGTCGAGAATCCTTTATTGCAGGCGGCCTCATATGGGGTTCAAACCTCAGGAAGGATGTCTCCTCGTAACGTGGAACCTATTTCTCCAATGAGTTCTCGGATTTCTGTACTAGCTCAACGTGAGAAGCAGCAACAATTCCGAAGCCTTAGCTCCAGGGAACTTGGCTCCAACTCTGCTACTGTTGCTGCCGCCGCAGCAGGGTCCCCAGTCAATTCTTGGTCAAAATGGGGACCCTCCAATGGTACATTGGATTGGGCTGTCAATGCTGATGAGTTAAGGAAACATCGTAGATCATCTTCCTTTGAGCACGGGAATAATAATGAGGAACCTGATTTCTCATGGGTCCAGTCACTTGTTAAAGAATCTCCAACTGAGATCAAGGAAGCGACAAATGTCTCAAGTGGTGCAGCAGATGGATCCTCCCGTGAGGTATCAAATATGAGCGCACAAATGGACTCGGTTGATCATGCTGTGTTAGGAGCATGGCTTGAACAAATGCAGCTCGATCATCTTGTGGCTCAGCAAAATTAAATATGTTTTGCTGATGCTGAGAGGTAGTCAACAAAGGTTTCACTCAAGATTAGAATGCTTTTATTTAAATTTTTGTTGTCTTGATGGAAGAAGATAATAGTAACTATGGAAGGAAGCGGAAGAGAAAATTCACTCTTAAATGTAGTGTTACATGAGTAGCTTAGGAAGCTCACAAAATCACTGGGTAGTATTAGAGTATTAATGCAACTGCTCCCAGTTTTGGCTTGCCCATAGTTTCAAATTTTTAGCTTCCAGTCCTTCAATGAGTAAATGTTCTGTTTTTCTTCCTTTTTCATTTTGGGTAGAAAATTTACTAAGGGTCATTGGAGTTATAATTTCCTTGAGACTCCTTATTGGTCCAGTTTTGGGATGAAAATACAGGATGTTGGATATGATATTTATTATGTAATTTGGATTAAATAATAGTAGGTAGTGGGTAAGTCAGGGATATTGGAAGGTTGATACTTGGGTTATGTAACATTCAATTAAAGTTTGTAATATCCCAATGCCTTTGTTTTTTTTTTTTCTTACTCCATTGCCTGAGCTGTTCTGAATTTCTAAATCCTGCATGGTACCAAAATAGTGAAATTTACATTTGAAATTACATGTACGGGTATTGTTTTGATAAATTATATGTAATTTTAAATTTAAATGACACTATTTTAGCACAAAAGCCTTCTAAATCCTATTCATAGATTTGTAGTTGAACCATGTGGATAAATTCAATTATATTAATATGTTTGTTAGGATTCTCCCATTCAGAGTTCAGTGAACATTTATATGGTCCTATAAACTTGTGGCAATATAAATATTGAAGAATAGTTAATATTTTAAAATTATTTATAGTTACCAAGCCTTTGTGAACTTTAATAACAATTTTACATTCACTACACACGGTTTTGTTTGGAATTTTTTTTACACAAACATAAGTTTGTAAAAAGTTTAGCTACACTAATGCTTATTATTTGATCTTTAAAATATTTGTTGCTCTATTGATTCCAGTTATAGCCTATATTTACAGTAGTCAGTTTTGCAATTTAGCAGGTTAGAGGGTCTATTTGTCATAAAATAAGTTTTGTGCAGTTAGAAAAGAACAGAAAAGTTAAATAATTTAATCTATTACAGGCTCTGTGTGTTTCATGGTATTTTTGACAGCTACAAGTGTGGTGTCATTTTTATGCCTTATCAAGTTGGAAACGATCTAAGCAAGATATCCAAATCAATGTGAATAACTTAGTATTTTATGACAGAACAATAGCAATAAAGTTAAGAGGTAAAGTTCCCTTTAATCTTAACTTATCACAAAGGAATTAAGTAACTAGCTTCACAGCCGCATGATCTACTTTTGACAATTTTATGCTTTGATCATCTTCATGATTTGTTCTCCCTTTTATTCCTCCTTTTGCAAAAGGAATTAGAATGCCATCAATATACATGCATTAGCAAGTGTTCTCTTTAGAGTAAGATTTTTATACTCTTCTGACAAAGCGTGTTTGTAGCTGTAACATAGTCATAGTCACAGTTCACAAAGCAAAACTGTTTTTTTGCTGATAAGGAAGTAGAAAAGGAATTTACACTATCGATCTTTTTATTTCCCCTCCTTGTGAATCTCTCTTTTTCTCTCTAGCATCTTCAGATGTCAACATTGCTTTTGTTTTTTGTAATGCTAACCATTCATTTTACTTATAGATTCTCTTTTCTTCTGTTCTTATTTCTCACATTTTTTTCTTTTACAAAAAGAGTTGTATCTGCTTAGTATTCTTATTTGTTGCAAAACAACAAAAACTATAACCATATACTTCTCAAAGTTAATGTAAACAAAACTAACTAATTTCACACTGATTAAGGAAAGTCAATTAACATTATTTAATCATACCAATCTCAATTTAAAAATAATTTTTTTAAATACTTCTCATTGAAATTTGATATCATGAATAAAAAAAAAGTTGTTAAAAAAGAATCATCATTATATAAATAAATTTGTTTATGTTTATCTTCATTATATATAATTTATTTTTGCTTATACAAAAGTTTAGAGGGAGTATGAAGTATAACAAATATTAAAAATTTTGCTAGTGATAAACTGACTCCTTCAAACATTATGTGTATTTACATTTGAACTTTAATAATTCAGATATAAACTAATGATTTATATTTATAGTTTTCATTTTTCATAATAATAATAATAATAATAATAATTACTTGATCTTCGTTAATGTGTATGAAGGAACTGTATCTAGTGAGAAAATTAAATATTGATTATAAAATCATATAATGAATTAATGAATATTAAAATACACATAAGTCATGTAAGAAAGTCATATTATTATATTAATTAATCACGTGACATTTAAAACAAAAAAATCTTAACTTTTTATGAATGATTGTATCGTATGATCTAAATTCTGATTTTGATATCAAAATGACTTCCTCATTAAATCTAATAAATATAAACAATTAAGCCATAAAGATTATAAAGTTAGCTTAATGATATAGTAGATTATGTGTTCTATAAGATAAAAATGCATAATGAAATATTAAATAATAAAAACTCACACGTGGGTCGTGTAGCACCATGTGTGCACACCCCAGGCCCAACCAAAAGTTGCAAAATAGCCAATCAAGGCCTAATAGAAATAATAACCCAATTCAAACTGATAATCCTTAACATACAACGAGAATTAAAAGGAAAAAAACACTTGTACGCACAAAATCCTACAAATATCCTTAACTTATCTATTTGTTATACAATTTAGTCCATATATATGCACCTCAGAAATGTTGATATATATTGAAGTTGAAGAAACATTAAATATTATTTGCAGACATCCTTGAAGCAAATAGCCGAAGAAACAAGAGAATGAGCTGTAGAATCAACTTGTCCTGCATGATCAAATGGTTGAAGTCTAGTGAATTAAGAACATGACAACAAGTAATAATTTTTCATTTAGATTGTAAAAGTTATATTTTCATAAGGACTAATTTCTTACTTGCTCATCACCAACTAATCCATCTGTAAGAAATGTGGTTGAAATCTAAATCTGTCTGAAGATCTGAAGCACATCCATTGTTGTTGAGTCTGACATAGCTGCTAGGGATGCTGACAATGTCACATAGAAAGTCATAGCTACAACTTCAACACAAACTCTACAATTAATGAAAGAAACAGTTAAAATGTTGTCCTCAAGATATTTCTACAACACTCAGTTTATCTGTCTTTCCAGAAGAATTGATTATCAATGATATTAATAGAATTCTCAAAAATTAAAAGATTTAGAACATTAAAGTTTCACCTTTTTCAAAAGTTAAACAAGTTATTGTTTCAATAATAATAAAAAAAACAAAAGAATTATCTCATTACACGCATTTTCAAAGCATCCCACTACACTTTTTAATTATGGTTTAATAAGTCAACCTCTAATGCAGTTGTTAATGTTGGCTCTTGAAGTGAAGCAACTTGAAAATACCTCTGAAATAAATGAATTCTTAGAGAAGTAAGCAATTACAGTGATTACTATTAAAAAAAATTGAAGTGAAAATGAGGCTTTTATATAAGTGGAGAGATAAATCAGGATACGTTAAAATAAGCTAAGAACTCAAGTTGGATTCTATTTCACTATAGTGAAAATTAATGAGTATTCTTAAATCATCTACTGCAACAAGAAAACTATTAAAAGAAAATTGAGAACAGAAATTAAGTTCTTAGACAGAAGAAGGTATAAGCAAAGTTGTTTTAATCATTATTTGAAACAAAAATTATGTTGATTATGTAATTCATAGAAAATTGTTTTGAGAGTTTAGATGTAAAAAGAAATGTATAAATTTATTATAAATACATTTTTTGAACGTATTAAATATATTCCTTTTATTTGGTAGGTATGTTGTATCTCAACAAAATCCTTTTTTCTAAAGCATAAAAAAAAATAAAAACTTTTTTTATAGACATGGTTAGGAATCGTTATCAAGATGCTCATGAAGCTATTTATCAACTGTTTTTATAAATAACCTGAATGTAAAGAAAAAAAAATTCATATAACTCATGTAAGATGAAAACTAATACCTTCAATATTTGATTGCGTTATTCTAAGAATTAGTTTTCTTCTGATGATTCAACAATGAAAACTTGTTTGATGTGCGATATTTTGTGCCAATCTTCTGATAGATATCTTTTGTATAACTCAGGACAACCGACAATTCGTAAATCTTCAAGGTGATGCATGTTATCAGGGAGAGAAAGCAGATTTGGGCAATGTTTAATTGAAAGAAGTTTCAGATAGATCATAGTAGACAACCACTCAGGAAGTTTCTCGAGATTGATACAGTCACCTATTCCAAAGGAACATAAAGTGTTCACAGATCTTTGCAACCACAGTGGCAAAGTGACTAGCTGAGGCAAATCATGTAGAGAAACAAACTTTAACCTTGAATTGTGGATTTGGCTGTTAAAGCCCATTGACAATTCCAACTTACCGCAACAGGAGATCATCAAAACCTCTACATTTCTGATGGCATGAAATGACACTGACTTTAAACTCCCACATTTACCCAAAGTCAAATGTTTAAGTTTGGGTAATTGTATGCCTGTGAACAATGACTGCAGATTATCACATTGACAAATCCATAATGATTCTAAACAAGTCAAACTTGTGATCTCTTTATCTGGAAAGTCAGGTTGTTTGGTGGTCAGAGTTAAGTTACGAAGGTTGATAAGATTTCCTATTCCTTTTGGGATTTTTTGTAACTTTATGCATCCATCAAGGATCAAAGTTTGCAAATTTTGAAGTTTGCAAACTGAATTAGGGAGTTCCTTAAGTTCTGTATTATACTTGAGACTGAGATATCTTAAATGTTTCAACTTTCCAATGTAGCCAGGTAAACTCTCATATTCAGAAAAATCTAAATTTAAAACCCTCAAGTATTTGCATCTTGTTAGCAATGTATTCAAGAATACTTCATCGTTGGCTCCTTTAGGAAAAAATGCAGTTCTCAGACCTGTGGGAAGAAGAACTTGACCAAGCAAATTATTTTCCAAGAATGACAAGTGTTGGGCATACTCGGATATATTAGGATTGAGGGGACCTATTTTTCCAAACTCACCTTTCGCAACATACATTGCAAGATCACACACCAAATCATGTAATTGAAACACGCATTCACCACCAAATTCAAAATAATCTGAAAGAAAAGATCTTGACCATAGCTCACGCAAAAATAGAATGGAAACATCAATCATTGATTCACTTTGCTTTAGTGGTGGAAGAAAACCAAGTGCTCCCCACAACCTACTAACTATCGAACCGTCAATAGTAGTGTCCTCAGGGAAAAGGGCGAAAGAAGCAAAGCATGGTTTTAAATATGACGGTAATTGATCGTAACTTAATTTGAGAGCAGGCAAAATGTCATTTTCATCTTGTTTTAAATTCCAAATCTCGTTGTCTCTCATAGACTCCCATTCTTTCTCATCAACTTTTGAAGACAATGAACTCCCCAGCGTTCTCACAGCCAACGGCAACCTTCCACACTTTTCTACGATTTCTTCTCCAATTTCCAATAGTTGTGGATATTTTTTCTCATCTCCTTTCTCAAAAGCATATTTCACAAACAGAGAAAGAGAATCCTCTTTAGAGAGGCATCCTAGAAAGTAAGAGTTTGAAGATTCCGTACGCATCATAGCAGCTATTGAGTGACTACGAGTAGTCACTAGGATTTTACACCCTTCAACACCCACATCTATTATTTCCTTCAACTCATCCCATCTAACACGATTTTCGTTCCACACGTCATCCAAAACAAGCAAAAACTTTTGACTTTCAAATTTTTTTCTTACTAGATATTGAAGTTGGTTTGTGTCAAAGTTGTCCAAGTTTTCCATAATTGGGTTAGGAGCAGATTTAAGGATTTTGACAAGCAGATTCCTAAGTTGAAAATCATTAGAAACACACACCCACACCTTCAACGGAAAACATTCTTGAATGTTGGTGTCGTTGAATACCAACTTTGCAAGGGTGGTCTTTCCCAAGCCCCCATTCCCACAATGGGAATAACAGAGAGACTTTCCTGATGATCATCTCGCAGCAAAAGTTTTATTATTTCCTGTTTATCATGTTCCCTTCCTATAACATTGGAGGGGTTTACATGAGAATGAGTCATTTCCCTCACGTGCACAACACGTGTATCTTGGTGAATGATTTGAAGGCCAAACATGTTCCCATCAGCTGCAACTTTCTCCAACCTCTGCTTGATGTCTTTTATCTGATGCGCCATTCTAAGACGATAAACAAAAGGAGTACTTGTCGAGAAGAAACGGCGTACCTTTCCTGAGGAGCCACCGTAAGTATTCACAACGTGCTTCCGCAACGCTTCACACTCAAAATCATCGACTATGTCTTCAGCATCGGAAAAGACGTGCTTGATCTGTCTCAGCCATTCGCTCAATGCACTGCTCTGCGTCTTCTTTTGCTCAGCATCTAACAGCACACCTTTGATGAGTGCCATAGTAGCTTTCATTTGATGTAGCTCGCGATGCACACCGAGAGCCAAAGAAGCTTCTTCAACAGCACGAGAAGCAAGCTTCCCTATGAGGGATTCCGCGAAGCTGAAAAGAAGTGATTCGGCCATGAGTTTATGGGGGAGAAGAATGCAATTGGAAGTTGATAGGTAGAATAGTTTGAATTCTGAATCATTTTCACATGATTATTATGGTTTTTATAAAACTCCGTTGGAAAACTATGTTTTGGTAAAATATGTAGAATAATTGTAGTCTTATAAAATATGTAAAATTTGATGGCTTGTGTGAACGATGGAGTGGATTGAGGTGGTTTGATTTGGTATATCTTATTCCCACACACAAAAATACATATAAAATAATTTCACTAAATTGTTAATTGTTTCAATCCATTTACTGTGTGAATGTATAGTTTTTATAATATTAGATAGCGTTTAAGTATAAATAAGTTGATTTGTTTAAGTTGATTTTAGTGTAAAGGGTGTTGGTGGGTAAATTGTGAGTAAATAAAATAAGACAAGGCATTAGGACTTGTCCGATTTCTCGTATTTATAATATTTTTGGAAATGAAAGCTTCATATGCAACATCCTTCATATCTAACAACCTTTTCTAGATTGCTGGCAGCCAAAAACGACTATCTTAGTTGTTTTTTCTATTCAGACTACTGTACTTGGTTTTTTTTATTCAGATTACTTTAAATTAAATGATATAAATAATTAAATCTTGAGATATCTTGAATTAATCACAACTACAAAATGATAGTAACAAACTATTTTTCTTTTCTATTGCATAAATACTTGTTTCCCGCAACTTCATTGCACACATTTGTTTAGATACTGTTAGTATAATTTAAAATATAGGAATGTGTAGAATAATTTGTAAGTTTTCTAAAAAAATCTAAAAAATCTCTAATTAAAAAAAATGTAAAAAAATTTATAATTAGAAAAATTACTAGAAGAGAATAGATGAGTTTTAATTAAAAAAAGCTACTAGAAAAGAGTTCAAATATCTCATTGTATTTAATATTTTCAAACAAGTAAATTTGCGTATTTTCTTATATTTCTTACTTCTTCCTCTAACAAATAGATATTAAGAGTTATGTTTGATTTAGAGAGTTCAGAAAAAAAAAAAGAGTTAAGAGAGCGAAAAAAAAAAGATAAAATTAAGAAACAAATAACAATGAGTATACTATCTTCTAATTTTCTACAAGGAACTACAAGATGACGAAAAGTTATCTTAAAATGAGAAAGAGACTTTGTTTAAATATAAGGAAAAAGGATTAACAAGCTCTTATTTTTATCCATCAATGTTTGGATGATCTCATGCTCTAGAAAGTTGTGTATGTTACTATATGGAAGGAAGTTTGGGAGATCTTAGAAAAATCCCTCCAAAATATTAAGAAAAATCCATTAAATTCCCACACACAAAAGACATATAAAATAATTTCACTAAATTATTTAATTTTTTAAAATTTATTTATTTAAATTGATTTTAGTGTGAACGTTGGTTGGTTGGCAAATTGTTACCAAGTCAACAGTATATAAAATGACCCATTACCACTTAATTGACTTGTGTTATTTATATTAATTTTTTTAAGCAAATGATAGCTTCATATACATCATCCTTGCTGTCCAAAAACCTTCTAGATTGATTAAAATATATAATTGTCCCCTTTCATAATTACACAATTGGAATGGTCATAGTTTTACCAGCATCATTACTATTTTCTATATCTTTTTCTTATAATATTCTAAATTTTAGGTTGATGATTTAAATATTATAAAGTTGATTATATGATTATGGTATGTTTTTGAGTTCTCTTCAATATCAAGGAAAATAAATATAAGAAATAAAAGTTAGATATAATTATCTTGGTTTGGGTGGTGTTTTTCTTTTTCATTATAAACTTATAGGGTTTGGGGTGCATGCAGATATGAGTTAATAGAACAATGTCACTAACAAGGTTACGAATGTCATCAACATTTTATTAGGTAAAAGCAATCATAATTCTTCATTCATACTGTTGTGTAGTATATTCTTGTGTATTTTGAAAGGAGTTAAAGGAGTTAAGATATTTAAACTCAAAAAGCAGGGTTATACATCAGACAAATAGAAACCATGCATTATAGCAGGAACTATAAATAACACCAAGAACCACTTTTTTTTTTTTTTAATAGAATATTAGTCCTTAATTAAGTTAAGCCTAGAACTCCTTGATGTATTCTTTCTAGTGTTTATGTGGATTGTGCTGTGAGAATGTGAAACTTTGTATATCAAAATTGATAATGGTGTGACTATAGGAGTCATATATTAATATTCCTTTTGAGTGAGCTTCAAGGTATACTACAACTAATCTTGCAAATTATAGTTTATAGATATTATTCATAAATCTTTTTAATCCTTTCAATATATTATTCCAAAATTTGTTGTGTACTTATTATTAAGTAACTGTTAAGTGTTTATATGCTCATAAAAAGAATATCAATTTAAGGCATTTTTCAGAAGAAATTAGAGATAAATGACGACAAAAGTATTCAGTTTGTTAAAATCAGTGCAGACCATTAAAAGTGAAGAAGAAAGTTGGAAATAATTGAAAAGATAGAGTTATTCTGAAGATAATTTTTGTTATTATCTTTTATCTTTTATCTTTCATCCTTCATCTTTTATCTTTCTACTGCAACCAAATGGCCTATATAAAGAACGTAAGACGCAACTCTGAAAGGGGGAGAGAACATACAACTTTCTACACAGGAAAGAAGGAAGAAACTATTAGGGTTTCTTTCTTTTCAATCATGTTTGGGAAGTGGGCCACCATGAGTGGCTAAGGTACTTTTGTATAGGGATTGGGTTTGAATTGTAACTTCTCATTACTCTTCTGCATCTATGTGATTCTTTGTTTTGATTAGGGTTTTGGTTGTGCACATTTATTTTATATTTTGAACGGGTATTTTTGTAGGAACATCATATCTTTTCTGATCTCAACCCTAACCCCCCAATTTACCTAATTTTGGGAACGAAATTAGGATAATTGGGTTTTACGAAATCTGATCTTATTACGAAAATTTCTATTGATCTTCTAAAGGAATTGAAAAAGACTTTGGATATTTTTAGGGTTTCCAAGGGATTGACGGAAACTAAATTATTATTTTGATAATCAAAAGAAAACATTACATTTGATTGCTTCTGAGTTTTGAAGAGATTACACGATAATCCGATTCCTATACGCTTTTATTATTAATGTAATTTAATTCAATTTATCGCATTTATTCTTACTTCATATTTTCAATATCTATTCTATCAAATCTGATAATACACGAAACTCCTACGGGCATAATTTTTTCAAATCCCTAAGTTCGATACCCTCTATTCGGTACACTTGCCGAGAGGTTTTATTTGAAAACCTAACAATAACCTATTAAATTTTCTTTTTATTTTTTATTTGAAAACCTAACAGTAACCTATTAAATTTTCTTTTTATTGGAATGAACTATGCTTTGCATTAGAATTGAAGGAACAATTTTTCATACAAATATCATTAACTTATCTATTTATATTATCAGTCCATATATATGAACTACAGAAATGACAATACACTAAAGTTGAAGAAACATTAAATATTATTCCAAAACAATCTTGAAGCAAATGTGTTTGCGATCTAAATCTGTATGAAGATATGAAGCACATCCATTACTGTTGAGTCTGACCTAACTGTTAGGGATGCTCATTAGGTCACCAAGAAAGTCGTAGCTACAACTTCAACACAAACTCTACAATTAAGGAAACAAAACCATTAGAATGTTGTCCTAAAGTTATTTATCTATTATTCTCATAAATAACTTGAATCTAAAGAAGAAAATTCATATATAAGATGAAAATTAATACCTTTAATCTTTAACTGCTTTATTCTAGGAATTAGTTTTCCTCATCTGATTCTTCTTCATCAATGCGAACTGATTCTTCTTCATCTGATTCTTCTATATAAACGTAAACTTCTTTGATATGTGATATTTTGTGCCAATCTTGTCCACCTCGTTGGTATCTTTTGTATAACTCAGGACAACCAGATATTAGTAAATCTTCAAGGTGATGCATGTTATCAGGGAGTGAGAGCAGCTTTGGACAATTTTGAATATAAAGAAGTTTCAAATAGATCATAGTAGATAAATACTCAGGAAGTTCCTCGAGATTGATGCAGTCGAATATTGCAAGGGAGTATAAAGTGTTCACAGATCCTTGCAACCATATAGGCAAAGTGACTATTTGAGGCAAATTTTTTAGAACAACAAACTTTAACCTTAAATTGTCAATTTGACTGCTAAAACCCATTGACATATTCAACTTATTGCACTCCGAGATCGCCAAAACCTCTACATTTCTAATGGCATGAAACGACACCAACTTTAAACTCCCACAATCATGCAAAACAAAAGACTTAAGGTTGGGAAATTGAATGTCTTTAAACAATGACTCCATGTTATCACAATAATGAAGATTTAACATTTCTAAAGAAGTCAAACTTGCAATCTCTTTATCTGGAAAGTTAGGTTGTTTGGTGGTTATAGTCAGGTTACGAAGGTTGATAAGATTTCTTATTCCTTTTGGGATCTTTTGTAGCTTTAGGCATCTACAAAGGTTCAAAGTTTGCAAATTTTGAAGTTTGCTGATTGAATCAGGGAGTCCCTCAAGTTCTTCATTACCATGGAGACTGAGATATCTTAAATGTTTCAACTTTCCGATGTAGCGAGGCAAACTGTCGTATTCAGAATAATCTAAGTTTAAAACCCTCAAATATTTACATCTTTTTAGCAATGTATTCAAGAATACTTCATCGTTGGCTCTTTTAGGAAAAAATGCAGTTCTCAGACCTGTGGGAAGAGGAGCTTGACCATGCAAATTATTTTCCAAGAATACCAAGTGTTGGGCATACTCAGATATATTAGGATTGAGGGGACCTATTTTTCCAAACTCACCTTTCGCAACATACATTGCAAGATCATACATCAAATCATGTAATTCAAAACCGCAATCACCCCCAAATTCCATATAATTTGAAAGAAAAGATCTTGACCATAGCTCACGCAAGTATGAAATGGAAACATCAATCATTGATTCACTTTGCTTTTGAAGTGGAAGGAAACCAAGTGCTCCCCACAAACTACTAAGTACAGAACATTCAATTGGAGTGTCCTTGGGGAAAAGGGTGAAAGAAGCAAAACATGGTTTTAAATATGATGGCAATTGATCGTAACTCAATTTGAGAGCTGGCAAAATATCATTTTCATTTTGTTTTAAATTCCAAATCTCGTTGTCTCTCATAGACTCCCACTCTTTCTTATCAACCCTCGAAAACAATGAACTCCCAAGCGTTCTGACAGCCAACGGCAACCTTCCACACTTTTCTAGGATTTCTTTTCCAATCTCCAAAAGTTGTGGATAGTTTTTCTCATTTCCGTTTTCAAAAGCATAGTTCACAAATAGAGAAAGAGAATCCTCTAGAGAGAGACATTCTAGAAGGTAAGAGTTTGAAGATTTAGTGCACATCATAGCAGCTATTGAGTGACTACGAGTAGTCACTAGGATTTTACACCCTTCAACACCCACATCTATTATTTCCTTCAACTCATCCCATCTAGCACGATCTTCGTTCCACACGTCATCTAAGACAAGCAAAAACTTTTGACTTTCAAATATTTTTCTTACTAGATTTTGAAGTTGTTCTATGTCAAAGTTTTTGAAGTTTTCCATAGTTGAGTGTTAAGATTTCAAAAACCTTTTCGGCAAGTGTACCGAATTAGGGTATCGATCTCAGAAAATCGGATAAAATTTTGCCCTAAAGGGTTTCACTTAAGAATCAGATTCAGATTGATTGGAATAATACTTGAAAGAAATAGATAATAAATCAAATGCAGTAAAATGTATAGGAATTTAGATTTAACTGTAATCCTTCAAACTTTGCACCATCTCTATTAAAGCCTTTATTATAATTAAACTAATATTAGTTTCTGTCAATGTCTTGATCAGAAACCCTAAAAATTTCCAAAAGCCTTTAAATCTCTTTAAGGTCTAATAGAAATCTCAGCAGTAAGCATAAATTTCGCAAAATCCAATTACCCTAATTTCGTTCCCAAAATTAGGTCAATTGGGGTTTATATTGATTTCAGAATAAATATCCTGTTCCCACAGATATACTTGCTCAAAGATAAACATAAAAGCATACAATAAAAACCTTTAAATAATAAATGCCTCAATTTAGATATAGAAAGATGAAGAATTACATTCAAATCTAATCCTTATACAAGATAAGTACCTTAACCCTCCATAGCTGGTAGCTCCACTAGAAGATTACCAAGTAGACCCTAGACCCAATTGCCTCCAGATGTTCCGGATGCTTTCCCAAGCTAGACTATGACTCTAGAAGTCTTTGTTGTTTTCCTCTCTGGAAGTGATGATTTGAAAGCTTCGTGGCTGCCTCCTTATATAGGAAAATTCGGCCAACGTTGGTTAAGATCCGCTCAGCGAAATATGACTCCGCTGAGCGGACTGAAACAACTTCAGTTACGCTTCGCCTAGCGCAAGGATCCGTTCAGCGCCAGAATTCGCTGAGCTATGGTGTTCGCTCAGCGCCACATCCACTTAGCGCTTTTTTCTTTAACTTTTGGCCACTTTTTCATTCTCTTCTTTTCTTTTAATGGTCTGCACTTGGATTAAGCAATTCTGTGGCCTTTGTAGTCATTTAACGCTATTTTCCCTTGATTAGTGCTTTAAATTAATTTTTTTTTCATGCACAAATAAACACTTATCATTGGGTTAGGAGCAGAGTTAAGGATTTTGACAAGCAAATTCTTAAGTTCAAAATCATTAGAGACGCACACCCACATCTTCAACGGAAAACATTCTTGAATGCTGTTGTCATTGAATACCAACTTTGCAAGGGTGGTCTTTCCCAAGCCTCCCATTCCCACAATGGGAATAACAGAGAGACTTTCGTGATGACCATCTTGCACCAAAATTTTTATTATTTTCTGTTTATCATGTTCCCTTCCTATAACATTGGAAGGGTTTACATGAGAATGAGTCATTTCCCTCACGTGCACAACACGTGGATCTTGGTCAATGATTTGAAGGCCAAACATGTTCCCATCAGCTGCAACTTTCTCTAACCTCTCCTTGATGTCTTTTATCTGATGCGCCATTCTAAGACGATAAACAAAAGGATTACTTGTCGAGAAGAAACGGCGTACCTTTCCTGAGTAGCCACCGTAGGTGTTGACAACGTGCTTCCGCAAAGCTTCACACTCAAAATCATCGACTATGTCTTCAGCGTCGGAGAAGACGTGCTTGATCTGTCTCAGCCATTCGCTCAATGCACTGCTCTGCTGCTTCTTTTGCTCAGCATCTAACAGCACAGCTTTGATGAGTGCCATAGTTGCTTTCATCTGTTGTAGCTCGCCATGCACACCGAGAGCTAATGAGGCTTGTTCAACTGCAGAAGAAGCAAGCTTCCCTATGAGGGATTCTGCGAAGCTGAAAAGAAGTGATTCGGCCATGAGTTTAGGGGGGAGAAGAATGCAATTGGAAGTTGATAGGTAGAATGGTTTGCTTTCTGAATTTTCACATGATTATGGTTTTTATAAAACTCTGCATGTTTTGGTAAAATACGTAGCATGCGACATGAAATAATTTTTATTAGCTGGACCTGGATTTCCCACATGGCGAGAATTGCTCCTTAATTGATTCCACCAAATTTATTTTTTTAATCCATTGACTTTCTAATATTAAATAGCATGAAGCTTGCACGTATAAATAAGAGGATTTTTTTAAAACTAAATGGCTATTTTTTTTTAAATTATATAAATGATTAAGTTGGATTATGTATTAATATAATTTTAGTGTTTAAAAAGCATTAATATTTGAAGTAGTATTTTAAAAATATAAATTTGATTTATTTTTATGAAAAAAGACATGTTATGGAAATATAATTTCTATTTTTTATAAAAAAATATGTTTTGACAATAAATATAATATATTTTTTTAAATAAAGAAAATTTATAAAATATTTATTAATTATTTAATATCTAAAAAATATTTATTTAAAATTTATAAGATATTTACTTTGTTCTTTTTTTTTTTTTTGATAATTTTATTTTTTATATTTTTTTAAAGAATTGATGTATATTTTTTTAATATTTTGGTAAGATTTTATATTTTATAATTAATTTCTTACTAATCAATAGTTATATTATATAGAATAGTGCGAGAAACATAATATTTTTACTTAACATTAAATAAAGATAATGTAAAATTATATGATGTGAATTTTATTTTGAAAAAATATTTAATATCTTTTTTATATCTAAATAATTTTTAAAAAAATAACTATATATATAAACACTTATTTAATCTAGATTGATTTTAAGATCGATTCTACTCAACACGTCAGAAAAAAAAAAACTACTTTTGTTGCTTATTATCATAACTTTCTTGACAATGCAGTAATGCTTTTCATATCTTGCGAATGAATGAATATTTGGTGAACGAAGAAGAAGAGCATGAGAGATGTAAAGAAAATGAAGAGGAGAAGAAATAGAAGAAGGAAAGAATAAGAAAAGGAGAAATGCTATGAGGGTTGATTGTTGGAGTTGTTACCAGGGTTGATAGTTAGAGTTTAAAGTGATTTAAAAATTTTATTTATCGAAAAAAAACATACAAATCTTTAATTTTAAGCGTTTGGATAAAAAGTGAAATTATATTTTAATTGTTGTTTATTTTTATTAGTGAATATCTCTCGATGTTAAACTCCATTAGAGGATACCTAACAGTAGTGGTGTTCAGAAACGAATCGATACAAGAAAATAACTGAAAATCGATTTAAAAAATCAAAAATCGATTAAAATTGCAAACTTTTGAATCATTTTGAATTTTTTTTTATAAAACCGCGCAATTTAGTTTGGATTGCAGCTTGTCATTTCAGAACTGATCTAAATTAAACTGAACCACAATACTTTATTAAAATATAATTATATTTTTAATTTTACTTTAAATAAAAAATCTAACCTTTCCTGTTACAATTTTCCTTTTAGGATCCATTTTCTTAAGAAATCTCATCATTATAATTTCGTTATCACATCACCAACCTTTACTCCAATTCATCTTCACCAGCACATTCTCACCTTCTATTTAAATCATTCTTTTCATTTAAAGTGATATGATTTTCTTAATTTGATTTATTTTTTATTTGTTCATGTTTTATCTTTCATTTAAATTCATACTTATTATTCGTATTTATTCTTGATTTTCAATCTTTTATTTTTTTCCTACTAGAATAATTTATAAACTAATGTTATACTTATATAACATTTAGTAATAATTATATTTTTAATAGTTTATTATTCAATATATTTTTTAACTTCTAAGTAACATAATTATTATAATTATATTTTAATTTTAAAAATAAAAATAAGTTCACCTTTAATAAAATATAAAATAAAATTAAAAATTAAAAATTGCAAAAACCTATCCAAACCAAACCGCTAAAATTGGTTTAGATTAATTCGGATTTTTTTTTTCCAAATCGAATCACACAAAATTTTTGTATTTGGTTTGAATGTATTTTTAATAAAAAATCAAATTAAACCGCAGGACAAAACATTCCTACCAAAGAATGGTATGAGAACCTAGTTCGTCGGTAAAGGAAAGAGAGATTGTTGGAACTTGTTAGAATTTAAAGTGTATTGAAATCTCATATTTTGTATTCCATTATATAATTATTGAAAATCTCTCCATGTTAAGCCCAGCTGAAATTTAATTTTGTATTTGGGTTAGAATGTTGAGAGCATCCCAAGGTCGAAATATATATTGGTCATTTCCATTTTTGAGCACAAATGGTGAAACGTAGTAGGTGGAAGCGCTTTCGTCAAATGTTTGCAAGTTATAATGAAGAGAAGATAGGGAGCAACTTCATCAACAAGTTGCTTCTAATCCTACAAATTAAAATTTATAGACACTAGTAAATGTTTTTAATCCTTTCATATATATTATTCTACAATTTTTCATTTAATCCTTTCATATTTATTATTCTACAATTTGTTGTGGACTTATTGTTATGCAAGCTATTAAATTTCCTTTTGAAATGAATTATCCTCTCTGCATTAGAATTGAAGGAACACTTTTTCATATAACATTGTCTAACGACAGGTAATTCAAACTGGTAATCCTTAACTTAACACACAACGAGAATTAAAATGAAAAAAATACTTGTACCCACAAAATCCTACAAATATACTTAACTTAATATATTTATATTATACAATTTACTCCATATATATGCACCGATACATGAAGTTAAAGAAACATTTTGCAAACATTCTTGAAGCAAATAGCAGAAGAAACGAGAGAATGAGCTGTAAAATCAACCCCTCCTGCATCATCAAATGTTTGAAGTCTAGTGAATTAAGAACATGACAACAAGTAATATTTTTTCATTCAGATTCTTAAAATTATATTTTTCATAACAACTAACTTCTTACTTGCTCATCACCAATTAATCCATCTGCAAGAAATGTGGTTGAAATCTAAATTTGTTTGAAGATCTGAAGCAGGTTGAAATCTAAATCTGTTTGAAGATCTGAAGCATAGCTGCTAAGGATGCTGATATTTCTACAACACTCTGTATATTTGTCTTCCTAAAAGAAATGGTTATCAGTAAATTATTGTTTTCAGAGTAAATTATTCAACTATTTTTCAATTGTAGGATATTGCTTGTAAATAAGTTGGTGTGCATAGAAGAAAATCAAACGAACCGGTAAAAAATAATAATCTATATTAGAGAAATCAAAAGGATAAAAATTAGTACCTTCAACTTTTGATTGTGTTATTTTGAGAAATACTTTTACTTTTCTGGATCACCAATGAAAACTTGTTTGATGTGTGATATCTTATGCCAATCCTCTCCAACTTTTGGCTGGAATCTTTTCCATAATTCAGGACAACCAAGGATTAGTAAAAATTCAAGGTGATCCATGTTATCAGGGAGTGAGAGCAGTTTTGGACAATTTGCAATTGTAAGCATTTTGAGACAAATCATAGTTGACTGCCACTCAAGAAATTCCACAAGATTGACGCAGAATACTATCCAAAAGGAATGTAAAGTATTCACAGATCCTTGCAACCACTGAGGCAAAGTGACCAGTTGTGGCAACTCATTTAGAAAAAGAAACTTTAACCTTGAATCCGGGATTTGGTTGCTAAGGCCCATTGATAACTCCAACTTACAGCACTTGGAGATAAACAAAACCTCTACATTTCTAATGGCATAAAAGGACACTGACTTTAAATTCTCACAATCATTTAAACTCAATAATTTAAGATTCAAAAGTTGTATGTCTTTGAACAATGACTCCACGTTATCACAATGACGAAGATATAACGTTTCTAAAGAAGTCAAACTTGCAATTTCTTTATCTGGAAATTCAGTTTGTCTGGTGGTTATATCCAAGTTACGAAGGCTAATAAGATTTGTTATTCCTTTTGGGAATTTTTGTAGTTTTATGCATCCACCGAGGTTTAAAGTTTGCAACTTTTTAAGTTTGCCTACTGAATTTGGGAGTTTCTGAAGTTTTTCATTATACGAAAGATCAAGATATCTTAAATGTTTCAACTTTCCGATGCAGTAAGACAAACTCTCGTATCCAGAAGAAGTTAAGTTTAAAACCCTCAAGTATTTGCACCTTGCTATCAATTTATTCAAGAAAACTTCATCGTTGGCTCCTTTAGGAAAATAAGCAGTTCTCAAACCTTTGGGAAGAGCTTGACCAAACAAATTATTTTCCATGAATGCTAAATGTTGGGCATACTCGGATATATAAGGGTTGAGGGGACCTATTATTTCAAACTCACCTTTCGCAACATACACCGCAAGATCACTCACCAAATCATGTAATTTAAACATGCCTTCACCCCCAAACTCTTCATAATCTGAAAGAAAAGATCTTGACCATAACTCACGCAAAAATTGACTGGCAACATCAACCATTGATTCACTTTCCTTTTTTGGTGGAAGAAAACCAAGTGCTCCCCACAACTTAGTAACTTCAGAAGATGAAATATGAACATCCTTAGGGAGAAGGGAGAAAGAAGCAAAGCATGGTTTTAGATAAGAAGGTAGTTGGTCGTAACTTAATTTGAGAGAAGGCAAAATGCTATTTTCATTTTGGTTTAAATTCCAAATCTCATTGTCTCTCATAGATTCCCAATCTTTCTTATCAAACCTTAAAAATAATGAACTCCCCAACGTTCTCACAGCCAACGGCAACCTTCCACATTTTTTTACAATTTCTTTCCCAATTTCCAATAGTTGTGAATATTTTTTCTCATCTCCTTTTTCAAAAGCATATTTCACAAATAGAGAAAAAGAATCCTCTTCGGAGAGACATTCTAGAAGGTAATAAGTTGAGAATTTAGTGCTAATCATCGCTGCTATTGAGTGACTACGAGTAGTCACTAGAATTTTACACCCATCAACACCTACATCTAGTATTTCTATCAACTCATCCCATCTAGTACGATCTTCGTTCCACACATCATCTAAGACAAGTAAGAACTTTTGACTTTGAAGACTATTTCTCAATAGATTTTGAAGTTGCTCTATGTCAAAGTTTTTGAACTTTTCCTTAGTTGGATTAGGAGCAGAATTAAGGATTTTAACAAGCAGATTCTTCAGTTCAAAATCATTAGAGACACACACCCACATCTTCAACGTAAAACATTCTTCAATACTAGTGTCATTGAATACCAGCTTTGCAAGGGTGGTTTTTCCCAAGCCTCCCATTCCCACAATGGGAATAACAGAGAGACTTCCTTGATGACCATCTTGCAGCAAAACTTTTATTATTTCTTGTTTATCATGTTCCCTTCCTATAACATTGGAAGGGTTTACATGAGAATGAGTCATTTCCCTCACGTGCACAACACGTGTATCTTGGTCAATGATTTGAAGGCCAAACATGTTCCTATCAGCTGCAACTTTCTCCAACCTCTCCTTGATGTCTCTGATCTGATGCGCCATTCTAAGACGATAAACAAAAGGATTACTTGTGGAGAAGAAACGGCGTACCTTTTCTGAGTAGCCACCGTAGGTGTTGACAACCTGCTTCCACAACGCTTCACACTCAAAATCATCGACTATATCTTCAGCGTCGGAGAAGACGTGCTTGATCTGTCTCAGCCATTCGCTCAATGCACTACTTTTCGACTTCTTTTGCTCAGCATCTAACAGCACAGCTTTGATGAGTGACATAGTTGCTTTCATCTGTTGTAGCTCTCGATGCACACCCACAGCCAAAGAGGCTTCTTCAACGGCAGAAGAAGCAAGCTTTCTTATGAGGGATTCCGCGAAGCTGAAGAGAAGTGATTCGGCCATGAGTTCAGGGGGTGAAGAACGCAACTGGAAGTTGATAGGTAGATTAGTTTGCATTCTGAATCATTTTCAGATGATTATGGTTTTTATAAAACTCTTTTGGAAAACTATGTTTTGGTAAAATATGGACAATAATTGTAGTCTAGTAAAATATGTTATTAAATTGAGGTGGTTTGATTTGGTATATCTTATTCCCACACATAAAAAGACATAATATATTACAATGTGACAAAATAATTTCACTAAATTTTTAATTGTTTCAATCCATTTACCGTGTGAATGTATGGTTTTTATAATATTAAATAGCGTTTACATATAAATAAGTTGATTTCTTTAAGTTGATTTTAGTGTAAAGGTGTTGGTGGGTAAATTGTAACTAAATAAAATAATACATCCCATTAGCACTTCTGCAATTTCTCCTATTTATGTTTAAAAATTATAGCTTCATATGAATCATCCTTGAAATCTAACAACCTTTCTAGATTGCTTTCAATACCGATTTTACCTAACCGTCTGGCAGCCAAAAACGACTTCGTTAGTTGTTTTTTTTTTTTTCGATTACTTTGAATTAAAATCTTAGATATCTTGAATTAATCACAACTACAACTGTCATAACTGTATAACTAATATATCAAACTATTTTTCTTTTCTACTGTATAAATACTTGTTTCCCCAACTTCACTATACACATTCGTTTACACTGTATATACATGTTTTTATATCATTTTCTCTCTCTCCCTCTCTTCTTTTTCTTCCTTTAATCTTTTTCTTATGCATGCAACAGTAAATATAGGACGTAAAACTTTCTCATATCATGCAGTGGGCTACCATCTTAAATAAGGTATGAGAGTTCTTCAATCTGCTGCTCACTCGTATTAGTCTACCTTTGAATCTTGTTATTTTCTTCTTCTTTCACCTGTACCGCCATTATCTTCTTGTTTTTCTTGCATCACTGTGAGTCAAGAACCAGATTAGATATCCTCTGTAAACAGCTTCTTATATCTGCATCCCAGTGAAAATCTTGTGTTGCCCTTGTTAAATCTACCATTAGTGGAGTAAGTCCATGATAAAATGCTTTGAGTGCCAAAAACAAGGTGATATTCGCCTATGGAACTTGTTGACATTGTGCTTCGGTTACTGCTGCCAAGCTGTTGGAAGTTCTTAGTTGTTTTTTTTTAATTTCTTAGATATTTGACTGTTTCAAATAACTTAGTCAATAATAAGTTTTAAATTTTTTAGGAGGTTGTTAGATATAAAATATCCCGTAATTAGTTCCTCTTCTTTTATTTTCAGTTAAAAGTTTTATTGTATTTAAAGACCTTTCCAATTCAATAAAATTATGACTTTCCATAACTATCTCTTTACTATTAGTTTATACATAAACTTTTATCTCTTCTTTTTAACTCCTACAAATTTGTTTTTATTGGAATGAACTATGCTCTGCATTAGAATTGAAGGAACAATTTCTCATACAAATATCCTTGAGTTATCTATTTATATTATGAGTCCATATATATGAACTACAGAAATGACAATACATTAAAGTTGAAGAAACATTAAATATTATTCCAAAACAATCTTGAAGCAAATGTGTTTACCATCTAAATCTGTATGAAGATATGAAGGACATCCATTGCTGTTGAGTCTGACCTAACTTTTAGGGATGCCTCACTAGGTCACCAAGAAAGTCATAGCTACAACTTCAACACAAACTCTACAATTAAGGAAACAAAACCATTAGAATGTTGTCCTCAAGTTATTTATAAGTTATTCTGATAAATAACTTGAATGTAAAGAAGAAAATTCATATAAAATGAAAATTAATACCTTTAATCTTTAACTGCTTTATTCTAGGAATTAGTCTTCCTCGTCTGATTCTTCTTCATCTGATTCTTCTTCATCAATGTGAACTGATTCTTCTTCATCTGATTCTTCTTCATAAATGTGAACTTGTTTGATATGTGATATTTTGTGCCAATCTTGTCCATCTGGTTGGTATCTTTTGTATAACTCAGGACAACCAGTGATATCTAAATCTTCAAGGTGATGCATGTTATCAGGGAGTGAGAGCAGCTTTGGACAATTTTTAATAGAAAGAATTTTGAAATAGATCATAGTAGATAAATACTCAGGAAGTTCCTTGACATTGATGCAGTTTAATATTCCAAGGGAGTATAAAGTGTTCACAGATCCTTGCAACCATAGAGGCAAAGTGACTAGTTGAGGCAAATCATTTAGAACAACAAACTTTAACCTTAAATTGTCAATTTGGCTGCTAAAGCCCATTGACAATTTCAACTTATTGCACTGCGAGATCGCCAAAACCTCTACATTTCTAATGGCATGAAACGACACCAACTTTAAACTCTCACATTCATGCAAAACAAAATATTTAAGTTTGGGAAATTGTATGTCTTTGAACAATGACTCCATGTTATCACAATTATAAACAAGTAACATTTCTAAAGAAGTCAAACTTGCAATCTCTTTATCTGGAAAGTCAGGTTGTTTGGTGGTTATAGTCAGGTTACGTAGGTTGATAAGATTTCTTATTCCTTTTCGGATCTTTTGTAACTTTATGCATCCACGAAGGTTCAAAGTTTGCAAATTTTGAAGTTTGCTGATTGAATTAGGGAGTCCCTTAAGTTCTTCATTATACTGGAGACTGAGATATCTTAAATGTTTCAACTTTCCGATGTAGCGAGGCAAACTGTTGTATTCAGAATAATCTAAGTTTAAAACCCTCAAATATTTACATCTTTTTAGCAATGTATTCAAGAATACTTCATTGTTGGCTCCTTTAGGAAAAAATGCAGTTCTCAGACCTGTGGGAAGAGGAGCTTGACCATGCAAATTATTTTCCAAGAATACCAAGTGTTGGGCATACTCAGATATATTAGGATTGAGGGGACCTATTTTTCCAAACTCACCTTTCGCAACATACATTGCAAGATCATACACCAAATCATGTAATTGAAATTCGCATTCACCCCCAAATTCTATATAATTTGAAAGAAAAGATCTTGACCATAGCTCACGCAAAAATGGAATGGAAACATCAATCATTGATTCACTTTGCTTTTGAAGTGGAAGGAAACCAAGTGCTCCCCACAAACTACTAAGTACAGAACAATAAATTGTAGTGTCCTTAGGGAAAAGGGCAAAAGAAGCAAAACATGGTTTTAAATATGACGGCAATTGATCGTAACTTAATTTGAGAGCTGGCAAAATGTCATTTTCATTTTGTTCTAAATTCCAAATCTCGTTGTCCCTCATAGACTCCCACTCTTTCTTATCAACACTCGAAAACAATGAACTTGCCAGTGTTATCACAGCCAATGGTAAACTTCCACATTTTTCTACAATTTCTTCCCCAATTTCCAAAAGTTGTGGATATTTTTTCTCATCTCCCTTTTCAAAAGCATATTTCACAAATAAAGAAAGAGAATCATCTTTAGAAAGGCATTGTAGAGAATAAGAGTTTGAGGATTTAGTACGCATCATAGTAGCTATTGAGTGACTACGAGTAGTCACTAAGATTTTACACCCCTCAATACCTACATCTATTATGTCCTTTAACCCATTCCATCTAACATGATTCTCGTTCCACACATCATCCAAGACAAGCAAGAATTTTTGCCTTTGAAGATTATTTCTCAGTAGCTCTTTAAGGTGCTCTATGTCAAAGTTTTCTAAGTTTTCCATAGCTGGATTATGAGTAGACTTAAGGATTTTGATAAGCAGATTCCTAAGATCAAAATCGTTAGAGACACTCACCCACATCTTCAACGGAAAACATTTTTGAATGGTGTTGTCATCGAATACCAACTTTGCAAGGGTGGTTTTTCCCAAGCCTCCCATTCCCACAATGGGAATAACAGAGAGACTTTCGTGATGACCATCTTCCAGCAAAAGTTTTATTATTTCCTCTTTATCATGTTCCCTTCCTATAACATTGGAAGGCTTTACATGAGAATGAGCCATTTCCCTCACGTGCACAACACGTGTATCTTGGTCAATGATTTGAAGGCCAAACATGTTGCCATCAGCTGCAACTTTCTCCAACCTCTCCTTGATGTCTTTTATCTGATGCGCCATTCTAAGACGATAAACAAAAGGATTACTTGTCGAGAAGAAACGGCGTACCTTTCCCGAGTAGCCACCGTATGTGTTGACAACGTGCTTCCGCAAGGCTTCACACTCAAAATCATCGACTATGTCTTCTGCGTCGGAGAAGACGTGCTTGATCTGTCTCAGCCATTCGGTCAACGCACTACTCTGCGGCTTCTTTTGCTCAGCATCTAACAGCACAGCTTTGATGAGTGCCATAGTTGCTTTCATCTGTTGAAGATCACGGTGCACTCCCAGAGCCAAAGAGGCTTCTTCAACGGCAGAAGAAGCAAGCTTCCCTATGAGGGATTCCGCGAAGCTGAAGAGAAGTGATTCGGCCATGAGTTCAGGGGGAGAAGAACGCAATTGGAAGTTGATAGGTAGAATAGTTTGCATTCTGAATATTTTCAGATGATTATGGTTTTTATAAAACTCTTTTGGAAAACTATGTTTTGGTAAAATATGTACAATAATTATAGTCTAGTAAAAAATCTTATTAAATTGAGGTGGTTTGATTTGGTATATCTTATTCCCACACACAAAAATACATATAAAATAATTTCACTAAATTGTTAATTGTTTCAATCTATTTACTATGTGAATGAATAGTTTTTATAATATTAGATAGCGTTTACGTATAAAAAAGTTGATTTTAGTGTAAAGGGTGTTGGTGGGTAAATTGTGAGTAAATAAAATAAGACAAGGCATTAGGACTTGTCCGATTTCTCGTATTTATAATATTTTTGGAAATGAAAGCTTCATATGCAACATCCTTCATATCTAACAACCTTTTCTAGATTCCTTTCAAGAACGATTTTTCCAACCCGTGCTGGCAGCCAAAAACGACTATCTTAGTTTTTTTTTTCTATTCAGACTAGTGTACTTGGTTATTTTTTTTTTCATTCAGATTACTTTGAATTAAATGATATAAATAATTAAATCTTGAGATATCTTGAATTAATCACAACTACAAAATGATAGTAACAAACTATTTTTCTTTTCTACTGCATAAATACTTGTTTCCCGCAACTTCTTTGCACACATTCGTTTAGATACCGTTAATATAATTTAAAATAGAGGAATATTTAGAAAAAATTTTTAAGTTTTTTTAGAAAAATCTAGAAAATCTTTAACTAAAAAATATGTAAAAAAAATTATAATTACAGTAAATAATTTTTAATTAAAAAAAGCTAGTAGAAGAGAGTTTAAATAGCTTATTGTATTTAATATTTTCAAACAAGTAAATTTAAATATTTTTTGTTTTTTTTTTTTTATATTTCTCACCTCTTCCTCTAATAAAGAGGTATTAAGAGATAGGTTTGATTTAGATAGTTGAGAAAAAAAAAAAAAAGAATTAAGGGAGAGAGAAAAAAAGATAAAGTTGAAAGATGATAAATAATGAGTATATTATCTTTCAATTTCTTTCATCTTACAAAAGGAAATTTTAAAAATTGGTGTTTTCGCATGAGAAAACCTTTTGGCTTTGAAAGTATTTGGGAAGTTGTAGAGAAAAGAATCATAAGATGAAGAAAAATTATCTCAAAATGGGAAGGAGACTTTGTTTAAAAACAAGGAAGAAGGATCAACAAGCCATTGTTTTCATCTTTCAAATGTTTAGATGATCTCATGTTCGAGAAAGTCGTGTATGCTATTACATCGAAGGAAACTTGGGAGATCTCAGAAAAATCCTCCAAAATGTTAATAAAGTGAAGAAGATAAGGCTTCAATTATTAAAAAGTGACTTTGAAGATTTGAAGATGAAGGAATCCAAATCAATTTTGGATTATTACTCAAGGATAAAGGCGATTGTTAATCAATTGAAGAAATATGGAGATAAAATAGAAGATGTTCATGTGGTAGAGAAGACCATTTGTTCTTTGACTCCAAATTTCGATTATATGGTATGCCTGATAGAAGAGTCAAAAGATCTTGAGTCCATGATCAATGAAGAATTATAAGGTTTTCTACAAGCTCATGAAGAAAGAATGAAGAGGAGACAAGAAGAGTCATTGGAGCATGTCCTCAAAATTCAAACTTCTTTGAAGAATAATTAAAGATTTAAGAATCAACAAGGACATGGACAAGGAAGAGGACATGATCGTGGACAAGGAGGAAGAAGACATGTTCATACACAAGGAGGAAGACAAAATTGTAACAATGGTTCAAACAATGAAGAAATAAGCTATTTATTATCAAGATGCCATGATTATTTTCAAAATAAAAAAAGGTACGAGAAATCTAAAGTAAAATGTTATATTTGTCACAAGCTTGATTGTTTCTCTTGTGAATGTTGTTTCAATGACATAAAGGGAAAAATTAATCTTATTAACGAAGAAGAATCAACTTTTTTACTGACATTAAAAAGGTAAAGATAAGAATGTCAATTTTTCGTGGTACTTAAGTAAAGGTGATAATAATCACATGTGATTAGTAACCCAGTCTCAACATCCACCCCGATACGTCAGATTTTGACGCTTCTTTCACTTCTACTGGATCTGATCTTCTCACAGGTATAACTTTAACACAAACTCTACAACTAAAAGAAGAAAACACTTAGAATGATATCCTCAAGATTTTTCCACAAACACTGGGTATCTGTCCTTAATATTTTTTATTTTTTACACAACCTTAATATTTATTAATTATTATACTAATATTAATAATCATAATATATTATTAATTACCTACATTTTTAATATTTTTTTATTAAATTTAATTTTAAGAATTAATATTAACTTAATTTAATATATAATATAATATTGTGAATAATAATTTTATTCATAATCATTATTCAAAATATTATTTTGTCAAAATTATTTTTAATAATACTTTTTATTAATAAAATTGACATATTTTTTAATAATTATATTAAATTTATAATTTTTAAATATATATATATATAACTTTCAAATATTCATATTCAAATATTTTTATAATATATAAAAAACAAAAAAATGAAAAAAAAAATGCAAATCAGAATTTGGTTCTGACCTATAAATCATTTTATTATTATTTATATCATTATTTAATTTTGAAAAATAAATATATAAATGTTTGTAATATATATATATATATAATTTTAAATTAAAATAATTTAAATTACAAACATTTCAAATTTCATAAAATTTTAAAATTCTCTATATAAACAGTAGGTCATGTTGTGTTTGGGTGATACATTTTTAGAGGTAAATTTTCTTCTATATAAAATTTACAATATTTTATGGAAAAATGTTTTTGGTCGGATAATTTCAGAAGAAATTTGAAATTTTAAAAATTTAGAGGTAAATCTTATTAATCCTTTCATATATATTATTCTACAATTTGTTGTGGACTTATTGTTATGCAAACTATTAAATTTCCTTTTTATATGGAATGAATTATACGTTGCATTAGAATTGATGGAACACTTTCTCATATAACATTGTCTAACGACAGATAATTCAAACTGGTAATCCTTAACTTAACACACAACGAGAATTAAAAAGAAAAAAAACACTTGTACCCCACAAAATCCTACAAATATCCTTACTTATATCTATTTATATTATACAATTCAGTCCATATATATGCACGGATACATTGAAGTTGAAAAAACATTAAATATTATCTGCAAACATTCTTGAAGTAAATAGCAGAAGAAACGAGAGAATGAACTGTAGAATCAACCCCTCCTGCATGATCAATGGTTGAAGTCTAGTGAATTAAGAACATGACAACAAGTAATAATTTTTCATTTAGATTGTAAAAGTTATATTTTCATAAGGACTAATTTCTTACTTGCTCATCACCAACTAATCCATTTGTAAGAAATGTGGTTGAAATCTAAATCTGTCTGAAGATCTGAAGCACATCCATTGTTATTGAGTCTGACATAGCTGCTAGGGATGCTGATAAGGTCATAGAGAATTATTAAAAGAAAATTGAGAACAGAAATTAAGTTCTTAGACAGAAGAAGCTATAAGCAAAGTTATTTTAATCATTATTTGAAACAAAAATTAGGTTGATTTTAGCCTTTTGGTTTTGAAACAGAGTATTTCTTCTTTTGACTGTTATTGGGAGAATTCATTTTGCACTTCTGATTTTGCAATGCTTTAAACAGGCATGACAATCATAATATAGAAGATAAAATAAACAGTGTCAGTCATAATGTCTTTCAGCACATGCAAGTTTGCCTTGGACACACTTTAGCTTGACAACAACAAAGGGGGAAAATCACTTGTGACACTCAAAAAATTTTCTTGACGTGAAACTTGCTTGATCATTAGTGATTAAATTCTTTTTTTTTTTATAAAAATAAAACGTAAAAATATAATAAAATTTCTAAGAGATTAATCCATTAAATATACTCTTAATTAAAAGTTAGATTAATATAAAACTTGCTTAAAAGTTCAAAGTAAAACAAAATGTAAGATAGACACCAATTATTTGGTAGGTATGTTCTATCTCAACAAAATCCATTTTTCTGAAGCATAAGATTCCAACTTTAACCTTGAATTGTGGATTTGGCTGGTAAAGCCCATTGACAATTCCAACTTACCGCAACAGGAGATCACCAAAACCTCTACATTTCTGATGGCATGAAATGACACTGACTTTAGACTCCTACATTCACCCAAAGTCAAATGTTTAAGTTTGGGTAATTGTATGCCTTTGAACAATGACAGCACATTATCACATTGACAAAGCCATAATGATTCTAAAGAAGTCAAACTTGTGATCTCTTTATCTGGAAAGTCAGGTTGTTTGGTGGTTAGAGTCAAGTTACAAAGATTGATAAGATTTCCTATTCCTTTTGGGATTTTTTTGTAACTTTATGCATCCATCAAGGGTCAAAATTTGCAAATTTTGAAGTTTGCAGATTGAATTAGGGAGTTCTTTAAGTTTTTTATTATCCTCAAGACTGAGATATCTTAGGAAAATATGCAGTTCTCAAACCTGTGGGAAGAATAGCTTGACCAAGTAAATCATTTTCCAAGAATGACAAGTGTTGGGCATACTCAGATATATTAGGATTGAGGGGACCTATTATTTCAAACTCACCTTTCGCAACATACATTGCAAGATCACACACCAAATCATGTAATTGAAACTCGCATTCACCGCCATATTCAAAATAATCTGAAAGAAAAGATCTTGACCATAGCTCACGCAAAAATAGAATGGAAACATCAATCATTGATTCACTTTGCTTTAGTGGTGGAAGAAAACCAAGTGCTCCCCACAACCTACTAACTATCGAACCGTCAATAGTAGTGTCCTCAGGGAAAAGGGCGAAAGAAGCAAAGCATGGTTTTAAATATGACGGTAATTGATCCGTAACTTAATTTGAGAGCAGGCAAAATGTCATTTTCATTTTGTTTTAAATTCCAAATCTCGTTGTCTCTCATAGACTCCCACTCTTTCTCATCAACTTTTGATAACAATGAACTCCCCAACGTTCTCAGTTTCTTTCCCAATCTCCAAAAGTTGTGTATATTTTTTCTCATCTCCTTTTTTAAAAGCATATTTCACAAATAGAGAAAGAGAATCCTCTTCAGAAAGACATTCTAAAAGGTAAGAGTTTGATGATTCAGTACACATCATATCAGCTATTGAGTGACTACGAGTAGTCACTAAGATTTTACACCCTTCAACACCCACATCTATTATTTCCTTTAACTCATCCCATCTAAAACGGTTTTCGTTCCACACGTCATCCAAGACAAGTAAAAACTTTTCACCTTCAAATTTATTTCTCACCAGTAGTTGAAGTTGCTCTGTGTCAATGTTTTCGAAATTTTCCATAGTTGGGGTAGGACCACAATTAAGGATTTTGACAAGCAGATTCCTAAGTTGAAAATCATTAGAAACACACACCCACACCTTCAAGGAAAAACATTCTTGAATGGTGGTGTCGTTGAATACCAACTTTGCAAGGGTGGTCTTTCCCAAGCCTCCCATTCCCACAATGGGATAACAGAGAGACTTTCCTGATGACCATCTTCCAGCAAAAGTTTTATTATTTCCTCTTTATCATGTTCCCTTCCTATAACATTGGGAGGGTTTACATAAGAATGAGTCATTTCCCTCACGTGCACAACACGTGGATCTTGGTCAATGATTTGAAGGCCAAACATGTTCCTATCAGCTGCAACTTTCTCCAACCTCTCCTTGATGTCTTTGATCTGATGCGCCATTCTAAGACGATAAACAAAAGGATTACTTGTGGAGAAGAAACGGCGTACCTTCCCTGAGTAGCCACCGTATGTGTGCTTCTGTAAGGCTTCACACTCAAAATCATCGACTATGTCTTCAGCGTCAGAGAAGACGTGCTTGATCTGTCTCAGCCATTCGCTCAATGCACTACTCTTGGACTTCTTTTGCTCAGCATCTAACAGCACAGCTTTGATGAGTGACATAGTTGCTTTCATCTGTTGTAGCTCGGCATGCACACCCAGAGCCAAAGATGCTTCTTCAACAGCACGAGAGGCAAGCTTCCATATGAGGGATTCCGCGAAGCTGAAAAGACGTGATTCGGCCATGAGTTTATGGGGGAGAAGATAGTCAGAATGGTTGCTATCTGAATGATTTTCAGATGATTATGGTTTTTACAAAAGTCTGCATGTTTTTGGTAAAATATGTAGCATGTGACATAAAATAATTTTTATTAGCTGGACCTGGATTTCCCACATGGGGAGAATTGCTCTCATTAATTGATTCCACAAAATTTATATTTTTAATCCATTGACTTTATAATATTAAATAGCGTGTAGCATGCACGTATAAATAAGATGATTTCTTTTAAACTAAATGGCTATTTGTTTTTTATAAATTATATAAATGAATATTGTTGGATTATGTATTAATATAATTTTAGTGTTTAAAAAACATTAATATCTGAAGTACTGTTTTAAAAATATAAATTGTATTTATTTTCATAAAAAAAATATATGTTATGGAAATATAATTTCTATTTTTTATAAAAGAAATTATGTTTTGAAAATATGACAATAATTTATTTTAGTATTAAAGTCATGTTACTTCAATAAATTCATGTATTTTTTTTAAATTAATTTATTATGATAAATTTATTTATTTTTCACTATTTTTATATCTAAAACATCCATTCTTATATATTTTCGACATTACATAAAAATTTTCTCTATGAATAGATTGTTTCTTATGTGTTGTAGCTTGCATTGAATATGTTTAATGAAGTGAAAAAAAATGTATTAGGGTAATATTAATATTTTAAAAGTTATTATCAAAATTTTGAGTGAAGATGCAAATAACACCATAGAGTTTAAAGAAGAGGAGAGAACTTCCATTAATATATCATTAAATTAAAAAAATACAACAGATATAATTTTTCTTATTTATGCTAACTATAAATATTCATAAAAAAAAAAAGTAAAAAATTATATCAAACTAATAAAAATTTATCTTATGATAGTTACGAACAATTAAGGGTTCAAAATTGAACCAATAAAAAAATAACTGAAAAATGATAAAAAAAATTAAAAACCACATAAAATTAAAAGCTTAACCCTTACTATTTTTATTAGAATTAAATATATATATATATATATATATATATATATGAAACTAACATAATATATATTTTGTTTGAATATATTAAAATATAAATCATTTCATTATTATTAATATCATTATTTAATTTTGAAAAATAAATATATAAAGTAAATTTTGTTCAAATGTTGGACAAAATTTACACCGATAAAAAACATTGCATATTACCTCATTGAATCTCTTAATTTGAATTGAGTTATCCAAATTAAATATTTTGAAAACAGAGGAATTTTAAATTAAAATAATTTGAATTATAAACATTTCAAATTTCATAAAATTTTAAAATTCTCCAGGTAAACATTATGTTATGTTATGTTTGGGTGAAACATTTTTAGAGGGAAATTGTTTTTTTATAGAAAATTTAAAATATTTTATGGAAAAGGGTTTTTGGATGGATGATTTTAGAGTGAAATTTGAAATTTTAAAAATTTATAAGAGTATATTGATTATTTAAAATTGTAGAATTTTAAATTAGTAATAAATTAATTAATGATTGATATTAAAATTTAATTTTTTTTATATATTTAATATATATATATATATTGGAAATTAAATTGCCTTATCCAAGTTATAAAAACTTGAAATAATTTATCTAAACAGAAATATTTTTAAAATATATAAAATTTAAGTCAAAGAAATTTAAATTTCTAAAATCTTAAATTTCTTAATATTTGAAATTTTTTCATCCAAAAAAATCTTAATTAGCAAAGAATGATGTAAAACAGATTTTGGATATTTTCCTTATTAGTAGTAGTGACCCTTTTTAGCGTTACTTTTTATTTTCATACATTCATGCTAAAAAAATCACCTTATACCATTCCTTCTTAATTTTTTCCAACCAAACAATACAAATTTCTATTCAAAATTCACTTCAATTAATATTATTTTTCTTTCTTTCCTCTCAAAATTCACCCCATATTCAAAGGATTTGTTAACAAAGTATGCTTGTCTCACTCCTTTATTCATTCTTAAACTAAACACACTAAAATATTAAGTTAAATAAATGCTTCCGTTGCTTATTTTTTCAAAACTAGTACCTAATTTTGGTCTAAAAGAAACTGTATACTGTGGCTAATAGCATCTTGAAGATTAATGATATTTAATTTGGTTTTGATATTTAATGATAATATCTTAGGATTATGGATAGTGACATTGGAAGTGCTAAGAACGTGGTCAATGTTTGTGAGGAATGAAACCTTTTGTAAATATACTTCATGCCATTGTTAATTATTCAGATCAAACTATAGAACTAAGTTCAATCTTTCCTTCACTACTTGCTAACAGTAAACTCAACATGCAGATATCTTTTGCACTTTACATACAAACACTTGGGGGATGAATTCCTTGCAATATCTTTTTGATCATCATTCACAACATATTTTTTCCTTGTTTTCTAAGGGAAAGCCATAGTAAGGTTGCTCAGATTCAGATATCATGAATCTTGAACACAATCTCAGATACTTGGTTTCCTTACAAAAGCAACAATTTTTGCCAAGTCTAAGGGTTGTTAAAACAAAAATCTACTATGAAAACCAAAGAAACAAAGAATTAATACCTTAAACTTTTGACTGTTTTATCAGGGAATTGTCATTACTCTTCCAGTTCACCAATAAAAACTTTTTTGATGTGAGATATTTTGTGCCAATCCTGTCCAATCTCTGGCTGGTATCTTTGGCATAATTCAGGACAACTATTAATCAATAAATTTTCAAGATTTGTGAGGTGATGCATGTTAACAGGGAGTGACTGCAGGTGTGGACAGTATTCAATCACAAGCAGTTTGAGACAAATCATAGATGATAGCCACTCAGGAAGCTCTTTGAAATTGTTGGAGTCAGCAATGATCAAGGAATGTAAAGTGTTCACAGATCCTTGCAACCACTGAGGCAAAGTGACCAACTGCTGCAAACTTTTAAGAGCAAGAGACTTTAACCTTAAATCAGGGATTTGGTTGCCAAAGCCCATTGACAATTCCAACTCACCACAATTGTCGATAACCAAATTCTCTAAATTTGTAATGACAAGAAAGGACAGATACTTTAGATTTCCGCAGTCATGTAAAGACAAATTTTTAAGACTTTCTAGTTGTATCCCTTCCAACAATGACTCCAAATTATCACAAAAGTTGAATGTTAAAGTCTCTAAAGAAGTCAAATTTGCAATTTCTCTGTCTGGAAAATCAAGTTGCCTAGTGGTTATATGTAAGCGACGAAGGCTGATAAGTTTTCTTATTCCTTTGGGCAATTCTTGTAACTCTGTGCATCCATTAAGGTTTAAAGTTTCCAAATTTTGTAGTTTGCATACTGAGCTGGGGAGTCCCTTAAGTTTTTTATTCCCAAAGAGACTGAGATATCTTAAATGTTTCAACTTTCCAATAGAGGGAGGTAAACTCTCGTATTTAGAGTTACTTAACTCCAAAAATCTCAAGTATTTGCACCTTGACACCAATGCATTCATGAAAGCTTGATTCATGGCTTCATCAGGAAAAATTATAGTTCTCAGACCTGTGGGAATGACAGCTTGGTCTAGCAAATTATTTTCACTGAATGCCAAATGTCGGGCATTGGGAGATATTTCTGAATTGCGGGGGTATATTGTTTGGAACTCACCTTTGGCAGCATACATAGCAAGATCGTACACTAAATCATGTAATTTGAAACTGTAACCATGGCCCAATTCAATGAAATCTGTAAGAAAAGATCTTGACCATAGCTCATGCAAAAATTGAATGGCAACATCATCCATTGTCTCACCTTCCTTTGGTGGTGGAAGAAAACCAAGTGCCTCCCACAACTTAGTAACATAAAAACTATAAAATTCAGAACCCTCACAAAAAAGGGAGAAGCAAACAAAACAAGGTTTCAAATATGAAGGCAGTTGATTGTAACTTATTTCAAGAGCAGGCAAAATGTCTTTTTCTTTTTGTGGCAAATTCCAAATCTTATCGTCCCTCACAGACTCCCATTTTCTTTTATCAACCACAGACACTAGTGAACTCGCTAAAGTTTTCACTGCCAATGGTATCCCTCCACATTTGTTCACAATTTCTTTCCCAATCTGCAACAGTTGTGGATATCTTACCTCTTTCCCTTCTTTAAAAGCCGTTTTGACAAACAGAGAGAAGGAATCCTCTTCAGAAAGGCGTTCTAGAAGGTAAAAATTAGAGGATTTGGTACGCATCATGGTAGCTGTTAAATGGTTACGAGTAGTCACTAAGATTTTACACCCTTCAACACCAACATCTATTATTTCCTTCAATTCATCCCATCTAGCATGATCCTCGTTCCACACGTCATCCAGCACAAGCAAGAACTTCTGGCGTTGAAGTGTATCTCTCAAACGATTTTGAAGCTGCTCGGTCTCAAAGTTATTGAAGTTTTCATTAGTTGAGTTTAGAGCAGAATTGAGGATCTTAATAAGCACATTTTTAAGTTTAAAATCACTAGTGACACACACCCACATCTTCAATGGGAAACATTCGTCAATGGTGGTGTCATTGAACACCAACTTTGCGAGTGTGGTCTTTCCCAAACCACCGAATCCCTCAATGGAAATAACTGAGAGACTTTTGTCATGACTATCATCATGTTGTAGCAGAAGCTCTAGTATTTTCTGTTTTTCATGTTCTCAATAACATTGGAAGGGATCACGTGGGAATAAGTAGTATCCGCCACATGCACGACACGTGTGTCTTGGTCAATGATTTGAAGGCCAAACATGTTCCTACCAGCTGCAACTTTCTCCAACCTCTCTTTGATGTCTTTTATCTCATGTGCCACTCTAAGACGGTAAATGAGGGAATTACTAGTTGAGAAAAAGCGACGTACCTTCCTTCGGAGGCCACCATGAGTGTTGACAACGTGCTTCCGCAACGCTTCACACTCAACATCATCAACTATGTCTTCAGCGTCTGAGAAAACTTGCTTGATTTGTCTCAGCCATTCACTCAATGCATTGTTTTGTGGCTTCTTTTGCTCAGCATCTAACAGGAAAGCTTTGATGAGGGACATACTTTCCTTCATCTGTTGTAGCTCGCGGTGCACACCGAAAGCCAAAGAAGCTTCTTCAACAGCACGAGAAGCAAGCTTCCCTATGAGTGACTCTGCGAAGCTGAAAAGAAGTGATTCGGCCATGATTTGTTTTGAGGAGATAGATGGGAATGCAAGGAGAACTTGGTTTGGTTTATATGGTTTCATGTCATTACTTTATATAAAGTTTAGTCAATGAAGAGCAGTGACTAGGGAAATATCTATACATGTACAGTATCATATCTTTTTCCTTACAACTTGGAAGGGTAGTTGAATATATACATCAATCATAAATAGATATCATATATTTAAAACATACTTTTCTAAAACTTAATATTTAAAATAAAAAAAATATTATTAAAAAGAGAATCTCAATTGATACAATAATATCTTTTGAAACTATGTCATTAATAGGCTTAAATAAGTTTAAGTTTTCAATATATAATTCATTTTTTAAGTATCTAATACCTTTTTTAAAATTAAAAAATTATTGAATAAGCAAAATAAAAATGTATCATTAAAAATCTCAAAATTAGGATAGGAAATATTTAATTTTTATTTTGATATGGATAAAGTATATTTTGTATAAGAAAAACTTTCTTAAATATGTTAACCTATACTTGAAGGGAGAAAGTAATGAAAGAGAAAGTTGTAAATGTATGAGTTATAAGATGTGACAAATAAGACTGACAAGAAGGTGGTTGCAATATTTGGTGTCTCAATATCATTGTTTCTATGTAAAAATCTAGTGGTGGAGAGTTAGAAGTAGCAAAATATCTACTGTACGTATACTTGCATCATAAATACAACAGGTTGATGTGGCACACCCATATTTGTTTGCCTTAAAGGGATGCTGAATCATAAATAATTGTGATTATATAAAAGAAAATGCTCATTCAACATCATAAATAAAAGAGATGGATGCCATATGTGTTAGATTTCTCAAGAGAACGAGTTCCAATGTATAGGGTGTTTACAATTTTGGTGTTTAAATTCATTGTTTGGTATAAAAGTCTTGTAAGTGGAGATATACGAGTAGCAAAGTATCTCTGATATGTAGGGAACACACAGCAACAAAAGAAATGAAAGAAAGCAGTGATATTATTATATGTAGTTGAATACAGGTTGTATCATAAATTTGATGGACTGATATTAAACTTTAACAGGGTAGTTGAATCATGAATTATTATATGTATTAAATTATTTCAACTAATGCACTTCCATATGTGATATGTTTAATGATCTAATTAAAAGCTGAGAGTTTTCAAACAAAAAATTAAGAAGAAATGTTAAATCATTATTTTTCATTACTGTAATCACGTTTGCTTTTGTGTAAGTAATGGTTAATCATGTAAGAGATTGATTTATTTAATATTAATGTACAGTGAATACATAAACTTTTGCTTTACTAGGATAGTGATGAACTGATATTTCTCAAGTATTTACCCTTCATTAAAGTATGGAGTAAAGTATAGTTATGCAGTAAAATTGAGAATTGTTCTTCTTCTCTTTTCTACTCTTTTATTTTCATGCTATGATTATGTGTTTTAGTTTTATGGTATATATGCTTTCTTCATTTAATAATCATGAAGATCTTTTACTTATCTATGCTCAAGCATGCTATCAACAATCCTTTGCATCCTTACCCATCAACAATTTAGATACATATGTTACAGATCTTCCAACTGAGAACCAAAACATTTATATTCAATAAAGAATACAGATATAGTTTGCTCTTTCTTTCCTAAAATTTCATCTATATATATATACATCTATACACATGTATGCACGTGGAGTAAAAATATCATTTCAAATAAAAACAATCAATTGAAAGAAGCCACCCCTAAGAGGGAGAAATCGCTGAAGTAGTAGTACTCCATAATGGGGTATCTCTTCAATGTGCCTTGTGCCGTACACGTTAGAATCAGAATACAAAAACTCACAATGGTTTAGTAACAGCATACTGGAGCGTAAGAGTTTTCAGTAAGGAAGCTCCAAGGTCCTGATGCAGTACCAATCCTGCATACCAAAGTTCATAATGTTTACATCTTTTAATCCAATGTTATACACATGGCTTCATAATTTGTAATGTTTATACTTCGTTTCAATTTTGTTTGAAAAGAACAGTGGTCCCAAATGAAATGAAGGAAAAATTTCTCCTAAACTATATCTCAGGGGTGTCTTTTATTTGTAGAAAAATTACCTCCAAAACCCAGCAAGTATCCTTAGAGCCATGTAAATAGACAACGCAATCCAGATACCAGTAAAGCCAAAACTTGAGGACAGCACATATAGGCTGAATATGCTCACCAATGCTACCATAATCTGGGAGTAATAGCAAGTACATAAGCCATAATGAAGAAAAATGATTCACAGAAGAAAGGAGTTGTTGGGGGTGGATAAACATTGGAATAATTCTTTCAAAGTACAAATTATAAAGAGGGAAAATATAAATGAATTAACTGGTTGGTCAACATTCCCAATATCTCTTTTTTCCTTGTTTTCAGAAGGCAAAAGTTTGATCAGTATTAATGAATCATGAACACAATCCAACACTTTCTTGAGTCTACAGAAGAATCAATTTTCCTAATTAACTTACCATTGAGAAAGCAGAGTATGTGAAATCTGATGCCCCATAGTTGATTCCATCAAAAACAAATGCCAAAGCATTGATGGGTTGAGTGGCAGCAACATACTAACCAAGTATCCATCAAGTAAAAGAGAGGAAAAACAGATAAGCTTCTATAGAAGTCAATATATTGTTATGAAGAAGAGAGAGTGGTATTATTTTATATCATATTGATATTACTTACTGGAATTCCAATGCCAATAAGTTGCAGAACATGTTTGTCATTTGTAAATAGCTTAGAACCAAAGGGCAGTATACTCAAAAGAAGGAGTGAGAGAACCAGCCCAAGAATTAAGCCAAGCTGCATAATAAAATTAAGACAGGTGAATTAAGAGCATGCATAGCTAAATCAATAATATTAAAGTAACAAGTTGAAATACCTGCAGCACACGTGAAGCAGATTCGATAACCTTTTTGAAATCCTTTTTAGCAAATTCACTTGCAATAATAGCCTGAAAAGAATATCACTATTGTCTATAACTGGCTTGAATGTATAAAAGGAACATATCTTTAGTAAATAAAATCATCTGGTGTGAAGATTGATAAGTGAATGATGATAGATATCACAAGGAGAACATGGGAATGAATGCAATTAAGTGTAAAATTAGTGGAAGTTATATTTTCATAAAAGTATCAATTTCTTACTTGTCCAGCAACTGCCAAACCATCGGCAAGCAAAGAGGTTGCCATCCAAATCTGTAAGCAGATTTGAAAGGCAGCCATTGTTGTTGATCCTTTTCTCGCTGCTAGGGATGCAGCCAAGGTCACACAGAAAGTCACAGCTGCAACTTTAATCAACAACAGAAACCCTGCAACCAAGGGAAGAAAACTGGGTTAGACACTTGTCCTTAAGAATTGGTGAGACATATTTACACAAGACAAGAAGAGATTAATCAAATTCAAGCAGTAGGAGAAAAATGTTGTGGAACCCCAGAACACTCTTTCTTTCCCTGCAATTTATAACAAAAGGAAAGGAAACTGTTCACATTCAAATCAGACAGCCCAAAGAATTAGGAATCTTGCAATTATCTTGTCATTTTACATTTAACAGTTATAGGAGGCGTTGCAAGATGCTATCTATTTTTCAAATTAAGCCATTTTTGTTTTGTGACTTTTTCTTCTGTCCAAGAAAAGGAACATTCAATATTATAACCGATTTTTTGAGTTCAACCAAAGTTTCAGTTTTACTCTTATAAACATAAAGGCAGAAATACAGTTTTTTAGAAAAAGTAAACAAAAAATACACACATTACAGAATTATTAAACGAGATTGTCAAATAAGTTTCTGAAGTTAGCAACTGAAATGAAGGCTGCAAATAAAAGCATGAGAAGGAAAACTGTTATCAGATAGACAAGTGTTTTTGCAGATCAATTTTTTAAAGCATCTTTAGATAAAAACAACATGCAGGTTCAGCAGTTTAATTATAAGAAATTAGGAAGCCGGAGATTATAAAAGTACAGAAGCTGTAGATAAAAATCCTAACCATTTTTCAGAATCTTCCCAAATTGAAAGTCTTGCATTCTCGGAGGCATAAGAACAACTTGTTTCATCAAACTCCACAATAGCATTATGGCTATCAAGTACCTGTTAAATCATGTCACCAGTAAGTGAAATGTGACTTCAGTTAGAAGATCTTGTCTGTGATTATATATATCCTTATCCATAAATGAATCTCAAAGGTGAACTTACTGGGAGAAAATGTGAGCAATGGCTGCCCCACTGACTCCCAACCGCACTACGAACATAAGTAATGGATCTAAAAGGATATTTGTTGCATCTCCCATTACTGTAATCAAATATCACAAGTTACTGAATGAGAATAAGGTATTGCTAATTTAGTGTTAGAAGTAAATTTTAATTGATCTCCCCTAGTCCACAAGTCTGTATCTGGATCTGATTCAAGGAATCTGAATTGATATACATAAAACAACATACAGAATATATAGAAGTGCTATTTTTTTTTAATTGAAGGATAGATAAATAACTTCTCATGTCAGAACTTTTTCTCTCCCTTTCGTCGCATCACTGTTGTTGATTGGGATGTGGACAGACAATTGGATACTCGACCATAAATATATACTCGATAAACATTGTTGTTGCAGTCATAATCTAGGAATATACCTAACTCCGGAAATGACAATCTGTGATCGTTTATCCACAAACAGGGCATATTAACTACCAATTAACTCAGATCTAGCATCATCATGATGAACTGGATAGAGATACTGATCCAATGTAAAGAAAGCATGAAGTACCTGTTGCATACAAAGGAGTTTTTGTATCTTTGATTCCACGAAAAACTCCTTGAATTGCCATAGAAATAATAACTGCTGGTGCACCGAATGATCTCAATGTCAAGTATTGTTGTGCTGGTTTGAACATAGGCGAATTCTGCATAAAAAATAACATGGCAGTCATTTAAAGTCTTCAAAAATTTCGAACAGCTATTCAAACAAAAATAAAAAAGTTGAAGTTACCTTCAAACAATAATTAAAGGGTTAATGGTGTTTTTAGTTCTTAGAAAATGGATCATCTTTGGTTTTAGTTAAAACCTTAAGTTTTGGTCGGTATAGGTTTGAAATAGCCAAACTTCAGTTCTAAAACTAACAGAACAGGACAAAAACTAGTGGTTTTAAGGTCTAAACTTTGGATGTTTAAAGATATAGGGATGAAAACTTATGGTTTTGAAAGTCAGGGACTAAAACCAAAAGATAAGTCACTTTCTAGGGACTAAACACACCTTTGATGCAATATTAAGTCGGCCCAAGTGATGTGAAAGATGGATTTGATCTCATACTGAAGTTAACATACATTTCATGGTTTGTGCAGAAAGTACTCACAGAATCAACGCCCATGTAATTCAACATTGGTTTAGCTGTAAAAATGAGAAAGAGAGTTTGTAGGACCCCAAGCACACCGCCAATAACTATTCCTGATGAGGCTGATGGAATATAGCTTTTGCCATGGTTACGTGTAGCATTTTTTTCAACATTTAACGATAAAGTGCTGCCTTCAAAACGTAAATAAAAAATAAAATGAACGTTAGAGTAAACCAGAAAAACTTTAGTGAAGCAAGAAAATTGTCTTGAAGGTTATTTCACTCTACTGAATGAACCGCAAAATACAATTTGAGAAATTTTAGTAGTTTTTTTATCCTTGATAAACCATATATACCAGTTTTTTCTGCTTGGTCTTTTATATCCACCTTGACATGCTCATTGACAACAGATTCCTCAAGCAGAATCTCTTTTTCTGACTGTTGATTTCGTTCATCGACAGCATCTTCCTCAGCAACCAAAGAGGTTGTAACACTAACTAGTGGAATTATTGTAATTTTTGAGATTTGATTGAAAATAGCAATGGAGACTCCCACAGCAGCAAGCTCCACAGGACCTACAAAATAGAATTTCCTTATATAAAAATGCAGTCAAATCACAAGCTAATTACTGGAAAGAGGACAAAATATTTATGAAAGGGGAATTCTTACAGTAAACTCTACAGATCTAACAGTTCATGGGAAATATTTAGCATTGTTTCATCCCTAATGACATAAGTCTGTTGCATTTATTATTGTTCCATCCCTTCATTTATTTATAAGCACTATAAAGTACAGAGAGAGAAGAAAAGTTTAAAGACAAGAAACATAGTTAACTACATTGTGACACTTCTGTCGGCCCCTCAATCTCCAGGACATGTCCTACTTTCTAGATTTCAAGCCTATGTCTGGTGAAAACGCGAACATTATGACCTTTCACTTAGTTTCAGCATTGTTTATCCTGTATCCCCTTCATCATCAGCATTCATAATATAACAAGAACAACAAAAGCCATAACCAACTAGGTGAGGTCGGCTGCATGGATCACAGTACTCTATCTACATTTCCCAATGTGGGTAACTAAATTTTTCCTCAAATATGAAACTTCATTAAGTCAAATCTCCCTCCAATATGTTATTGTAATCTTAAAAATGCACTTCTGACACAACTTGTGCATATGAAAAGCGACAATCCCCAAACAGATAGCATTATTAGTTAGAATCAAACATGATAAATACTCACAAAGTTTATTGTATCAGTCTACCAGTTTTCTAGGAAAAATGTAAATCAAACCTATGTGCCCGATGAATGCAGTATCAATTAGAGAAGCAATAGGATCTGCTGCCAAAGCCAGAGTAGTAGGGAGTGAAATATGCAGTATTTCCAGGCCTAATTCATCATCTGCTAGAGCATTCCTGGAAGCATAAAATAGCATGGTACCTTCAATTATCATGAATTTGATATCTACCACAACTGGTAAAGAAGGAAAACTTCTTCGAAGTTGAATCAAAGTCATAAATACAATGCAATAAACTATACCTTATGCCAGAAAATAACATTAAAAAGGGCATGATTCCTGAGAACAACTTCCTCTCCACCAATGGAATTTTCTTCACAAGTTTACCACCTTTCTTCCAGTATTTAGTATTTGATCAACCAAGAACTATGAAAACTAGAAACAGTCAATAAAGCACATCATGAGGAATTGACACCAAAGATGAAAATATATAAAACTAAAAGAAATTGAAAGGTTTCCATGACTGATACTTTTTCCTTATAACTCTAAGAATGAAGCAGCATCCTTGAAGAAAAGGGTCAAATCTGATCATGTCAGATTTATACAGTACATCATTTAATGCAATATGAAAAAGGAAATCAACTTGAAATGATGAACAGGTTGTATCTTTTGACACCAGGTAGGTGCACACTCCGTAGAAGCCTCCCTCGGTTGTGCAAAACCCAGACTAAATAAAGTTTAAGAATATTATATTACAGCTAGTACTTTAGTACATTACAATGCAAGATAAATATTTGTAAATTTATAAATTATATCGTAATAAATAAATATTTTTAAATACTGGGTTATTTATTATTTTCTAAATTTATTTATTAAATTTAATATTAATATTAGGCAATAATTAAATATTATTATTTGAAAACTAATTCAGTGTCAATTAGAGGACCAAATTTAATCATGGTAATTAATTATTTAGAGAGTACAAAAGTTGGTCAAACATACTCCAATGTAATAATGGGCACAAAATAAAATATCTCTAATTTTAGAAAAAGTGATTCTTGGATCTTGATGTTATATATTTTTTTTCATTTATTCTATACATTTATTTCATACTTATTTTAGGGGAATCAATATTTTAATGCATTCTCTTATATCTTATTAGTAATGTATTCTACCTACTTGTATTTATACGGTATGTTGAAGTTATAACTAAATAGCAAATATTTGATTTAATATACATATATTTTGAATTTAAATTAAAATATTAATTTTTTTTTTATAATTATGAGAAAATTTTTGGTAAAACGTAGATACTTCATATTTGATTTAAGTTCATTCATAAGGTCTGTGTGTCATGAAAACATGAAGTATGTACGTTTAACCATTTCCATTTCTTTACTGCACATGAATTTGCTGATTTAACCAATTTGTTTTTTTAATTGTTTACACACTATGTATATATATGTAATTTCACTCTAAGAAAATTATTAAATAAAATTATTAAATTTGAAAATTAAAATTTTAAATCATAAAAGTTAAGAAAATTTTAAAATAAATTGAATGATTTAATTATTAAATAGTATAAAAAATATACTCTCACGTTATAAACTGTACAATAAAAATATAAAAAGTTTTATTTTATAAAATTTTATTTTAATATATAAATAAAAAATAATTTAAAATATGTGATTAAATTTATTAGTTATTGTGAAAATACAAATAAAATAAAAAGTGAAGATATTACTTTATTAATAACAATGGAGGTCTCTTTTAAATTGGCTATTTTTTTTAACATTATTTATTGTTTGACTCGGATTTTTTATAAATAATACCACTAATGCATTTGAGTGTTTAAATTAGCTTTCAATGTTGGTTAGATGTTTACTTTAGTTGTGATTAAGATGAAATTAACCATTATGAATATCTTTCAATTTAGCATTGCATGGTGTCACATTAATGCTAAATGCATTATGTCATGAAGATTCATCTTTCTCCTCCACTTCTCTGTCTTTTGTTTCTTCTCCTCTTCCTGTAACATCTCCCACTATCCACATTACAACATTATAATAAATGGTTAATGATACCTCTAGGTTTAATAATTATAGTTATTTATATAAAAATTCTTTAAAAATTGATAATATATTAAAGATATCGTATTATTTAAAAATAAAATTAAATTATGATATATTTCTAGACGTAAACTTCAACTCATTAAACTAATTTTATGAAAATAAGATAAATTATATCTAAATTAGACTATGAGATAATACTATTACAACAATTACAAAATGAAGTCCTCTCCAGATAAATTATTTGCTTCCTTCTAAACCTATATTTCTTGACACTGGGTAGGTAGATTAGTGCAACATTGTTGAACTTCAGCTGCAATTGAGTATGTTTAACATCAAAATATATAGCAAAACATATATAAACATGTGTTATTAATGTTCTCTATTAAAAATTATGATGTCTGCATAATGCATAGGTGTGTATCTAGTTGAGTTAAAATTAAAATACTACAGCAAAGAATATTTTGAATCGCTCTTTTGATTGAAAGCATCTTCATGCAGACATGAACAGAATAGCCAAAGGGAGTTATAGTTATGGTGTTGTAACTCACCACATTAGTACTACTAAAATGTGAAAGAACTAAAAAACTTGATGAAGAGATTGTCAATTACCATTTAAGAAGAAAAATGTTAGTATGCTTTTGCTTGTATAGCCATAAATAGATCCTCCCAGGTTATTGAATTCTGGTTGTAACTCCTTCTCATACTGTTTAAAATTTGGTTTTGGGAGAAATGTTATAAAGCAATGATGTGTTCTAAAGCTATGCCATATTATAACCAGATATCTAGAATCAGATAGTTTTGAAAAAGACAATACATTTTTCTAAGGAATCATGCAATTTTGTAAGTAGAAGAAATTCATAAAAACAAAGAAAAGAACTTTTTGTCTCACCAGTGCTAATTAAGAACCCTTGAAACCATTGCAATATATACTAAATGGAAGCCAAACTTTCTTTCTCACAGGTGCTATCTTAGATGCCTTCAACCCTCCCATAGTTAAGATAAATGGAACTTGTTTGCTGTCATTTTCTATAAATTCTCTAATGGTAAGAACCTCATTTCTACTGTTGAATGTGAATAAGGTGTTCAACAACTGGGAATGAGTTAGACAACCATTACCATGGTGACAATGAGAAATGATCAATGGGGTCTTTTTGTGAATAATGTTAACCTTTTGAGGTTGGAATTCTGACAATGAGAAAAAATCTTGAGGAAGAGTTAGGATGTTTTGCATTAAGGTTTCTTCTCTCTCATCCCACAAGAATGCATGCAAGATAAAAAAATTGTGATTAGGAGAAAATTAAGGTATCTACGTCAAGATCCATATTTCATGCTTAATAACACATTATAAATAGATGAATGATGCGATTTTTCTTCCTCTTACAATTTTTAAATTGGATTTTGGTTTCCTCAAACTTTATTGCTTGATTATTTTTTTTTCACATATATTACGCATATAAAGTTTATATATTAATCTAAAATCGGTTGTTAGCTTATTTATATAGATAAAAATTAATGTCACATTAAAATATACTAAATTATGAATAGTTTAATTAGTTTTTTATTATTATTTTATATAAATTTTAACATAATTAATGAAAATAGTATAAAATTGTAATTTAATGGCTTAATATTTAAAAAAAATCATTTTTTATATAAAATCATAGATACTATAATAATTTGTCGAAGTTACCTTATGTAATAATTTTATCTCAACCATATACACAGAGAGACGTGTGAGAAAAACATTTCAAATGAGAAATTTTTAAGATGATAAGTATTAATACAGATGATTTTTTATGTTAATTAATAATAATAATAATTTAAATGATGATGATGATCATAGTTGCTTCATCTGTTGTAGCTCGCTGCACAACCAGAGCCAAAGAGGCTTCTTCAACGGCAGAAGAATGCAATTGGAAGTTGATAGGTAGAAAAACTTGCAATCTGAATCATTTTCATGTTTTTATAAAACTCTGCAGGAAAATTATACTTTAGTAAAATATGTACGATAATAATAATTATTATTAGTTTAAGAAAATTTCTCAATTCATTAGTTTAAATTAATATTTTGTTAAATATTCAATAGAGAAAGAAATAATTATTTAATTAATTATTTAACTTTTTATATATTTTTACTCATATTTATATCTTATAATTATTTTTAGTTTTTTTAATATTAATTTTTATTAATATATTTGTTATTTCCTATTTAAAAATTTGTATTCTTTCTAATTTAAATGAGTTGCTGACTTTGTTTTTTCCACGCTTAAGTCAGTGGTTTTGTCTAGTTTAAGTGAGTCGCTTTCTTTATTCCTTCCATGCGATCAACACTTACTATTTAATTCAGGTTGACTTGACTTTGTTTAGGTGAGAAACAAAATTTTTATAAGGACTCTTTTCCTCAAATGTGACAAGAAAAAATATATAATGTAAATTTAAGAGTATTTTTCAATGTTAATTAGATTGTAATTAATAAAGTAAAATAGGATTAAATTAATACAAATTTTACAATATAGAAAAGTAATATAATTAAATAAATTTTAAATTTAATGTTTACTTGAGTTTGAATCCCGTTACATTCAATCATAATAAAAATGAAAATTAATAACTCATATTCTTACTTGAGTGTGAATCTTAGATTTTCATTTCTATCCATAAAAATTGTATAAAATCTCTTTTTAGATCTTTATTTACAGTAGACTCAAATAAAAGATACCACCATTTAATTTTATACAGTTCAAAAATTAGAATATATGTTGAATATTCGTTGTTAAAAACACAATTATTAGTATTGAATTATTATTATGTTTGACCTCATCATTTTAGAAACAGTATTGCTTTTCTATTGACAAATTGGTTCTGGACAAATAAGTTCATATTTCTCTTGAAATCATTGAATATCTGGTGTTACATCCTGCAATGAAACATTTCATGTAAAACTTAAAGATACATAGTCTGAGGAAATTATAATTTTTGGATTGAATGTCTGAGTGTATCATGTCTTGCCGGCTGGACATGATTGAGGATGTCCCAACTCAGGCTCATCAAGATGCATGTAATAAAGCACCTTGTTGACTTTTCCAAAATCAACTGGTACAAACTCAAGACTTAGTAATAAAGAATGATCTTCATCTACCTGCCATTGTATACAAAATAGGTATATGTAACATCACCCCATCAATTTGTATCAATTTTCATCTTCAATGACAACAAATGTAATAGTATTTTTCTACTTGCAGAGGTCACCAATATTGACTAGCTAGACTTTTCAATGACAAGATAAGATTCACACTAAAACCATTTCAGCAAATTTTCATTGTCTTCTTATCTATCTAGAATAATGGCCGAATCACTCATTTTCGCCGTTGCAGAATCACTGATAGTGAAGCTCGCTTCTCGTGCTGTCGAACAAGCTTCTTTGGGGTTGGGGGTGTACGATGATCTACAACAGATGAAAATGACCATGGCACTGATCAAAGCTTTTCTGTTAGACGCTGAGCAAAAGAAGCAGCAGAACAATGCGTTGAGTGAGTGGCTAAGACAGATTAAGCACGTGTTCGCCGACGCCGAAGACATAGTTGACAATTTTGAGTGTGAAGTGTTGCGGAAGCGCGTCGTCAACATTCATGGCAGCTTCTCCAGGAAGGTATGTCGTTTGTTCTCAACTAGTAATCCTGTCGTATACCGTTTGAAAATGGCGCGTGAGATAAAAGGCATCAAGAAGCAGCTAGAGAAGGTTGCAGCAGATGGGCACATGTTTGGGAAATGACTCATTCACATGTAAATGCCTCAAATGTGGTAGGCAGGGAACATGATAAGCAGAAAATAATAGAGCTTTTGCTGCAAGATGGTCATGATAGAAGTCTCTCGGTCATTTCCATTGTGGGATTTGGAGGTTTGGGAAAGACCACACTCGCAAAGTTGGTATTCAATGACACCATCATTGATGAATGTTTCCCGTCGAAGATGTGGGTGTGTGTCTCTAATGATTTTGAACTTAGAAATGTGCTTATTAAAATCCTCAATTCTGCTCCTAACCCCACCAATGAAAAGTTCAAAAACTTAGAGACAGACCAACTTCAAAATCGTTTGAGATGTACACTTAAAAATCAGAAGTTCTTGCTTGTTTTAGATGACGTATGGAATGAAAATCGTGGTAAATGGGATGAGTTGAAGGAAATCATAGACATAGAAGGTGTTGAAGGGAGTAAAATCCTGATGACTACTCGTAATCACTCAATAGATGCCATGATGCGCTCTAAATCCTCTAACTCTTACATTCTAAAAGGCCTTTCTGAGGAGGATTCCTTGTCTCTATTTGTTAAATCGGCTTTTGATGATGGAGAAGGGAAAAATCATCCAGAGTTGGTTGAGATTGGAAAACAAATTGTAAAAAAATGTGGAGGAATACCATTGGCTGTGAGAACGCTAGGAAGTTCACTAGTCTCAAGAGTTGATAGAAAAGGGTGGGAGAATATAAGAGACAATGAGATTTGGGATTTAAAACAAAATGAAAATGATATTTTACCTGCTCTTGAATTGAGTTATAATCAACTACCTTCCCATTTAAAACAATGTTTTGCTTGCTTCTCTCTTGCCTCGAAGGACTCTGATGTTTCTAGTTCTTACGTTGCTCTGCTGTGGGACGCACTTGGTTTTCTACCCCCACCAAAGGAAAATGAAACAATACATGATGTTGCCAATGAATATTTGCGTGAGTTATGGTCAAAATCTTTCCTCACAGATTTTCTTGACATGGGGAGTACTTGTAGATTTAAATTACATGATTTAGTCCGTAATCTTGCAGTATATGTTGCAAAAGGTGAGTTTCAAATATTGTATCCCCACGGTACAGGTATATCTGAACATGCCCAACATTTGTCATTCATTGAAAATGATATGCTTGGCCAAGATCTCGTTCCCACAGGTATAAGAACTATAATTTTTCCCATGGAAGCTACCAATGATGCTTTCTTGAATATCTTGGTGTCAAGGTGCAAATACCTGAGAGTTTTAGATTTGAGTTTTTCTAAATACGAGAGTTTGCCTCGCTGCATTGGAAAATTGAAACATTTAAGATATCTCAGTCTTTCCGGTAATCAAAAACTTAAGGGACTCCCAGATTCAGTGTGCAAGCTCCAGAATTTGCAAACTTTAGACATCAGAGGTTGTATAAAGCTACAAGAATTGCCCAAAGGAATAAGAAAATTAATCAGCCTTCGTCGGCTGCTTGTAACCACAAGACAATCAAATTTTCCAGACAAAGAGATTTCAAATTTGGCTTCTATAGAAACATTAGAACTATATTCTTGTGATAGTTTGGAGTCATTGTTCCAAGCTATACAACCTAGTAGTCTTAAGTTTTTGCATTTTTCTGGTTGTGGGAGGTTAAAGTCTTTGTCGTTTCAAGTCGTTACAAATTTAGAGAGTTTGGTTATCTTCAAATGCAGTAAGATGGAATTGTCAATGGGCCTTAGCAACCTTAATTCCATTCCTGGTTCAAGGTTAAAGTTACTTGTTCTTCAAAGTTTGCCACAATTGGTCACTTTGCCTCTATGGTTGCAAGGATCTGCGAACACTTTACATTCCTTGTTAATTGTTGACTGCAACAATCTTGAGGAGCTTCCTGAGTGGCTGTCAACTTTAACCTGTCTCAAACTACTTATAATTGAACATTGTCCAAAGTTGATCTCACTTCCCGATTACATGCATCACCTTCGAAACCTTGAACATTTAGAAATTAATGATTGTCCTGAATTATGCCGAAGATGTCAGCCAGAAGTTGGACTAGATTGGCACAAAATATCCCACATCAAACAAGTTATTATTGGTGAACCAGAAATGTAGAAGGAACTAATCGACAACACAGTAAAAAAGTTGAAGGTATTAACTTTCGCTTTCTGGTTTCAATTTTAGATTGTTTTAGACAACTTTCTTTTCCTGTTTTGAAAGAAAGGGATTTTCTGCTGTGCATATGATGTTATACACCAACAATTTCCTATACAGTTAGTAAACAGTAGGACCTCATTATCATATTGATCAGGACCCTTTTCCATGGAAAAGGGTATTTTTATGCATTTCGCTGGTCTCTCCGCTTCAAAAGGGACAGTTACGATATACCTTGAATGCACAGAAAATATGAATTTACTATAATTGATACATTTTCAACTCTAATGTCTGGTTGTGATTTCATAGAAATTGAAGAGTTGGCATGTTTGAATGCTTATTAAACTATTATTATTGAAAATTGTACTTGGATGCGTTTATAATGCATTTTGATGACATATTTCTTTGTTCTTGTTGTTATTGAAAAGTATACCAGGGTATAACTATTTCAAGAGACCATCTCAGTTGAATCTATTGTTTTGAATCTGATTTTATATTTGTGAAATATTAAGAACGTTTGAGTTACAATTTTGTACTCTGTTTTATCTTCTCTTATATTACTTCCAATTGATAATTAAGTGATTAAGTCATAATTTTTCTTTTATTTGTACTAGACATAGTTGCAAGGGAAAAGACAAAAACACATAATATTCTGAAAATATGTTTCATACATATTTTAGGACAATAATCTAACTGTACTTTATCCTCTTTGTAGTTTCTGTTAAAACCATGCTTGCAAGCTTGTTTAAATATTGCTTGCATTCAGAAAAAAAAAATTGTAGTTGAGAGCTAATGATGTCTACTTTAAGTTAGTCATGACTTACTTTTAGCTTTGTCCAATGAAAATTTCATAGTTTTGCCTATTTTTTTAGTCTAAAATTAAAATATACAAGAAATCAGTTTGCTTCATTCTTCTTGAAATATTTACAACCCTATTTTTCCACTTCATATTACAGTGCTTCTGCTCTGTTTGTTCAATGTGATCAGAGTTAATGGTTAGTCTGATCAATTGTAGATTAGATTGATAGCCATTTTCCAGAATGGCATATACTTTTTTTCCACCGTGAGCTTCAGATTTAGCATAATTATGTAAAAGAATATAATTTTATTTTTAATCCAAAATTTTAAGATTATAAATTTATGAATCTGTCTTATGTTAGTGAACATTTTCATTTCTATATAATATAGGATGCAACTCATCTTGAAGTCTATGTGTATTTCAGAGGATTAAAACTTAAAGATGTAATATATTTATGAACTTTGGTTTGTAGGATTGTTGCTGGATCAATACCTTGAAGCTTCCTTGAGGAAAACTATGTCTGGCTTCAGTAGTTCCATGTTATTACTGAACCATTGTGAGATTATAGTACTGATTCTCATGTGCACAGCATAAGTCGCATTGAAGAGATACTCCCATCATGGAGTACACTACAACTGCAGTGATTTTTTCCTGCATGTGGATGGATACACTTGCAAAGGAGTGTTGATCCCGTGCTTGATTGAGATTGTTAAATAACTATTTCATTGAAGAGAATGATTTTATTTCTCAAAAGATTGAACAGATTTTTAATTATTTGTTTGTTTAGACCAGTTGAAAACGTTACACTAGTTGACAAGAGATGAAACATTTTATAAAGAAATTAAACATAAATTTTGAAAGAAGCTTTTTCTAGCTCTGCATGAGCACCCTATCTTGTTTATAACAACATTCATAATATTTATTTTAGTGGATGTTACATTCTTCCCTCCATTAATTAAATTTTGTTCTAAAATTTACCTTAAACTCTCAAGTGGAACTAACGGAATAATCTTTATACCAGACTCAAATGTAAAATCTGATTTTTATTGTACTAGATTCACTCTTAAGTATATAGTACTTATATAAAAGAGTATTGGACATACTTCCTTAATACAAAGTTATAGAAAAAAACAAGACAACTAGACCATTTTCTTTTTTTAATTTGTCACTGACCCATGAACAGATTATTCAACTTTTTGACCCTGATGATGACCTTTCCCATAACAATGGAAGGTTTCACTCTTAAAAAAGAACACATTCACATTATCTTTAAATTCTATAAGTCTTGTCTTTTAAATTCATCTGCGTGAAGTTTCTTTTTTACTTTGAACAACCTTTTAATTATTCTAATTTCACAGTGTTTCCTTCACCAATTTTGGTCCCAAAAGGGTCATTTGCCTACCTCAGACTCACACTTAACAGTTGATGAGCAAATTGATAATTTTTATACAAATATGTAATGCTTAAAATGGTTTCATATGCTAACAACTAATGTAGTCTAAATAAATTAAAAAGAAAAATAACTCAATTTGTGGCTGTTAGAACATATTGAGTAGAATCAATTAGTCTTAGAAGCAATCTAGAAGGTTGTTGAGGCAGTTTCCCCTATGATGTATATGAATCTAGAAAAATAGGAGGAAAAGGAGAAGTCAAATAAGGGCTGATGGGTTGTTTTATAGTGTTGATTTAGTCATAGTTTACCCACCGAAATCAACCCAATTTATTATTATAAAAACAATAAATTCAAACATTAAATGGATTAAAACAGTTAAATTATTTTATGTCATGTTGTAATGAATCTTTTTGTGAGTAGGAATATGATATACCAAACCAAACCACCAGAATCCACTCCATCGTTCACACACGCTAGCTAGACTACAATTAGCATATTTTACTAAAACATAGTTTTCCACAAGAGTTTTATAAAAGACCGTAACGATGTCAAATGATTCAGAAAGCAACTATTCTACTCATCAACTTCCAATTGCATTCTTCTCTCCCTAACTCATGGCCGAATCACTTCTTTTCAGCTTTGCTGAATCCCTCATAGGGAAGCTTGCTTCTTCTGCAGTTGAAGAAGCCTCTTTGGCTCTGGGTGTGAATCGCGAACTACAACAGATGAAAGCAACTATGGCACTCATCAAAGCTGTCCTGTTAGATGCTGAGCAAAAGAAGACGCAGAGTAGCGCATTGCGCCAATGGCTGAGACAGATCAAGCACGTCTTCTCCGACGCTGAAGACATAGTCGATGATTTTGAGTGTGAAGCCTTGCGGAAGCACGTTGTCAATACTTACGGTGGCTCCTCAGGAAAGGTACGCCATTTCTTATCGACAAGTAATCCTTTTGTTTATCGTCTTAGAATGGCGCATCAGATAAAAGACATCAAGGAGAGGTTGGAAAAAGTTGCAGCTGATGGCAACATGTTTCGCCTTCAAATCATTGACCAAGATACACGTGTTGTGCACGTGAGGGAAATGACTCATTCTCATGTAAACCCTTCCAATGTTATGGGAAGGGAACATGATAAACAGAAAATAATAAAAATTTTGCTGCAAGATTGTCATCAGGAAACTCTCTCTGTTATTCCCATTGTGGGAATGGGAGGTCTCGGAAAGACCACACTTGCAAAGTTGGTGTTCAATGACACCGACATTCAAGAATGTTTTCCGTTGAATATCTGGGCGTGTGTCGCCCATGATTTTGAACTTAAGAATGTGCTTGTCAAAATCCTTAATTCTGCTCCTAACCCAACTATGGAAAACTTCGAAAACTTTGACACAGAACAACTTCAAAATCTACTAAGAAAAAAATTTGAAAGTCAAAAGTTTTTGCTTGTTTTGGATGACTTGTGGAACGAGGATCGTCTCAGATGGGATGAGTTAAAGGAGATAATAGATGTAGGAGTTGAAGGGTGTAAAATCCTAATGACTACTCGTAATCACTCAATAGCTACTATGATGCGCACCGAATCTTCAAACTCTTACTTTCTAAAATGTCTTTCTGAAGAGGATTCTCTTTCTCTATTTATGAAATCTGCTTTTGAAGATGGAGATGAAAAAAAACATCCAGAACTATTGGAGATTGGGAAAGAAATTGTAAAAAAATGTGGAGGGTTACCATTGGCTATAAAAACGTTGGGGAGTTCATTATTCTCGAAGGTTGATAAGAAAGAATGGGAATCTATGAGAGACAATGAGATTTGGAATTTAAAACAAAATGAGAAAGACATTTTGCCTGCTCTCAAATTAAGTTACGACCAACTACCTTCATATTTAAAACCATGTTTTGCTTCTTTCTCTCTTTACGATCAAGGCACTTATATAATTGGTTCTAGAGTTACTATGTTGTGGGGAGCTCTTGGTTTTCTTCCACCAGAAAAGGAAAATGAATCAATAATTGATGTTGCTAGTCAATTTTTGCGTGAGTTATTGTCAAGATCTTTTATTTCTGATTATCTTGACTTTGGGGGTGATTGCAGTTTTAAATTACATGATTTGGTGAGGGATCTTTCAGTGTATATTGCGAAAGGTGAATTTGAAATAATGGATCCCCTTAATCTAAAAATATCCGAATATGCTCAACATTTGAAATTGAACAACAATGTGCTTGGTCAAGCTATTCTTCCCACAGGTCTAAGAACGGTGTATTGTTCTGATGGAGCCAACAATGAAGCTTTCTTGAATACATTGGTAGCAAAGTGCAAATACTTGAGGGTTTTAAACTTAATATCTTCTGAATACGAGAATTTGCCTCGCTGCATCGGTAAGTTGAAACATTTAAGATATCTCAATCTTTCGGGTAATAAAAAACTTAAGCAACTCCCTGATTCATTATGCAAACTTCAAAATTTGCAAACTTTGATCCTTAGTGGATGCATAAAGTTACAAAAATTACCCAAAGGATTCAGAAATCTAGTAAGCCTTCGTCACCTGACTATAACCACCAACCAAGCTGATTTTTTTGAAAATGAGATTGCAAGTTTAACTTCTTTAGAAACTCTATACTTAAGTTCTTGTGATAATGCGGAGTCATTGTTCAATGGAATACAACTTCCCAATGTTAGAAGTTTGAGTTTAAATAAATGTGGGAATCTAAAGTCAGTGTCGTTTCATGCTATTAGAAATTTAGAGGTTTTGATGATCTCGAAGTGCAGTAAGTTTGATTTTTCAAAGCTTAGTAGCCAAATCCCCAGTTCAAGGTTGAAGTTTATTTGTCTTAATGATTTACCACAGTTGGACACTTTGCCTCAATACTTGCAAGGATCTATGAACAGTTTACATTCGTTGTGCATACTTGACTGCGTCAATTTGGAGGAACTTCCCGAGTGGCTATCAACTATGAATTATCTTAAAGTGATGATAATTAGAAATGGCCCAAAGTTACTCTCACTCCCTGATAACATGCATCACCTTGAATATTTAGGAATAGCTGATTGTCCCGAATTATGCAAAAGATTCCAACCAGAAGTTGGACAAGATTGGCACAAGATATCACACATCAAACAAGTTCTCATTGGGAAATTGAAAGAGGAAAACTAATTCCCAAAAGTCAAAAGTTGAAGGTATTAATTTTTGTCCTTTATTAATTTTCTTCTTTATATATTAAGTAATTTACCAACATACATAGATAAATAGCTTCACCTCTTGAACATCTTTATATATATATATACGATTTTATGCGAATCTTCAATATAAATAAATAATAGTAACAAATTTAAATTTGTTAGGATATGTTCGAGGAAGGGCGAGGAAGAGAATAAGAATGTGACTTTGATGATCTGCAATAAAAAGGATTTTTTATCTATTGAGAAGGGAATGTGATCATATTGAAACGAGAGATTCATCAAATTTGGAGATAGAAGATTACGAGACAATGGACTCAAATGGGAAACTCTCTTTCTTCTTCCCTGTTTTGTTAATTAAGATTTTTTTATTTTTTATCATTCCTTCTTCTTCCTTTATCCATGAATATGTAGCTATATCCTTCATTGTTGGAGTTAAATGTAGTTCAACTTATATATTTCATATATTTATGGTCTGTGTTATTTCTTCATGTTTATTGTGGAATCATGTTGATCTTTAACTTGAATATGATTGGAAATATTTTCATCGTCTTGAATCGAAGTAAGGCACCCAATAAATCTTGTACTTAGAATGATGCTTATCAGTTTATTTACTCCCCGATTATGGTAGCTTTGGCTACCATATTGAGTTACTATATGCTGCCGCCAAGACTAAGTTCAAAGGACACCAAGTTCTGCTTGCATTCCCAGCAATCTCCCTAAGAAAATCATGGCAGAATCACTTCTTTTCAGAGGGAAGCTTGCTTCTGCTGTCGTTCAAGAAGCTTTCCCTGATGAGCACCCTCATCTTATTTATTTTAATGGATGTTACATTCTTCCCTCCATTAATTAAATTTTGTCCTAAAATTTACCTTTTAACTCTCAAGTGGCACTAACAGAATAATCTTTATGCTAGACTCAAAAGTAAAATCTGATTTTTATTGTACTAGATTCAGTCTTAAGTATATAGTACTTTTATATCAGAAGAGTGTTGGACATACTTCCTTAATATAAAGATATAGACAAAAAACAAGACAACTACACCATTTTCTTTTTCTAATTTGCACTGACACATGAACAGATTATTCAACTTTTTGACCCTGATGATGATCTCTCCAAAAACAATGGTAGGGTTCACTCTTAAAAAAAAAAGTACCCAATCAATTTCATTTAAAAAGTCTTTTTTTTTTATATCTAAATTTAATATTAGTAATGATATTTATTTTAATAAAAATGATAAAAAAATAAATGTGATTTTAATCATTATCTATATCTAAATATAATACTTAATAATATTTAATTATTATTAAAAAATAATAAAAAGACTAAAATCAAATGTTTTTAAAAATTGAACATCAAATCGATCAATACAAAAATATAAGAATAAAAAATATATTTATAAAAAGGATATATTTAACATATAAATAAATTTTAAAAAAATAACTCATTTTGTGGATGCTAGCACAGATTAAGTAGAATCAATTAATATTAGAAGCAAGGTAGAAGGTTGTTGAGGCAGTTTTACCCAGTAAGAAGATGTATATGATGCTAAAAAAATAGGAGGAAAAGGAGAAATGAAACAAGGGCTAATTAGGTTGTTTCAGAGTGTTCATTTAGTTACAGTTTACTCACCGACACCTTTACAGCAAAATCAACGGATAAAATAGTGAAATTACTTTATGTCACATTGTAATGCATCTTTTTGTGAGTGGAAATATGATGTATCAAAACAATCCACTCTATGGTTCACACACGCCAGATACACTACAATCATTACAATTATTGTACTATGTGAAATGATTCAGAAATAAACTATTCTACCTATCATCTTCCAATTGCATTCTTCTCTCCCTAAACTCATGGCGGACTCACTTCTTTTCAGCTTTGCGGAAACCCTCGTAGGGAAGCTTGCTTCTTCTGCAGTTGAACAAGCCTCTTTGGCTCTGGGTGTGCATGGCGAGCTACAACAGATGAAAGAAACTATGACACTCATCAAAGCTCTGCTGTTAGATGCTGAGCAAAAGAAGCCGCAGAGCAGTGTGTTGAGCGAATGGCTGAGACAGATCAAGCACGTCTTCTCCGACGCTGAAGACATAGTCGATGATTTTGAGTGTGAAGCTTTGCGGAAGCACGTTGTCAACACCTACGGTGGCTACTCGGGAAAGGTACGCCGTTTCTTCTCGACAAGTAATCCTTTTGTTTATCGTCTTAGAATGGCGCATCAGATCAAAGACATCAAGGAGAGGTTGAAGAAAGTTGCAGCTGATGGGAACATGTTTGGCCTTCAAAACATTGACCAAGATCCACGTGTTGTGCACGTGAGGGAAATGACTCATTCTCATGTAAACCCTTCCAATGTTATAGGAAGGGAACATGATAAACAGAAAATAATAAAACTTTTGCTGCAGGATGGTCATCATGACAATCTCTCTGTTATTCCCATTGTGGGAATGGGAGGTTTGGGAAAGACCACCCTTGCAAAGTTGGTATTCAATGACGCCACCATTCAAGAATGTTTTCCGTTGAAGATGTGGGTATGTGTCTCTAATGATTTTGAACTTAAGAATGTGCTTGTCAAAATCCTTAATTCTGCTCCTAATTCTACCAAGGAAAAGTTCAAAAACTTTGACATAGAGCAACTTCAAAATCAAGTGAGAAATAAACTTGAAAGTCAATAGTATTTGCTTGTCTTGGATGACGTGTGGAATGAAAATCGTGCTAGATGGGATGAGTTGAAGGAAATAATAGATGTGGGTGTTGAAGGGTGTAAAATCCTAGTGACTACTCGTAGTCATTCAATAGCTGCTATGATGCGCACTGAATTCTCAAACTCTTACTTTCTACAATGCTTCTCTGAAGAGGATTCCCTTTCTCTATTTGTGAAATATGCTTTTAAAAAAGGAGATGAGAATAAATATCCACAACTTTTAGAGATTGGGAAAGAAATGGTAGAAAAATGTGGAAGGTTGCCGTTGGCTGTAAAAACGTTGGGGAGTTCAATGTTTTTGAAGATTGATAAGAAAGAGTGGGAGTCTATGAGAGACAATGAGATTTGGAATTTAAAACAAAATGAAAATGATATTTTTCCAGCTCTCAAATTAAGTTACAATCAATTGCCGTCATATTTAAAACCATGTTTTGCTTCTTTCGCCATTTTCCCTGAGGACACTGAAGTTATCGGTTCTGGAGTTACTAGGTTGTGGGGAGCACTTGGTTTTCTTCCACCAAAAAAGGAAAATGAATCAATGATTGATGTTGCCAATCAATTTTTACGTGAGCTATGGTCAAGATCTTTTCTTTCTGATTATCATGACTTGGGGGTGAATGCATATTTAAAGTACATGATCTGGTGAAGGATCTTTCAGTGTATATTGCAAAAGGTGAGTTTGAAATAATAAAAAATCCCCTTAATCTAAAAATATCCGAGCATGCTCAACATTTGAAAGTGGACATGAATTTGCTTGGTCAAGCTGTTCTTCCCACAGGTCTAAGAACTGTGCATTGTTTTGATGGAGCCAACAATGAAGCTTTCTTGAATACATTGGTAGCAAAGTGTAAATACTTGAGGGTTTTAAACTTATATTCTTCTGAATACGAGAATTTGCCTCGCTGCATCGGAAAGTTGAAGCATTTAAGATATCTCAGTTTGGCGGATAATAAAAACCTTAAGCGACTCCCTGATTCATTATGCAAACTTCAAAATTTGCAAACTTTACAGCTTAGTGGATGCATAAAGCTACAAAAATTACCCAAAGGATTCAGAAATCTAATAAGCCTTCGTCACCTGACTATAACCACCAACCAACCTGATTTTTCTGAAAACGAGATTGCAAGTTTGACTTCTTTAGAAACTTTATACTTTGGTTCTTGTGATAATGGTGAGTCATTGTTCAATGGGATACAACTTCCCAATCTTCAAATTTTAAATTTAAGAGAATGTGCGAATCTAAAGTCAGTGTCGTTTGATGCTGTTAGAAATTTAGAGGTTTTGATGATCGCGAAGTGTGGTAAGTTCGAATTTTCAATGCGTAGTAGCCAAATCCCTGGTTCAAGGTTAAAGTTTATTTATCTTGATGGTTTACCACAATTGGTTACTTTGCCTCAATGGTTGCAAGGATCTATGAGCAGTTTAAATTCCTTGTGGATATATGATTGCATCAATCTCGAGGAACTTCCTGAGTGGTTGTCTACTATGATTTGTCTCAAATTACTTTCAATTGTAAATTGCCCAAAACTGTTCTCACTCCTTGATAACATGCATCACCTTGAAGATTTACGAATCGTTAACTGTCCTGAGTTATACAAAATATACCAGCCAGAAGATGGACAAGATTAGCACAAAATATCGCACATCAAACAAGTTTATATTGTTGAATCACAAGAGGAAAACTAATTCCTAGAATAACGCAGGTATAAATTTTCGTCTTATGAATTTTCTTCTTTACATTCAAGTTATTTAACAGAATAGTTGATAAATAGCTTCATGAGCATCTTGACCATGATTCCTAACCTTGTCTATAAAAATGGTTTGTTTTTCTTTTATGCTTCAGAAAAAAGGATTTTGTTGAGATAGGACATATCTACCAAATAAATGCTTTCTATGCTTACGTGTTTTGGTGTTTATCTTACATTTTGTTTTACTTTGAACTTTTAATCAATTTTATGTTAATCTAATTTTAATTAAGAGTGTATTTAATGTTTTTATGTCTGACCAGTTGTTAGGGAATATACTTAATACGATCAAAAAATGTATTTATAATAAATTTATACATTTCTTTTTCTATCTGAACTCTCAAAACAATGTTTTTCTATGAATTATATAATCAACATAATTTTTGTTTCAAATAATGCTTAAAACAACTTTGCTTATATATAGCTTCTTCTCTAAGAACTTAATTTTTGTTCTCAATTTTCTTTTAATAGTTCACTTGTTGCAGTAGAAGATTTAAGAATACTCATTAATTTTCACTCTATAAATAGAATCCAACTTGAGTTCTTAGCTTATTTTAACGTATCCTTTTTTATCTCTCCACTTATATAAAAGCCTCATTTTCACTTCAATTCTTGTTAATAGCAATCACTGTAATTGCTTACTTCTCTAAAAATTCATTTATTTGAAAGGTATTTTCAAGTTGCTTCACTTCAAGAGCCAACATTAACAACTGCATTAACTCCTTTAAAAATACATAAGAATACTACACAACAGTATGAATGAAGAATATAATTGCTTTTACCAAATAAAATGTTGATGACATTCCTAGCCATGTTTATTAAAAAGATTCCTTTTTATGCTTCAGAAAAAAGAATTTTGTTGAGATAAATCATACCAACCAAATAAATGCTTTCTATGCTTATTATCTTACATTTTGTTTTAGTTAGAAGTTTTAATTAATTTTTATGTTAATATAACCATTAATTAAGAGTATATTTAACGTTTTTACCTCAGAAATTTTATTAAATTTTTACGTTTCATTGTAGAAAAAAGAGAAAGAATTGAATCACTGAGGCTAAGGCTGAGCAGGAGATTCATCGATTTTGAAGATAGAAGATTATGAGACAAGGGACTCACAAATGGAAAACCCTCTTTATTCTTTCCTGTTTTCTTAATTAAGATTTTTTAATTTTTTATCATTCCTTCTTCTTTTATCCATGAATATGTAGCTATATGTTTCATTGTTGAAGCTAAATGTAGTTAAACTTATATATTTTATATATATATATATATATATGGTATGTTTTATTTCTTCATGTCTATTTTGGAATCATACTTAAAATAAAAATAATAATGATTTATTTTTCATTTATATAATTTTTTTAATTTAATATTTAAAATAATAATTTATCTTAATTATTAAATTAAAAATAAAAATATATATTTTATATTTACTTTTAAAGTAAGTAAATTTCTTCTTTTTTCTTTCTCTTTATATCTTATTTTGTAATATATAATAGTAAAAATATTAATGTGTTACTAAAAAGTATAAATTTTAAATATATTTTTATTTTTTTCTATAATTAGTAAAATTTAATTTTAGTTTTTATAGAAAAATTTCTTTAATTTTTTATCTATACAAAAGTTTAACTTTTTCTTTTCGGTTCCTACTATTAGTGCCATTTGGTAATAAAACATATGATTAGCAAAATGCTACATTTTTAATGTAGATATAATATATTGTGTTAACATTTGATATTTCCAAAACAATTTCGAGATTTAAAATAAATATTATTTATTTAGCTTACTAAATTTTAAGAATAAAAAAGTAATAGATAAAAAGGATAATTGAGTATTATATTTGTATGAAATATTTGTTATATAGTATTTAATTTTTAAGATAAGTATGTTCTATTGTTTTTATATTACTTTTTTAATTGCATTTTTTTTAACCCAATATTTCAGCGTCATTTATTTTCTTGTTAATAATAATTATTTTTTATTTGTTATTGTTACTGAAAATTATAAAATATTTCCTTTAGAATTAAATAGATATATCGATTTTTTTTTATATCGATTTGATTATAATTAACTTAAAAATTAAAGGCTATATATTATCTTTGTTAACAAAAGAAGCTTACGAGTAATATATAGAGGAAAAGTTATACAGTTAAATATATTTATTTGTTATAGTTTTTAATTATGTATTATTTTACGTTAAAATATTTACTAGTTATATATTTAACCTTGTTGTATAAATAATTAATTTTATTCGTATCCATTATACTTATAAATTACCATGCTTAACTTCGTGGAAGCCACTTTTCAAAATTATATTTAAAGTAATAAAAAAATCTATTTTCATTTTTTTTCTTAATTTTTTATTTATTTAATATTTTTTAAGTCTCAAATTCAGTTCCGTCTTATACAAATTTTGGTTCCTACAACTTTTTTATTCTTATAAACATTTAATTATATATTTCATCTTTCAATTCTTCAAAATTAATCAATTTGAATGTACTGGTAATTATCATTAAATTAATACTAAAAAATATTAACTTTGTATATCAAAATAAATTTATTATTAATATATTAGATGAATAAGTAATTATTATTATTATTAACCAACATGTAATATTATTTAATAAAAATTACATAATATATTAATAGAGATAAAAAATCTTTAATTTTAAAAAATTAAATCAATAAATTTGTAATTAACTTTTATAGGATTACTATAAATATTGTACATTTATTATATCAGAATTTATTTATTTTTTATTCTAAAATGTGGAAAGAATTTAAGCATTCGTGTTTTTTTTTTCCTTTTAAATATGAGCCATTCAATTAATCCGATGGTTAATTTTTTGGCTGGAGATAGTAGGGGACAAAATAACAGTGGAGAGGATCCCAACTCAAATCAGAGAGATTTGAAATAGAAAATTGTCAAGAAAGCTTTCGCAGAAGTGCTTCCCAGCTTCCTCTTCGAACTACTTCAGCGTTTTTGAGACCGAAACGCGATTCTTGTTCAAATCAAAATCGCGTTTTCACCTTTCAGTTTGCGGATTTCAATTCCTCTCTGCAACTTCTATGACGCATTTGCTTTCCGCGCGGGAAATCCTCCCCGCATTCTTGTAAACCCTCGAAAAGCGTTGGAAACCGCATTTCAAAGTCATTTAAGGTTTCGATGCACTTGAAAACACCCTAATTCATGGACGGTAGCGAAGACCCTTCCTCACTTGCATGGCTTTGGGTCATTGAAGCCCTATCAGCCTGTAAAGAAATCTCCAATCCCACTTTGCAGGGTAAAAAACCCATGCTTCAAGCATAACGCAATGATCTCATTTCATGTCCTTTCAATTTCCTTTTTGATGAATAATTTTATGAGTACTTTTGTTGTTGATGTAGGTTTGATTGATGCAGCACCTGTAGGGAATGATAAATTTAGTGAAATTACAAAGGAGATGGTTTCTTTGAGATGTTTGGAGAAACTTTCCACTAGTGTGGTTGATCCTGAAGCATCTTCTAGGTCGGATTTCAGAACTGGATTTGATTTTTCGCGGGGTTGTCAAGGTGTCCTCCAGGAAATATTGGGTGAGGTAAAACAATTCCTATTTTTAAGTGTGTTTGATAACACAGTAGGAGGTGTTAGAATTGAGTTTGCCTTGGTTAGATTCTAATATAGATAAGGATGTTTGGTTATTGTTGGGAAAAATTGATTTTGCATCTAAATCTTGGTTTGAGTGGAAGTGACAAAAAAGTAAATTTTGAGTTAAGGTGAGTCAATTTTAAGTCAAATCAGTTTTGCAAATGTTCACTCAAATACACACTAAATCACCTTTGATATGTAAATGAGATAGTTTGCTTACTCTGTAATAATATTAGAAGCTATTTGAACCAATTTGGATACTTATTGTCTTGCTTTGCTTTTGAGATACATTTCCTGTTTTTATTTACTGTGTTTATAAACAATTACATAAGTGGCACTTAATATTTCACTTTATTTCCTGTTTAAAGCTTTATGCTGGAAATAATGAAAACGTAATTTTTGTTGTTTCCAGGCTATAAGTATTTTATTTTTCATATTTGAAAATGGATCTTTATGATTATGCTAGTTGAGATAAATCTCCCTCCTTTCTTTATGTAATGTATAAAGCAGATCCCATTATCAAGTCTGAAAATGTCTCCAGCAGAGGTTTTGAAATCGGATATTCACCCGTTTATAAATCACAAAAGAGCTGGCACTTTTAAATGTCACTTAGAACAGGTAATGGAAGTGTCTTTTAGAATTCTCTCGTACGAGATTTGTAGGTTTTCATTCACCACTTTTGTTTGATCTGTTTCTTTTCCTAATGCTGAATAGCTGAGAGAAACAATCTTGGAAGGTACTCATCCACATGCTGATTACTTGAAAGAGAGGAGTGGATTATTTCCTCAGAATAACGGTTATTCAGTGCTTGTAAATGATGTCAAACGTTATGATCATTCAGCTAAGGATGCTAGGAACTCCACTGATACAGAAAACATGGTAGAAAAAGATAACTCAATGTCCTTAACTTTAGAGAATGGGAATAAATCTTCAAATCGACACTTGCTTGATAATAATTTTTCACCCTCTAACTGGAGTAGGGTTTACTCAGCTGATGATCATCTTACAAAACGCCTTCATGAAAAGCAAGTTTGTTTAAATGAATGTGATGATTTCTTTAGAACTTCAAAGAGGGTTAAATTTTCTGCATCTACAATTTTTGAGTCTAAGAAAGAGAAGCCAATTTCTCAACTCAGACAGGAAGTGGCAGAACATTTACCTGAAAAAAATCTTCTAGTTTTTGATCGAGGAGATCATCATGCAGAAAATAATAACAAGGAAACTCTGGGTGGTGGATCCTCAGAGGATAGTCACAATAGATTCGCTGCTTCAAAATTGTACCAACCAAGCAGCCATATTGAAGTCTCTCATGATGAATCAAATATTCCTTTTAGTGATGCTTTGATGCCTCAACATACATTTGGAGGTGAAAGTTCTAGGCAACTGCAGGTTGAGTCAATTCCACATGTTGCACTTCCAGATGGAATCCAGCACGGGATTTCCGGAAGTAAACCTTGTTCTAAACATAAAAAAGATTTACAACTCAAAGATTCAAATGACTCACAGCAGCAAATTGCTGGTGTTAAAGCTCTAGATCATACTGGTAATGGTTATGGGGTAAGGAAATCAGGTGATAGTCTGTATCAAGGTGAAAAAAATAACCTTGAAATGAAAAAGCAGGCAGAGCAAAATCTTTGTTTGAAGTGTAATGAAGGTGATCAATTACCGATTTGTGATTCAAATGTTGTCCAACCAGTGGTTCCTGAATGTAGTCTTGGTATGACAACTACCATTATGCCTCAGCATATCTCTGTAGCTGAACCTTGTAATAACACATCTATGGATGAAGCTGATCGTGCGGCACATCATCCCATTCCAACAAATGATACTAATGCAGAAGAAATTCAGCAAACAATTAATTTACAACCCAAACAGACAGAACTAGACATTGCAACTTTAAATCTCTCCCAGAAGCCAGTTGCTTGTGACAAAACTATAGTTGATGAAGTTAATGGTTGTGGAGCAGAGTTATCAAGTGATAGTGATGTATATCACTATGAAAAAAAATATCTCGAAGCAAAAAAACATGAATTCCTGCACTCCCACTGCACGGTTGATCAAGATTTCTCAGCAATGACTGAACCAACTGAAAAAAATCTTTGCATGAAGTGTAATCAAGGTGGCCAATTACTGGCTTGTAAAACAACTAGTTGCCCATTGATGGTGCATGAAAACTGTCTAGGTGCATCTGCACAATTGGATGCGAACGACAACTTCTTTTGCCCATTCTGTGCATATTCCCACACGATTTCAGAATATGTTGATGCTAAGAAAAAAGCTTCCTTGGCAAGAAAGGAGTTAGTCATTTTTATTAGTAAAGGAAAAATGAGTCTAGCTGCAGAAAATCTTCGTGAATTTCATACACAAGAACATTGTTTTTCAAGAGAGAGTAGTAAGTTTGAACGTATTCATTTAAAAAACAACGAAGATGATCAATTAACAAGGTGTGAAGACAATAGAAAAGATCATGTTGGTGAGCATGCAAATAAAGCTGACAATCTTCAGTTTGAAAGAAGTCAGCAAAAAGCCCCTGTATCATGTATCCATTCATCATGCAGAGAAAAGGAAAACGTAAGCAATAAATCAGTTGAAGTTTTAAGAGAAGCGAAAATAGGTCAAATGCCAAATGCAAAGAACTTAACTGGTGTAAGAGTTGAAGAAAATGAAGTGCCAACTGACCATGTAGATGGACATGTTGGTGACACAAGTACTAGTGAAAAAACAATTGCCCTTGTTAATAAAAGCAATGCTGGAGATGAAAGTCCACAACAAATGACAAAACAGCAAGATATTGGTGGAGCAATAGGGCCAGTTTGTGCACATAATACTACAAAAGAGGAAAATTCTGAAAATGAATGTGAAAAGCATAGTATTTCTAGATACTCCCTGAGATACGAAAAACATGAAATGCAATGGTAAGTTCGTACACTTTCCCTACCATATGTGAATTAATATCTGATTAGTGGGTGTTCTGCCTTATTTGGTCAAGTGCATAGTTTTAAATACTTTTGGTAACAATATTTTCTCAAGGATTTATTTTTTTGTTTCTTATGTCATGAGTACTTTTTGTGGTGTTGAAAGTTAGAATTATTGATTCAATTTTTTAATAAATTCCTCAAGACCGGCTTGTTTTAAGTTTTTTGCTTGTGCAAGTTATTTAAGGGGGCATTTGGCTTAAGAGTTGGTTTTTCAGTCCTGAGAATAGTACTGTGGGGATGCTATTTGTAGGAATCTATTAAATCCCTATTTGGTTTACTTTGACCTTTCCTATGATATTGGTAACTATTAGAATTCTTATTTTTGGTCTGAGACAATTTCACTTTGTTTAAATTCCAGAAATATCCCTAATAACCAGTCTATCAGATCCAACTACGAGGAAACAACTGTTGCATATTTACTACAGTAACCAGAACCTTTTCCCTATAAGTGGGATCAGTTACATGGATCAAAAGATGCCATTGTATTTTTTCAAAACCAATGGTTTAACTCAACGTCTAAAGTTTTGGGGCTATCATCAATTCGATCAGCTCTCTTACATATTGTTGTAATTGGTCCTTTTTATGGGTATCTAAACTATCTTAGGATTGACATGATTTTACCATCTTTTCCTCGGTAGGTATCACTTTATTAGAGTAGTTTTACTCTCTCTTTTTTTTGTTCTTTCTACGGAAGTAGTCTTGTAGAACTGTATTTGACTGATGTAATCTCTATCTAACTTATAGTGAGTTAGAGTGCTTAAGCTCTAACTGATCTAGTGTATAAACACTTCTTGTATCTCTTCAGCTGGGTTCAATAGTATTTTTCACTTGATTAGAAATACTTCTCTATTCTCTAATTCTATTACACTTCAACTTTCTCTCTACATGTAAGATAAGGTTTCCATCTCACCTGTTGTATACTTTTAGTCAAATTACTTGTCAATGTGCAACTAAGTCACCACTCTTGAGGTTGTTATTATGGCAACCCCCAAAACAGAACTCAACTAAGGTCGGCTAGGAGTGACTGTAACTAAAGTGGTTTTCCAACATAAAACACCACTTCTTTTGTGGCTGTAGTAAATCCTTTAAGCTTGAGAGACACCTTTCTATCACAAATAACATCTGATGCATTCTTTAATTTCTTTCATCCAGCTTGAATGATTTAGATCTCCCTCTATTTCTCCATTTCCTTTTATGAATGCATCATAGATCTTAGATACCTATACTAGTGGTATGGTATGATCTCTAATTTTCACCTCCTTCCCAGTGCTAGTGGGCCTCTTGAATTTTCATGTCAGAATTCAACTTTGCCAAACAGAACTGATAATATCCATACAAGAACAAATATGATAATTTTCCCAAAAAAGATTCCCATCTCAAATTATCGGAAAATCCATAAAACCCCAGGACTAATAATCTTTCCCTTCCAATGCTTCAACTTCATTATTGGTAGATGGTATACTGAATGATGGAGCGCCAAGTGGAACTATTCCTCAATTTCTAACAATCTAGAACTATTCCCATGATGGAATGAGAATGATATTGTTCCCCGTTCTCTAGTGGAAATGATTGTGAGAATCCTAATTTATAAAATATCTCCGTAAATAAGTATTTTGCAAGCATATTTTTCATATCTTATCTAAATTTGGGAATGTTTCATCCCATCTTATGATTTCCGGGATGCAAAAGTAATTCATGAACCGAATGCTGCCTTATAGTAATAATTACATGTGAAGGACTGATACTATTGTAGTCATTCTAATTTAATTGGCTATTTTGACTTATAGCAAACCCCAAGCAAGCGCAGTATTTCTGAATTACCAGTTAAGACGAAGGAAAATTCCGTGGACAGCTGAGGAGGAAGAGATGATAAGGGTATAATTTTTTTTTCTTCCATCACTTCTTCCAAGTAGTATGACTTCACACTTTATATGTAGCTAATTGCATTATATTTCTGGGTATACATCATTCCTCGGACATGTATTTCTTTTGCTTCCACAAAAATTCTTTGATTATGAACAATCTAATATTATGATAGAAAGTTAAAGGATGTGGATCCTCTTATGTGTTTCTTTCACCTTGAATTTTGAGGTTTAATGTATCTGAAGGATATACATGTTTTCAACTGCTGTAATAGTTGTTGCTTGTTTTCTCTGTGAAGGAGGGAGTACAGAAGTTTGGTTTCGATGACCCAAAGAAATGGAAAAACATTTTGGCTTTCGGTTCTCATGTGTTTGAGAAATTTGGAAAGCATCGTACACCAGGAGACCTGAAGGATAAATGGAAGAGGATGTGCAATGCTCATTCAAAATCAAAATGAAAGGCTTCATCTCAAGTGATACTTGAAAGATTGGTCATTTGTCTTCCGCTGTTCCTCAGTCTCATCTGACTGGTAGTAGTTCAAAGTTAGATACAATTAGTTATACAAGGTCCCAGGTCTACCCAAACTACTTAAATTTTACTACATCTTATTAGATCTGGATTGAGCCTGTCATACACTCCCTTACCGATTGGGTGAATTGTTTGTACCATGTTCTTTTAGTTCAGGAGATATTTTAGTCCTTCTAAAAAAGAGAAAACTTTGCTTATGATTCGTCTTGTAACATATTATTGATTGATAGAAAGGACAGGACCCATATCTACACATTATCTGTACTAAAACATATATGGTTCAAGCGAGAGTTTTGTCTCATTATATCTTTGACCTCAAAAGGCAAGAATTATGGTTCATGGTCTTTATTTATAGCTTCAAAATTCAGTAGTTAATAGAAATTGTAGTTTTCTTCTTTGCTAGTCCATAATATTCTATGAATGAAAACAAAAAATAAAGAAGCAGATTCCATTTGCATCAAGATGTTTTTATGGAATTTGCATTCACATTTTGGCTTTTGAATTTGCTCAAATTTCTATATGTACTCAGCATCCTAAGATCATTTTGGTTTACTAGGTTATCGGGTTGAGTCAAGTGTATGACATATTTATCTATAAATGTATGTTGTTTGCTAATTTCTAATGCATTTCATTTTCTTTTCCTCCAAAAACTCGGCTGATGATCTTTTATATTGTCGCAGCTAGTCTCCTATTACATTTTCGACATTGCCTTTACCCTTACAGGAAAGTTGCACAATCTTTTGCCAAGAGAATCATAAGTGGTGCCTTACAGGCCATTTAACAATAATGTTGACTAGATCTGACCATTTGATTGCCGATAACATGGTTGATTTAGCTCTACCATTTAAAATAAATTGTTGATCTAATTTTTCACATAAACTAGTCGCTTGTATGATAAGGTTGTAGTGAAAATGTGAAATCTTGATGGTGCATCTCTTAATATGTTTTACACATGTTTCATGTGAATTATCCTTTTACAATTACAAGTGTATGTTACCTTTTTTATTTAATTATTTTCCTCGAATAATCTATTTCCAATTTGTCTCGTAACCATATGTATAGTTGTGTCATACGGTTGCCTTCAGCATCAATTTTACCATACCATCACCCTTACTATCATGTCTAAACTTGTCTTGTTTAGTTTTAAGTGGGAATTTTTAAGGCTTCAATGATGAGAATGCAATTCACAGATAACATAGCTAGGTACATAGAGGAAAAACATGGGATAAAGGTGAAGTAGGTCTCGAGAATCAGGCTGTGTATAGCAGGAAAACATGTGAAATGTAGCTCGTGAAATTGGACAATGTTGAGGTGGATCTTTCTCATAATCCTTCCGTCAGAGGATAAATTCAGCTAATGTATAGAATCCAAAGAGGAGTGTCAGAGTTCATTCAAAGCACTCACAGTTACTTGGAAAAACTCTTTCCCTGTATACTGTAGTCACTACCTCTACATTTAATAACCTTATTTCTATCTTTCTCATCAGGGATCAAACGTTAGCTCTTCATTTACAAGTATGCTGGAGAATAAACAAAACCTTATATTCTAACATTGCTATTAATTAAAGTTTCTGGACATGAGAAAAGGATAAACTTGTGTATATTGTATAATTCAAGATGGTTCTGTGCCGAGTGCTTAGTAGCGTAGGCCTTATGAACTTTATTTTAAGGTGACACCTAAGACGAACTACTGTTAAAACTCCTTTCAGCTGTCAATTCAATTTCAAAATCATAGGTTCACCAGTTTTAAACACTCGATGATCCATCCTACTACGAATTAAAGATGAAAAAGAAGTTCCTATATGGATATTTGCATATGCTATTGATTGAAAATGAATAGTATTTGAAATATTTATTGTTAACAGGTCGAGGACGGATACTAAAATATCTATCTATACTTGCAACTATTTATATTTTAAAAATTATTTATTTTCGGTATAAATATGTTACAATTTTTAAGTAGAAATATATATTTCAGAAATACTTAATTTTTCTAGTTTTTTTTTCTGCTTGTGATTTTTTACTTTAAAATATATTCATTTATATTCATTTTATATATATATATACATATATATATATATATATAAAGAAAGAATCAACTTATTTTAAGTAAATATATTTATTATTTATTTTTATGATTTAATAATTAAATAAATTAATATTTTAGATTATTGGATTAAAAATAATAATAATAAAAATAATTTTCTAACATCAGAATAAGTAATCTTCCTTTTAATATATAATATTAGTTTATCATCATATCGTATGAGAATGAAAAAACTACTACTTAGTATTAGTAATTTTGACCTATACTTTTTTCAAGATTTTAATCTTTAAGTTTGAAAAGCTCTTAATTTTGATAAAATATTCAATTTCACATTTTTTATTTATTTATAGATCTGATATAGTATTGTCAAGAAATAATGTATTTAATTAAAATGTAAAAATGAAAATAAATATATACAAAATTGAACTAAAGTTGTGGATTTTCCAAAACGTGAGGACATGGCAAAGAAAATAGAAAGAAGGAAATTATGAAAAAACAAAAAATTATTCTAAGATGTTTTCTTTTCTGTCTGAAAAATCTTGGGTATATATGCCATAAAAATCCTTTATCGTGATTTCCAAAAGCAGAATAGATATCCAAAAATAAATGTGTGAATCAACTCAAAAGCGTTTGACCTTAATTCCAAGGACCCGCGTCAGTTATTAAAAGGTTATTCTTTTTTGAGCTTTTCAGTTAGACAAGTTAGCTTTTGTTTAGACAACAAAAGTATAATTATCCTCCACATGTTAAGACCATGCAATCTCCTAGTTGCAATAACCAACACGTGTAATTTGCAAAGCTCACAACAATAACAAAAAATTCATGCAACCCAGAAAATTCTATGTAAAAATAAGAAAAATAAATAATACTGAGGATTTGAGCAATCTGTGCCTTCACAAAGCACAACGGTCACATGGGCACTTCTCCAAACGTGACAACATTTAACACCAATCTTCATTCTTGCTCCTACATATCCCGCTCCATTCCTCCCAGATCATGCATCAATTCCAAGTGTTACATCACCACCATCTTCCCTTGCTCAATTCCCATCACTATCAACCATGGAGGGTTGCAAAAAGTCCCCTCTAAAGCCTTGGAAAAAAGGACCAACAAGGGGCAAAGGTGGCCCCCAAAACGCCTCATGTGAGTATAGAGGTGTTAGGCAAAGAACATGGGGCAAATGGGTGGCTGAGATCAGAGAGCCTAAGAAGAGAACAAGACTCTGGCTTGGCTCCTTTGCCACAGCAGAAGAAGCTGCCTTGGCCTATGATGAGGCCGCGAGGAGACTCTATGGTCCTGATGCTTACCTCAACCTCCCCCACATGCAACCAAACCTCATAAACTCCACCACCAATTCTCAAAAGTTCAAGTGGTTCCCTTCCAAGAACTTCATCTCCATGTTTCCCTCACGTGGATTGCTCAACCTCAATGCTCAACCGAGTGTCCATGTGATCCACCAAAGGCTACAACAGCTTAAGCAAAATGGGGCGGTTGCCACAACTCAACCACCACATTCTAGTTCATCCACTCATCCAAAGGTGGTAGAACTTGAGAACTTAGTCAGCCAAAACCATTCAGAGATTCTCCCTCCACTTCCACAAGATTGTCAAGTTTCACCACAAAAAACAATTGGTGGTTTTGAGGAGAAACCCGAGATAGACCTACTTGAGTTTCTTCAACAGATGGGAATAATAAAAGATGAAAGAGCGGCGGAGAAAACTGATAGCCCGGGAAATTCAACAGTGTCTGAAGCTGCATCAAGAGATGACAATGAACAACCAGGAGTGTTTTCTGACATGAGTAGTTTTAACTGGGAGGAATTGATTGAGATGCATGACCATGAAGTTGTGTATAATTATCTTGCATCAGAAGAAATCCAGTTTGAAGCATATGACATAAACGAGGACCTTACCCTCTCCAATTCTATTTGGAACTACTAAGAAAATTATTCAAGAAAATACACCTACTATACCTAGCTTTCGTATGGTTGAAACTAGTTACATATAGGTTCTAAGTGGATCAAGTGTTCAACTAATGTTATAACTATGATCAGAAGGTGTTGGACCTTTGGTCTGCTTCTCTGTTATTGTTGTGTCTTTTAGGATAAATTTTCGTTCTGTTGGCAGCTAGCAATGTATTAGAGGGAAAGTAGCTTATAATAAAAAATATGCCTGAGTGAGAAAGGAGCTTAGTTAGTCATTCTGGCACTGGCAGAGAATGAAGAGATATTATATCAGTCTTCAAGTAAAAATAATTGGCACTTTATCAGCGTTTTGGTGACTTCAAATTAAAAGGTCTAGTTCTTTCTTTCCTTCATCTTATGATTTTCTCTCTCTCTCTTTCCTTCCTAATTGGGTTCTTTAAGCATGCTTAGGATTTAAAGGATTTAACTTTTAGTTATGAACAAAAATACTAGAAGATATAAAACTTGGTAAAAAAGAATTTCTGAGCATGGCTTTTAAATTGCTGTCCATAATCACAATTGCGACAGTAATATTGTTGTTGTGAAGTTGTTCCCAATGATAACATTATGAAATTGCAGTGTCAATTTTAATCACACAAATTACCGTAACACATCCATAACATAATCACAAAGAAAGTAGTAACACATCCTTAACATAATTAGAGATGTGCGAGGAATGAAATATCCAAATTTATGAAATATTAATATTTTTATTTGTTTTAATATTTTTTATATTTTATTTTAAAATGGTTAAAATTTTAAAACATTTATATTAATAAAATTATAAAAAATATATATATTTTATAAATTTTTATACTTTTACGTTATCATAGGACAATGTCCACAATTACAAAGGTTATAGCCGTAATCGTAATAGCAACCACAATTTAGAATCGTGTATTATCCTAATCTGTTTTCACCTTTAGCACCCTGAATTAATTAATTAAAGTTAGTGTTATACTACAAAGGCAAATACATTTATCAAAAAATTTAATTTCTTGAACATGCTTAAGTTTAATTCCTAATTTTGTGTAAAAAAATATATTTTTTTTAAGATATAAATTTTCATAATTTTAATTCATACAAAGGATTAGTTCACTTTTTCAAGGGATTAGTCTCTAATTATTGTTTGGAGAATACCAATTATGATTATGATTATAATTATGATTTTTCCGAAACAAATATCCTAGTGATTTGTTCTTTCCAAGAAAAGTCTTAATGAATTCATCAAAAGAGTAAATTTCTTTGTAAAATTTCCACCATTGCGTATTAAGTGCAGTTTGTGAGTTGATTGCAATGATTCAAGTGTAGTTTGTAAGTTAACCTCACTTGTGATGTGAATGATCTTCTTGTTACTTTTCAAACTTCTACTTTGCCAAAAAAAATATTTATGTCTTCTCCATCTATTTTGGAATTAAGTATTAATATCACTTATTTTTTAATGATTAAACTTAATTAAGAAGTTTCAAAACCTAAACATTCTATAAATATGTAATCAGTATTAACATCACTTATTTAGAAATAATTACTGAGTACAGTATAACACCACCTTGTCAACCAATTCAAAAATCTTTAATGTCTACTTGATAATATCTAGGAACAAAAATGTAAAAGGTAAAATAAATATGTAAACATTTTTCTTTCTCTTATTTTCACCATTTAAATCTTTTTGTCAATGACATAATTTTACAATTGCACATGGTAGCACCCTATGAAAAAAGAACTGTAAAATGCACTTAGCATGCATATATTTATGTGAGAAGGGAAAAAGAATGACTAATGTCCGACCTGCTTGAATGATTTTCTGGACTGGAGATGGAAACATCTACAAGGAACTTGATGAACTTTTATAGATGATATGAAACATGTTTTGAAAATTGATTGCCAAAATGAAGCAGAAAGGTTATCCTTCCACTACTCCTCTGGAAGTATCTTGATCTTGGTCTTCACATCAACCAAGCTCCTCAGCTGGTGCTTACCAGACAATGGTGAGGTAATCCAAACTGTTTCTTCTGGCGAACTTGTTTCCTCCAAGGGTCATTATGTAACTTGTAATGCAAAACCTTGTTTAACACAAACAGTATTTAGTCAAAAGACCAAATATATAGAGAGAGAGAGAAGGGAATGACAATTGATGACATTCTATAGACAAATACGCTCATGAATTGCAATGTAGATTATTTATTTTCCACTTTGCATATAATGTTTGATGATACAGCATCATGCTTCTGTTCATCTGTAATTTCTGCTTGTCGTAATATATCGAATTTGAAATTACTTGCCACATTATCCAACAGCATAATTATATCATAGGAAACCATCTTCTCCTACACTCATAACTGAAATAGAAATTGGAAATTAATCTTTTTTATGAAATCTTATAGTATCCATTAGTTAGTTAGATAGTAGCTGGAATAATTAGAAAGTAAGGCATGTTGCCTATAAATAGGAAACTGGGTTGAGAGTAGTGGTTAGTCAATAGGAAAATTAGTATTGTAGCTAGGAAGAGTCCTGATTCACTCCAATATCCAGGATAATGTTGTCCATTCATTCTGTTCATCAGTAACAATATGCTCTTTGTGTGTTCAACCTGAACCAGTTTCCATCAAAATCAAGAAAGATTTCTAATACCCGTAACTCAAGTCAAGATATCACGTGCTACATGATCATGTTGAGAACTAGCGGTGGATTAAAAATGAATCCCAAGGGAAACTGTTGAAAAGCATAAAGCATTATGAACAAGGTTTCCTATGTTGATAAAGAAATTTGTAATTAGGATATTTTTCAGATTTCATTCATGTATTCCTCGTTTCCCTCTGATTATAAATAGTGAATGTGTAGTAATCCTTTTTACATGTATCAGTTTGACCCTCTCTTGTCTTTCTTTCTTTGAGGATGAACAGTACCACATATCCCTCTTTAGTTTCTATAAAGAGGGTTTCTCTTTTCCTTTTTAGTGTCTATAGGGAGGGGATTCAATCAGAATTCCGTGCAATCAATGCACAATTTTTTGTTTGCTCCCAACTTTGTTTTCTTTCTCTATGCTGTCAGAGTTTGAGTACCATAACACCTAGTTGCTAACAGCTTGCTGAAATCTACAATCCATTCAAAAATGGTTCTGACAAATGAAGAAAAGTACCTGTATTAAAGTTGAGGTGACATCATCCTCGGTGAGTTTTATGAATTCAACTGCCCAATCATCAACATGTCCAAAAGCAGTTTTTTGCCTTTCAGCTTCAAGCAAAACAGAATCACGATACAAGAATCTTTGCCATATTTTCTGAACATTTGTCAGTTTGAATTCGATTTCTGTCTCATTGAATCCCTGCAAGAAGATATGAATTGCAAACCACTCAATCAATGTTGCATAGGATGACAACTTTATGCAATGTCTTAATTAAATTGTATGATAAATTAAATCAACAATTAGAGAAAAAAACTGGGAAAATAAATACCCTAAGAATCTTTATCAAGTTTGGAATTTCCTCTTCAGATATTCGAACTGCAAAGCTATCATAGTTGAACACATTCTCGTATGGTAGGAAAATCCCATCCTACAGAACAAGAAAACAAAGAGCCAAAAGGAACACAGTCACCATCATTGGTAATTACAGTCATTTCATAATAACTTTTGAAACATATAATAGACTATTAACATGAAAACAGAATATAAACTACTTTTAACACTAATCAATAGCAGTGAATCATTTCTAAAGTACTGGTGGGATTTAAAGTAATGAAAACATTCTGAAGATGAATAAGAAGTAATTTACAATACAAACAAACTTATCAATCCACACTGAAATCATGAAACACCAAGCTAATTTTTGAATTGTAATATCCTATTAACTATAGTTAAGAATCATCATCATTTTGTTAACATCCATTTTTTAGTTGAGTTCAAATATATAGGATTTTTTATCTAACCAAATGACATAAACCTCCTTAGCAGTGACAAAGTCAGGTCATTTGATAAAAAATTGACTAGAAATATAAAGTTAACAATAAGCTTTGTATAAACCCATTTTTAAATTTATTCTGTTGGGTAAAAACAAAAGAAATGAAAAAGAGCTTGAACTACTACCTGAATGACCACAGGAATGCATCCTTGCAAAATACTGTCTTCCATGCGACCACTCCAACCATCTCCAGGAAATACTCCGCAGAAAACAGAACTTGCTATATCCATGTGATAGTTTTCAGAACGCTCAGGGGTCACAATGACGTCTTTGGCGTGCTGTTTCCCAAGTTTTCCATCCTTGTTAGGACTTGAGCCAAACTCTTCCGCCAGCTTCTGTCTGATACCCATGCTATACCTGCACCATTTCCCGCAAACTTGAAACCAGATATCTTCTATAACATTTAATAATATATCTAAGAAACTTCAGATGACCAACAACGTATCAGACAATGTTTGATGACAAGAAAGTGATAAATTTTTTCAATTTCATAAATAATTAGGGATATCAAGGTTAATAATTAGGGAAAATGAGAACATGCTTTAAATACACAGTAAATACCACATTACAGCTTCCTTCTACAAACTTCAAATTAATTCTCTAGTAAACTTACGAATCTTCCGGTCTTCCATGAGGGTATGCTGGTCCTAAATTCCCATTGAAATAGAACAGTGTCTTCCGCTTCTCATGGGACCTGAAAGCAAATTATAACATGATTGCATTGTTTCAGTTGAAGAACTAGCATGAATAGAATACAAGATTCAACCATGACCAGAAGAAAAGAAAAGGACTAAGGTGAAAATTAAATTTTGGACAAATATGTACCGAGCCCAAAGTTTTGAAGTCAACACATTAGCATCAGGAACTTTCCAAGCAGGAAGCACGAGATCTTTGTCAGGGTCAAAACATGGATGAATGCCTCTTTTGTGGGACGGAATTTTATCCCAGTCGTCAGCCCAATAGGCTGTTGTTGAATGGTTATGCTTTGAGTTTGTGTTTCCCCAGTGAACTAACATCATGCTGTTCCATATCTCCTTAGGAGCATAGCAAGCACCTTCATCCCAAGAAAAAAACTGCCTTCAGAAACAAAAGTGAACTAATTAGCATATGCTTCTACAAGCAAACTTAGTATAAGTTCATAAAAAAAATGTTCAACATGGGATGAACAATTCTCCTTACCCAGATGTGGTCCCTTCCTGATGACTGGTTCCAATAAGGATATTGATCAACAATGTGAGTATATGCCTTCTTATAATATTCCAAAGTGAGATAGCTCCTCAATCCCATATGCTCCTGAAAGTTATAAAACAAAATGTAGGGAAAGGAGAAAAAATGACAGTGTAAAACATGGAATCTATAGCCAATGCTTCATAGATATATACCTAATATATTACAAAACAGATCTACAACCCAAGAGTGACATAACATAATCTGAGCATTACTGATGGTAAGAACAAACAAGTAAAAGATAACTCAAGATATTAATATCCTTCCATTCTAAAGGGGAAAAGAACATTACATGAAACTTTCTTTTCTATTCTGGAAGTATCACTATTCAGGAACATCAATGGAAGGCAAATCCATGCAAATCATAACATAGATGTTGTTAGTGTTGACTACCATCCAATTAATTACAGATATTAAAACTCAGAATGATCTGAAAGCACTACGAGCATGTATAGGCCGAAACAGTGATGCAGTCAGTCTTTATACACATGCCACATGCAGCAACCGACATTCTACAGATATATTCTGGTAAAAATAACAATTAGTAAAATATACCTGCAGACTCAAGTGAGGAGCATCATCAGCACGAGTTATGATACATGAATCAAGAACAGGAACAAAGAAAAAATCTGCCTCTTCGCCATTTAGTGTTCGATGAGGACTAGCTAACAAACTTTCATAAAGTGCTATCTGCAGACAAGTGGCAGCACAGGATAAATATACTGCTATAAATGTTAAATTTTACCAAATGAAATGCTCCTATGTGAAAGTCATGGGATACCTGGGCACCATACAATTGATCTGTCCATAAAGTTACATTATTGCCATCATAAATTCTATTTACACACTCTAACTTAAAATGGCGTCCCTGCAGTAACCAAAAATTAATCTGATAAGAAAAAAAAAATCAAAGTTTGCTGTTAGGATGTAACCAAGAGTGACATTCATATTATCCTGACCTCAAGTAGCAAGCTGTTGAACTCGGGGGGCAAATCATAAACATATATAAGAGGCCTTTTCTTTGCTACCACAGCATTGAGATTAATTATTTTTCCATTGGAATGAGAATCGTCAGAAATATCAATCCGAGCAGGACGAAGCCAACTAGGCCACTCTCTTATAGAAGAAATAACAGATGGCATGCTGCAATCTACTCCATACCAGCCATTGTCACACTGAAAATACACTATATTCACCTTATTTACTAACATTGGATGGAAGTGAGCAGTCTCACACTACAAATACACAATGTTTTTAAGTACATAAAATGAATGGAAAAAAATTGAATTTATTCAGCACAGAAATGGTGATAGTAGTTTCATTTTATCTTACTGCTGTTCCCCTAGCAAAACTTGTCGATGTCATTTAAAGGAATAAAACTAGACACTGTTTTGGAAAAGTAATAACTGGCACTTAGTATTTCAAAGAGATTTCATTCTTTTAATTGTTGCTCAATGTCAATTAGCTTCACATTATAGGTTTCTTAGTTCTATTGAGTGCAAACTCTCAACACTGATAACAGAAAACACAAATTATATAAAATTGAAATAGCATCTGTACAAATGTTTCGAAAGTTGTGAGCCTGTGCTATTTTGTTCATGAATTTTTAATCCTTCACTCCTCTGTCTTGTTTTACTGTTTCTTTGTAGGCTTATTCTCCTTCAGCTTCAAGGTATTTGATTTCTAAATAAACATAGTCATACCAACTTTTCTAAGAAAAAGACTATGGGCCTAATTGTTCTAAAATAATTTTCTTTATCATATATGTCATAGTAGTAATTTATTTGCCACTAGTCAATCCCTAAGAATAGAAAATGAAAACAATAGATGATTGATAAAGTTTTTCTTCCAGTAAACAGACAACAAATCCAAGTGTCACAATAATAAACAAAAGAATCACCTGACAAAATCCACCACGACAGTAGCCATGTCTAGAGCATTGATTAATACAAACAGATTCTACAGGCACTTCACAAAGTCGGCCCCAAAGACCATCATATTTGCAGTCACATTCTTCTTTAATTTTGGCCTTTCCAGCATATGCTTCAGCTGGGTCCACATTACACCAACCTCGTATGCTACTATTAGTTGTGAACACATCTTGGTCAATTTTTGTCCAATTCACTAGTTTGGGACCATCAGGTTCAGAAGGTGGACTGAAACAGATGAAAGGAATGAGACTTGAATGATACAAATTGAGAAAGTTCACCAATGAAACTCAATACTAGGAATCTGATTTTACATACTTAAATTGAAACCCACATGACTCTGCCAATGGTCTATTTGGATATTTTGTGCCTTCTCCACAGAAGCACATTGCTCTTGTCTTGTCACAGTTGGCGGGGCAAATTGAGACAACCCATCTCCCAAATGGTTGATCTGATGATCTTTCATAGTTGCATTCCAATTGCAACTTTTCAGTGCATCCATCCCCTGTCACCTCAGAAATTAGCACATTAGTTCAGATCAACTAATGAATTAAATATTCCTTTGTGCAATAATCAAACATATTCAAGAAATAGTAGTTGCTAGTTAAGTAATTTTCCTTGTTCTGTTTTCAGCATATCAGAGAATGTTGACATCAATAGCAACAAAATAATTAGTTAGAGTAGTAAGAGATTTGAAATATTAAAGAAGCTGAATATTTTTCTAATTAATATACAAGGGGAATTACGTATATATACTAGTTCTACCTACTATTTAAAGAAAATAAAAAAGAAACAAATTTACATGGAAATATTCTGTTCACATGACACACGAATAACACATTAAATATCCCACATCACATTTATTATATGTCAAGCTGGAGAATGAATATCTATTATTACTAGCTTGCAGGAAAGATCATGGAAGCACTGTGTGGAAGGTCTCTTACGGGCTCCATTTTTTGTTGAGATTTCTTCCAAAATAACCTTCATCAACAAACCTCTAGACATTTAACCTTACAACCACATTTCGTTTCTTTCTCCCCCACTCACCAAGGTGGGATCTCCTATCAACAATTGATCTAACATAATCTACATTTGTATACACCTCCAATGATAGCTTGCCCTCCCTCTTAAATAGAAATCCCTTTCCTTGAATACTCTTCAAATAATGAAGAATCCTAGTTATGGCTTGCAAAAGTCTCTGTCACTGGTCATGCATAAGCTGGCTAACCAGACTAACTGCATAAACTATGCCAGGTTGGGTGTGGGCTAAATAATTAGCTTTCCGAAAAGACTCTCAAATTGGAATTTGTCTACTGTTGAACTTCCTTATTCGTTCCCAGTCTGATTATTATGATCTATGGGAGTGCTAGTGGCAGCTTTGATCCCAACTTGCCCATTTCCTTGAGGGAGTCAAGAACATATATTTCCACAGATGTGAAAATGCCCTACTATTTCAAGTAAGCAACCTCAATCCCAAAAAAATATCAGCTTGCCAAGATCATTTCATCTCAAATTGTGATACTAACTTCTTCATAATAGTCATCGCTTACAATAATCATATCTTCATAGATGTACTAAAAGAAGTACCAGTTCACCACCTCGTGAATGCTTTAGGAAAACGGTATATCATGGCTTGAGTGAATCTCTCAAAGCAAGCATATGGACTATTTGAGTCCATACTAAACCTTCCTCAATTTGTTCCCTCCACTAGAGAACCATAACCAAGAAAGATCTTCATATACACTTCTTTCCCAATACTCCATTTACAAGGCATTTTTGACATTAAACTGACATAATTTCCATTTGACTCGCCTCCTCGCTCGCAGCTTAATCCAATTCTCATCCTTCAACGCTTTGGTACTAGTGTGGAAATCCTAAGAGAAGTTATTAGTGGAAATATGTTGGAAGTAAAATACTTGACATTGAACTTTTTTCTTTTCTCAAGGCAATGGGTAATCAGCAAAACTATAATGACAATCATCTGAAGGGCAAGGTCTTACTAAAGACTCTGGCTGTAATACTTACCTATAGTTCAGATTATTTGGACCAGGTCAAGTTTCTGTATTTTAGATACACATTGCAACAATTACAAGTGCTTCTTGTTTAGGATTGGTTCTAGCAGATACAAGTGTCTCTTGGGTAGTAGATACAAGTGGTAAGTATACTCCCATAGATTGCATACTTAGTAAGGTAGTGTACCATTCACCTGTCCTCATACCACATACTAGAAAGAATTGCAAGCCTGGTAACTACGCTCCAAAAACTGCAGCTTGGGCAACCACCCACCAGAAGAGGTTGAGCGGCAGCACAAAACAGCATTGGAAGGCCATGCATGAACTACACATGGTGCACAGGTGATGAGCTTGTCGCGGCACATGTTAGGACATGTCAAAAATTCTAATGAGCTTTTTGGATCTAGCCCTCTATAAAAGAGGGCACTGCCAACAGTGGGTTTGTTGGTCTGAACGAGGCACAATGAAGGTGCCTAAGGTCATCCACAAGGAAGGAGAGAAAGGGACAGGTGCCACAATGAAGGAAGCTAAGATTTAGACATGGAAACAGAGCCTTCAAGGAACAACGTACAAGCGAATTATATATATACAAGTTTTAACCTAGTATAAGCCCACAAACAGGAAAAAAAAACATCAGTCATTAGCTGGTAAAATAAATGTTGCTGGAGATATATCTTGGATTTAAATGCTTAACTCTAACTAGTAGAAACACCTCTTCATTTTAGAATAATGACTTCTGGAGCACTCAGGTTAAAATATAATCAGAAGGTCCTTGAGGTAATGACAGTGTGATTTACAAGTCACCAAAGAATGAGGGTGAATATCAATGCCTGATCATAGCTATATTATTAAGAGAGTCAATATATTATATGATAAAGCTAAAACTGCAAGATTGTCAAAATGAGTTAATACTACAATAGTTGCTTCTCATTAAACATTGTGTATGAGGTAATGATGTATCAGGTTATTAAAATGACAGAAGGAGGGAAGAGAACTAACCAGAATAACCATGAAAACATCGACACTGTCCCAATTCTCGATTGCAAACACCCTGGCCGCTGCAGTCATTTTTGCATTTATTGCCACCTATTATCTGTTAATCAACAAGATTATTATGGAGCAAAAATTAATTTTGATAAGCAGATATCAAGGCAATGCCAATAACAATCATACCTCTTCTGAAAAACTAACTAGCAGAAAAATGAACATCTAAATTAATAACTCAAAGAACACAAGAATATACATAAAAATGCCGAAACAAAAGCTAATGGCATCACTTGTCACCTCAGTAATGTTGACTTCCTTAATAACAGAATCACAACCAGAAAGCCATTGACCAATTTCAGCCTTCCATGGTGCACCCTGATAAACAGCTGCTCCGTGCAAGTCAGCTGGAAACTGAAGCTTGAAATCAACTGCAAGCTGTTCCTGATCAAAGTTGCTCGGAAATTCTGCTGATGCATTCGCTGGAATGCAAGAGTCTTGAGCTATCTTAAAATAATTCAAAGTAGGTGTCAAAGGGAACAAAAACAAATGTACCACAGAAACCAATGCCACAACAGAAGCAATTGTCGCCGCAAGAGACCAAGAACACCTCCATTTGTTCATGGAGAACAAATCTAACAAGTCCCTTCCCATACTAACCACAACACAACACTACAAAACAAACTCAAAGCCTTCTGATTCACCAGGCTGCCTTGGCATCATAACCTGAAACAGCATCAATAAAATCACTACTCGTCACAATGATCAATATCATACAAAGCTCAACTAGACCTAATTGCCTAAAACTAAGAAAGCTCTTCTTTTGTCTCTTTATGAAATGAAAAGAAGAAACAGTAGCAGCAATTTACTACTCATAATGTAAAGGGCAAACCCATTTGAATTTTCAACACAAAAACTAAAGAATCACGAGTTCAATAAACAAAGGCATCCATCACATGACTCTACATTAGTATTCTGACATCTGCAGAGCATTGACTCACCTTTCTCGGATCTGAATCTCCCGAAAACAGAACCTCATACGGAGACTCAACGTGCGCAAGAACAAGTTTGCCCAATTCAACAACTGAATACACAAGGTGCCTCCTTTAAAGTGCCAGCTACCTCAAATTGCAAAAGGGTCAACGAAAATGCCAAAGTTGATTCTCTGTTTTTATTTTTCTGTTTTTTTTTTTTTATTTTCCGGCAACTTTCTCAACCCACGTTATCAATACTTCAATTATGAGCATGGGACCACCCCTTGTCGCTGGTTCGTTCCTCTGAATGTAACATTCTCAGTTCTGATTTCACATTTAAAGAAATTGGAATAAGTAAGATTGAAGAGGTGGAATAGAATCTTGTGATTTTTCACATTCAGAGCCGCCAAGATTCGCTTCTCTTTCTCGGAAACGAAGCAGGTCCCAACCCAACAGATTTTTACGTTAATATCCAAAAATACTATTTTGCCCTTCCGGCAATGAAGTTTCACTTTATCATACAACAATGATTGTTGTCTTCACATCTGCGTAGTTGCGTTTGTATTTTTCCAGTTGAAGACCGTTTGATGAGAGAGTTATACTGTATGGGTAATATTGTCAATTGCACAATTTTTGAATAGGAATAATTATTTATTTTTATTTTGTGATTAATGTAGTTTTCAGTCAAAATTGAACCATAAATTGTAATTATGCATTTACTAGTGCATTTATTACTTTAAATTGATTTTATTTGAATTTAATATTTCGTAATTCAAATTAAATCATATTAAACTGTATTTTTTTTTTCAGTTCCGTTTACTTTTCCTTCAAAAAAGTGATTGAATCATTTCTGGGTTTCATCATATTCTGCTCAGAAATCATTTCTTTTTTCTTTTTACTCTTCTATGATCTAATATGTACTAATTTTGTAACTTAATCTGAATTATTTTTTTGTATAAAAAAATTAAGATTATTTTTTTAAACTTAAACACCTAAAAAAAATTATATTTAATAAGTAAAAATTTGATCTAATCAACTTAAAAATAAACAGATATTATATTTAACATCTAAGAATTATCTTTTAGGACCTGAAATAAAATATTGTAGAGTGTAACACTTCTAATTTGATATAACTTGTTAAAAAAACATTAACTTAAGCAAATTGATTTGCTTAATATAGTTTAATTGCATGTTCAATGACAGCAATAAAATTTTATATAAATTATTCAAATCCCTTTCATTATATTATTATTGTATCAGTTTGGCTTAGCCTGTGATTGATGATGATGGACCCATTCAATTATGCAGAAGGGAGAAATGATAGCAGCACCCTTTTATTCCATTTTTTATATTCAAATGCAGATTCCACTTTGAAAAATGTAGACATCCAATGATGCAGATTTCTTTTTTTCTTCTTCTTTTTGAAGGAATGATGCAGATTTCAAAAGCCAGAGAAAGGGTTGTTTTCTCCCTCTATTTTAGATTCCTTCTTGTATTAAACAATTTCACTTCTAAGGATAGATCTACATGATCAAGGAATTATTCACATAATCTATTGCATAAAGTAATTTAGGTTAAAAGAGAAAGTTTATTTCCTCTTCCCCTCTTTTTTTTCTTTTTTAATCTATTAGTTTATCTAAACAAATTTATAATATTATATTTAATTTAACCTAATTAAAATTACTTTTAACTAAATTACATAGTGTAGATTTTATTTAAGTTTATGAAGTATATTAAATTTTTGTAATTTTTTTTTTACTATTCAAAACATATGATTAATAAAAAAGGTAATAATTCAACACATACATTAATTATTATGATATTGATGATTAAAGATTTTTCTCTTCAAAATATTTATAAACATTGATTACAGTAATTAAAACTTTTTTATTACATGGTAATATATATACTAAACAATTGTATCATATATTTTTTTTAAGATTTAAGTCTTGAAATTTAAAATAAATTTTATTTTAATTTTGTAAACTAAAAAATATATTTTAATCTTTTAAATTTAATATTTAGAGATTAAAATATTTTTGTTATAGAGATAAAATAAATATTTTAAAATTTAGGAGTCAAAATCAGAATCACTTAAATTTCAAAGAATAAAAATATAAATAATTTTTTAATTAATTAAAAAATAAGTATAATGACTAAAAAAAATTGAAAAGTGAAAAAAAAATTAGAACTAAATTTTTTAAAATTATAATATAAAATAAAATATGATTAAGAGGATCATATTCTTTTAACTAAAATAATTGAAAATATAAAAAATAATTCTTATCAAATGTTTTTTTTTTCTATAGGTGGTTTGCAATTTTTTGAACTAAAGAATCATAAAAAATTGTCTACCCCATTTTTGCAAGTGAAGTCATCCGATCAATTGGAGGTTACATTAATGAGTTTGATTATTAGGGTTTCAAAATCGTTATAGGAGTTTATTCGAAAGTCTTCATTAATTTTGAGGTATTATATTTTTTTAATCACTTATCTTTTATAAATAATAACATACCACACTTTCAAACTTATATAATATTTTTTTTCAAGTATATAATATTGTTTAGAATGATTATGTCCATAATATATTTTTAAAAAAATAAATCTTACTCACAAAAATAAAAGTTAGATAACAAATAAATAAATAGCTAATAATCACTTTCCTCAATATAAATAAAATAATTTCTGATACATAATCTATAAATGTTTAATTAAAATAATCAAATATAACACATATTTTATTATTGCTATTATTTCTAACGTGATAAGATATTTTTTGCATTTATAAAAATGGTAGATAATGTGTTGTTGGTAACCATGAAAAATTACAATTATATGAAAATTTTGTTTTTTATCTACTTTTCATAATATGAATTTATCTTTTCATATATTTATTACTTCAAAATTTAACATGAATCATCACCAAATTCTACTATTGATCTACTTCTCATAATATCAAATTATCTTTATTTAATAAATTTTACAATTTAGTAAATCTAATTTTTTTGTTTTTCTTATACATTCTTAATGAAGACATTAATAATTAATAAGAATAAGAATAAAAAATCAAATAAATTTATTACTTTTCTTTTACATAATTTTATTAAAAAATAGTATAATAAAAACTAGAAAATATATATATATATATATATATTAGGGTGTTCATATAAAAAAAACCGAAAATCGATCCAAAAAATCGCAAACCGATTAAAATCGCAAGTTTTTGGATCACTTTGGGTTTTTTTTTTTCAGAACCGCGCGGTTTGGTTTACAGTTTGACATTTCAAAACCGAACCGAACCGTAATTATTAAATAATATTATATTTATTTTTAATTTTATTTTGCAAATAAAACCTAATCTACCGTCTTTCTTTATTATAATACAATTTTCATCTTCTTAGACGCATTTTAAGGTTTCAGGGTTCCTTACTTGAAACTCCCTTACTCTAATTTCATTATCTAATAGATAACTCTTATTACAGGTTGTAATTATTGACATTTGACAATTGATCTACTTAGATTTTTTTTTATGTATTCTTGTTAGTAGTTTGGTCAAATATTATATTGTTATTTTGTTGGTATTAAATTAAAACAATATATGATTTGATGGTTAAAAAGATACATTTCTTCTATTCTATTTTTTTTTTAATCGGTAATGACAAATATATTAATAAAAATTGGTATTAAAAATACCAAAAATAATTATAAAATATAATTGAGCAAAAGTGTGCAGAAAATTAAATAGTTATATTATTATTTTTTATTTTCAATTCTTTATCTAACCCTATCAAATCTAGTCAATAATATAATTTTATGAATTTATTATTTAAAAACATAAAAAAAGTCAATTATTAATAAAAAAAATAAAATTAAAAATTAAAAAAAAATTACAAAAACTGATCCAAACCAAACTGCTTTTTTTTATTTTAAACTAAACCAAATCGCAAATAATTTTTATATTTAATTTAGATAAATTTTAACGAAAAATCGAATTAAATCGCACACCCTTCATATATATATATATATTTATATTGGTGCGTAAGTGATCCATTAATTCAGATATTAAAAAACTCGTAGTTTTATTTGGAACTAAAATAAAATAAAGTAACGAATAGAGAACACGTTATCAGAAGCTGGCACAGTAATACACGCACCTAGGTAGCCATAGCATCAGCGTAAACAAGATCGACGACACTGAAAGCAACATCATCAATATCATCGACAATCGAAATTTCAGAAATCCGCTGGCTATGACTGCAGCTGTTGTCGTCCCACTGGGCCTTCTCTTCTTCGCCTCCGGACTCATCGTTAACCTCATTCAGGTCACACCTCATTTTTTCTTGTACCCTCTTTTTCTTCTTTTTTCTTTCTAAATAAATCGAAAGCCCTATTCTTTAACCATGAACCGATCCATTTCTCTCCTTTTTTTTTATTTTTATTTTATTTCTTTGCATTTTCGGTTACTATTCAAGATTTCGATTCGCCCCTTTTCTTCTTCACTCACTTTTAGTTATTTATCGATTAATTGATGATATTTGGTACTATGGGGTGTTGAAAAGTGGTGGTGTGATGCTCTCAGGCAATATGTTACGTGGTTGTGCGGCCGGTGTCGAAGAATTTGTACCGGCGGATGAACAGGGTGGTGGCGGAACTGCTGTGGTTGGAACTCGTGTGGATTATTGATTGGTGGGCTGGTGTTAAGGTTTAGTTTCTCTTGTCTTGGTTAATGTTGTTGATTTGATTTTTAGTTCACTAGTGCCAAGTGTTGTTTAGTGCTTTACTTGCTTGCTCTGCTAGATGGTGTGGCTTTGGAGTACGGAATGAGTTTAATAGGCATGCAATGTCACTGTAAAAGATTTTATGCTCTCAGTTAATCAGATATTATCTTTGGTATGAGTTGTTATAAATGATGGTTCGTGATTGGGCAAGTATTATTTCTTTTTACTAAATTGTTCTGGCCTGTTTCTTGAAATGACGTTTGAATTTTGAAACTTGGCTATTTATAAGCGGGTGTATAATCAGACCATTGTTCAGTAGCAAAGAAAGTGTTAAAGAAATATGCCACTTTTCACTAGATCCCACATGTGAAACTGCTATTTTCCAAAATCATCCTTCTCTTATTTTCCTCCAAGATAAATATATGGATAACTTTGTAATAGTACAAAACTTAATTTTATTATTTTTTGAACTTTTTTTTTTTTTCATCTCACTTTCTCTTCAAACGAATAAATTATATTTTTCACTCTATTTCATCTCTCTTTATTTCCTTGTCTTTTCTTTCCTCACACTTTCTTTCCTTGCAACCGAACATAGGATAAGGTTCGTTTGTGTGAAGGTTGTTTAATTGGGGAAATGAACCTGGTCATGATGTTTGGGATACTCAAAAGTGAAGTAAATGTGAAAGTTGATGCTCGGCTTGTATGATATGGACTTTCAACTGAAATGAAGCTGCTCTAGCTGGTGTTATTTTTTAATGTGGGGAATTTAATGGAGCAGACAAAACATAACTGGTACTTTTCCATGATTGCGACTGTGGCAATGGCTAGAATTAGAGATTTTGTACTTTTTGGGTTATCGTTACTTGTTCCTACATGGCTCGTGGGCTTTAAATTATAGTAATAGAATATTTAGTTCTTTAGTGATTAGCAGTTTTGCACAGATACTGTGGATCTTTTGTCTACTTAAGGGATTAAAATGTAGGGGAGATCTGGCACAGTGCTAGCAGGGTCCATAGGATGGGAAATTGGATCAAGGATTACACACATTTTTTAATGTTCTTATTTTTGTGCTTACTTTACCCTCCTTTGGTGATATATTTTGTTTTAACCATAGCCACCAAGCTATGAAAGAAGTAGAGATTTAGGATGACTGGACATTACCACTTGCAAGCCATGTTCTAGCAACCAATTTGGCACAGATATTCATTCTTCTCTCTTTTTGATAGACCTTCTCATTTAAATTAAAAGGTTCAGAAATAGGTGAATTCAAAATAGAATCTAACCATGTATTAAAGCTCGGACTGCTTAGATTTCCTTGGTTTAAAGTAGTCTTAATTGAAGACAATAACCCTTTTTCTCTAATTGTGTGACTCAAGGTCAGTTGGAAAGATGGATCATTTGGACTATTCCTTGAAGAGCTCCTTTTGTAGCGCTTCCTTTAACAGATACCAATGGTCTAGGTGGTTGTTTGGTTGTTAGCCATGACTTTAGAAATTATAGGGAAATTCTATCCTTTTGATATCTCTTTTCTTCTGTTGTTTAATGCTTTTGGTCACCCTGTCGTGTTCTAATATTATTATTTCTACTAACTACTTTGATGCATATTACAATTATGTAAAATTGATGTTTCATCTAAGAAGAAAAAATAGTAATTTAAAAGACATCATATATTTAATTGTGTAAAATTGATGTTTCATCATTTGGAATAATGAAATCTTTCATTTGGAACTTTCTCTCTTCAGGTCCAAGTATTCACAGATAATGAAACTTTTCGTTTGATGGGTAAGTCTCTTCTATTGTGCATTTGGTGCTCTCGGCTTTCCTACCTCCCCCCTCTTCATTCTCTTTCTTCCTGTGTTGTGTATGCGTTTTGGAAATAAAAAGGGAGTATTTATGGGCTCTGCATTCTGATTCTGTCTAGAATTTTTCAGGTAAAGAGCATGCCCTTGTGATATCCAATCACAGAAGTGACATTGATTGGCTTGTTGGATGGGTTTTAGCTCAGGTGATTGTCTTATTTTGTATGACCTCTTTCACATATTCAACACAAGAAAATTAATACTAGAATTCACATATGTATTAGAATGAGTTGCATATTTCCTATGATGCACAGATACGATACGAGTATCGGATACGATACGTATCCAATACGGGATTCGTCTTATCTTAAATATAAGATACGCTGGGAGGATACGTATTTATTAATAAATAAGAATAATATTAATCATTTTCTTCTTCAGCATTATCATGAAATAAGATATCTATCTCTGGTTCATCAAGAAATAATGTTGTCATTCTAAGACTTTCAACACCATTAAAGCCATTCCATGCATCTCTACCAATGTCCTACATCCTAAAACTTCCTTTATTATATTCTTCATTTTTTCTAGCTAAAAGTCGCAAATTATTATACACATAAACCAAATCTTATGCTCTTTTAGGATTCAACTTATTTCTTTTTAATGAGTGAATTAATGAGTAGATACTCCAATTTCTTTCACAACAAGATGACGAACAAGGTTGAACTTTTGAAGGAGAGGGGCAGTAACACCATGCATCACCCACCAAGATTTAGAATCCAATATGCACCTATCTTCAATTGAGTCAAATTCAATTGACTCATATTTGATTTTGATGAGAAGTTAGCATATTCAATTGCAACTTTTCTCCTATCCTCACTAGTTTTGAAAAGTTTTTTCAAACACTTATTCCTCTACCTGTAAATCTCTTTCATCTTTATTCTGTTTTATTTTTTATTCTATTTTTATTTATATTTATATATATTTTTTTAAATTAATACGTTCTGGATACGTTTTTTAAAATCGATACGTTTTGGATACGAATTTGAAGAGTATCCAGAAGTATCTGGAAGTATCGGGTATCGGATACGTATCCGACACAATACGTTGACAAATTTAAAGTATCCGTGCATCATAGCATATTTCATTTGTCATTGTGAAAAGTTTAATATTATCTTACTAGGACAACATAGGTGGGCCTACTTGTAGATCTATTTCATCATAAATGTGATATTCTTAGATTTGAAGTGTGTTTCTTGACTTATCTAGTTTTTTGCTTCAACTACTGAATGATTATTGAACATTATTATTCTTCAGCGGTCAGGTTGCCTTGGAAGCACTCTTGCTGTAATGAAGAAATCCTCTAAGTTTCTACCGGTATGTTATGTTAGAACTTGTTGAATGGTACTTGTTTTCCAGTTCTTACTTTTTTAATGGTTTGATCAGGAGTGATAGAAATAATATGATTTGAAATTGGAATATGAATTATGAAATGGGGGTATTTAGCTAAGTTCATATCATCATTTATGTCAATGTTGATCTATCAGCTAAGTTCAAATGTGCAGGTTATTGGTTGGTCAATGTGGTTTTCTGAATATCTTTTCCTGGAGAGAAGTTGGGCCAAGGATGAAAGCACACTAAAGGTATGCGATACTCTAATATAATCCATATTTTGTACATGTTATATTAATGTGTTCTCATTCATTCTGTCTAACCCCTGCACTGTCCACATCCTCTCTCTTGGTGCGTAAGCTGTTTTACTATTGTGAATCTCGTTTGAGTCTTGCAATATTGTATTTGCAGTTAGGCCTACAGCAACTGAGGGATTTCCCTCTTCCCTTTTGGTTGGCTCTATTTGTAGAAGGAACTCGCTTTACACAGGCCAAACTATTAGCTGCTCAGGAGTATGCAACCTCATCTGGATTGCCTGTTCCTAGAAATGTTTTGATTCCAAGAACTAAGGTTGAATATAAATATTCCCTGATTTTTTTGCTTCTCTTTTTCCTTCCCTTTTTTCTTTCCACTGTTTGGAAGTTCTGCATGATTCATGTCTAGCTAATTATTAGGCTCAACTAATCCATGTTGGAATATTCTTGGTAAGATTTTCTGTGAAATAATATTACTTTTCTACTGCTTATAATTAGCTGTTATCACTCTACCTTTCGATGGTGGGCTTTGTTTCAATTTTGAATTTTAAAATGGAGGGCTGGTTTTCTTTTTAATGATTCAGAATGGTGATCTTGTGGTTAATACTTCTGTGACTTATATGCTAGGTTAATATGGGCAATTGGTCATTGATTTATCTAATGTTTTGAGGATTATGAAAATTGAGTTTTATGTGTAGCCCCAACATAAGTTATTTAGATTCCCCTGAATTTTTAACCTTCTTATTCAGTGGAATATTCTTAGACAGCTTTTTCCAACAAAGTTGAATTAATCCTATATCAATTTTATTTTTGTACTACAATATAAAACTATATTTAAATAAAAAAAAATTGAGCTCCTCTTTTAAATCTAATTAGGGTGTCTGCATTTCAGTCTTTGTTTCACCTTGTATTATTGGTTGTCATGACTTCTTGACTGTTATTGTAAATTTGGTCTGTCTCCCAAACTAGACAATGTAGGGCAGAAAAATAGTTAGGGTGTTCTGAAGAAACATATTTATTTGGGTTTTATTGAACTGATCAATCATATAAAAACAAGAAAATGGGAAGTCATGGGGTTCTTGAAAGGTAAGGAAATTTGTATGCTGTTGGTTGGGGGTTTAGGCTCAACTGGTGGTGGATGTTTATTTGTGTATTTAGGGTGCATTTATTTGACAGAATTGAAATAATGTCTCATAATTTTATTTTTATTTGCATATTTATCAGTGCTGGTATTGGTTTACAATCATAGATTCTATGTCCGGGCTGTGGTCCATGCAAAGAACTAGGGTGTAGAATTAGACTTCTAAGTTTCATTTCAATTCTATTGCTTGGAGGTTAGAGATAGAAATTAAAAAATTAGAAGTCTCAGATTAAAAACTTATTTAATGTAGTAGTGAATTAAACATAACAAAATAATTACGTTAAATTTGTTTTTATTTTTACACTTTTTGTTTAAATTAGTTTCGTTTAAATTAGTTTTAGTGTGTGTTTTCCTGGGCTGCAGAGACATATTGAAAACATTCCCCAGTTTATCATTTGAGTTCACAAATGAGATAACAATATCTCCATAAAGAGTATTTTGTTGGATTAAGTGCAGATAATTTGATTTGTTTAGTATGTTTATTAAATCCTGGTTTGCAGGCAATGTTCAAAGCTGCTAGATTATCACAAATGAATTACATAGATGATCTTTTTTCACAAAAATTTCAATTGTTGAAGTAGTTTCTTCAACTGTGCACACATATTAAGAGCCATATCTAAATACGATGCTTTTGCATTTGATTGATCAACTGCATTTTTCTTGTGTTTCCATGATACAGTATTTCCTCACTCTGAACACAGGACACAAGTTAATCATCTATAACAAGTGGAGCCTGCCTAGTTTTTATCTGTATATGCATGTGTGTGTGGCCCATATTTTTGTACATTAGAACCTTTCCAAGAAAACATATATATCCTGGGATATGAATGACTTTATCCCTATGATATGATGCTCACTTGGAAAATTAAGAAACTATCTCACCAGGCTAACTACAAACAATATGTTTGAACTAGTCGTGGCAACAAAATTTGATTTTTCCACTATTACTTGATACCTACCTGGGTCTGAATACAACTGTCAATTATATATTTTTACATTTGGGTGTGTAAGAAGAGTATCAATTGGTCCACAGGAGGTTTGAGCTAATCTGTAGCTGGAGTAGAGACCGATGTATCAAGGTGGATCTTAGAATGTTGGTTTAAAGCCTAATTCAACTCCTCAAAATTGACTTTGAAGGTGAGCAATGCCTAAGTTTTATAGAGCTTATTTAAGTTATATCACTAATTAATGTGGAACGAAACCACCACCCTTGAGGCTACAATTGAGGTATAGCCCCCATAGAGGCCACAACAACTAAGGTGTGCTAGGGATGATTGCAATTAAAGTAACCTTCCAACACTCTCTCTCACACCTAGGGCTTCTGACTGGAGTGTGGCAAATGCAAGTCACCCAAGAATGATCTAAAATAGATTCTGATACTATTTTAGGATTTGGGTTTAAGGACTGACTCAACTCTACAAAATCAACTTTAAAGGTGAGAACTGCCCAAGGTTTATAAAACTTATATAAACCGTATCACTAGCTGATATAGGACTAAGTCACACCCTTGAGGTGCCATTAAGGTACCCCCAAAGAGGCCGCAATTAAGGTAGCTTTCCAACTGTAAGCTGAGAGGCAGTATTGAGCTTCCTAGTGAGGTGAATTAATGAGATTTCTAAAAGAAATTCACATTTAAAAGCAACCCATGGGAAGGGAATACACCAATATCCTTCCTGAATCTTAGAATATCCAAGGAATGTTTACTTAATACACAGGCTGATAATTTATCAAAATTTGGAGAAAGATCATGGAAGACATAGGTAGAACTAAAAACTTGAAAGAAAATAATGTAAAGAGGATTTGTAGGAAACATAATGGAATACGATATTTTATCATAGAGAAAAATGAAAATTGATATATCAAGTAGTCAGTGCTGAGAACAGCATTGCCCCAAAATTTTAGAGGTATAGCATGTAATAAAAGAGCATGGACTGTGTCAATAATTGTTACAATGTTTTTTTTTCTGCTTTGCTATTCATTGTGGAGTTTGTGAACAAAATGAATCATGCCACTTGTAGCCATAAAAGAATTAAAAAATGCCAAAAAAAGTATTGTTTTGCATTATCATAACGTGTAATACTACTTTTTTTGACCAAATTTGGTTTAAATTTTGTTGCTAAAGTTTTAAAAAATAATGAAAAACTCTAAACATTCTTCCATGAGAGATACCCAGTTACATCTTGAAAATATGTACGCAAGTAACAAAGTACCTGTATCCTTCAATGCAACTGAATTTAAAATCTAGTTGTTGCTCCCTTTGGTGTATTTTGTTTGAGAAACATACAATCTTGCCAATGTCACACGACCTTGTTATGGAGATGGTTGTGTTTTTTCATTTTGGTGTTTTGCCTTTATGATTTGCTGTTCTCTCGTGTATTTGGTTTTTCTGTTTGGGAAGATATCGCATCCTCCTCATAGATGTACTTTCACTATTTAAAATCTCAAATTACTTTGTCAACAAGTGTTGAAATGATTTAAGCTACCTGTTACAGTAAGTTCACATGATTATCATGTAATTTTGAAGTTGATATTGACTTCATTATTTCATTTTACTTTCATGCTTTGGCTTCTTTGTTCTTCTAAATTTACTTGACACATTCGATGTCACATATATGACCTATTTCTAAGCATTATAGTAGGTTTATTGTTCTTTTTTGTTTGCTCTGAAATATTTACTCAGCTATGATGCTTTCAGGGTTTTGTATCAGCAGTAAGCCATATGCGCTCATTTGTTCCTGCCATTTATGATGTAACGTTGGCAATTCCCAAGAGTTCACCTGCTCCTACAATGCTAAGACTCTTCAGAGGAAAATCTTCAGTGGTAAGCCTATCAAAATAGACATTTTGAAAGAAAAAAATAAAAGAAGCTATCAAACATGAGACTCATCAAGATTCTTTTAATTTCATTGTCTTCACTATTCTCCTACAAGTAACTAATGTGCAGGGAATTATAACTGCATAAATTAATTTAATGTAACTATAAATAGGAATTAGGTTAGAAGGCTGAAAAGGAGTGCATTTCCTGCTCAATGAGTGTCTTGATTTATGAATACCTTTCTATCCTATCTGCATTGGTAATGTGGAAGCCATGAAGAAGGCACATTAAGATTAGATTAGGAGTCTAATGCTTGTGGATAGAATTAATTTCTTTTTTCCTTCCCCAAATTGTATGCTATTTGCAGAACATATTGTTCTTAGCATGTATGGAATAATATTTCATTTTTTTTTTTTTTTTGGTTTTTGGTTTGAGTGTGTGAAGGCCAACAGAGACCATAGTAAGAAAAGTGAATCAATAGGATTGTCTGATTAAAAGGATTGAAAGAAGACTAAAGAGAACTTTAGAAGAAACTATTATAAGAACTTTTTAGCAGATATCAATGATGTTTATTTATCCATGTTGACTATCTCCCTTAGTATGATTAGGATTGGTTGTTGTTTTACCACCATTGTGGGACCCCTGATCATCTTATTTATCAAAACTTTGTTATCCTGGAGGTTTGGAGTAGGATTGTTTGTATTTATGAAAAGCCATGGCATTGCTGGGGATTTAGGAGGCACTGTTGTTGTTTGTTAGAGGGAAAAAGAGTTTTGACTTGGAAATTTGGTACTTATGTTTTTATTTTGAAGAATAGCTGAGCTTTTTAAGGATCCATAGTTTTCTATGTAGCTACCTGAGCAATTTGGTGCGTATGTTTGTAGTTTTTACATTGAAGAATAACAAAACCTTTAAGGATTCTGAGTTTCATATGTTGAAAATGATATACACAACTTCATTATGGTGTTTTGCTTTAGTTTGTTTTTATTCATCGAGAGGATTTCTTATCTTTCCTTCATAATCTTATATATTTTTCTATATAGAATGTCTCATTTAATTAATTTCTCACTTACCTCCTTAGGTGCATGTGCATATTAAGCGGCATTTGATGAAGGATTTACCAAAAGAAGATGAAGCTGTTGCTCAATGGTGTCGAGATATATTTGTGGCTAAGGTGTGTGTTAATTGAATTTTTAACTGTTAATTGAACCATTTAGGCCATTTTTAGTTGTCCAAGTTTTTTATTTTTATTGCTAACTACTATATGAATAATGTCGATACGTATTTGCAAGAATGTTTTGGTATATTTTGTAACTTCTAATTCTTGTTTCATAATTTTGCTCTTTTATCACTCCTTATTCCTCTGGTACACCAGGATGCATTGTTAGACAAACATATAGCTGAGGACACATTTAGTGATCAAGAGCTGCAGGATACCGGTCGACCCATAAAGTCTCTTGCGGTGAGATACTTCAATATGTCTAACCTTGCATATTCGTTATTTATCAGCTTTGTTGTACCCTATTTGCATAAATTGAAAACATAAGACCAAAATTAGAATCTAGGTTGATCATTTTTATAACTCAATCTAGAATGTCCTCTTGCCTTAATATTTTTCTTTTCACAAAAATTACGAGTATTTTTCTGAGTTCAATAAATAATAAGTGAAATGTATTAACGTCTTAAGTTCTTTGGTAGTCTAACTCTGTCATGTATAAAAAGTATTTGGAAACTTTAACATTCACATGTATAGCCAATAAAAATCAAAACAATAAATTTATTAATGATGAAAATTTAGAAGAATTAATAAAATATATGTTTAAAAACAATAAAAGTATTTTTTTTTAATATTAAGGGTAATTTTAGAAAAATATATAAAAATACATTTACTAATTTCTTTAGTTCTGGTGAATTAGTTAATTGAATCTTATAAAAAAGATAGGAGGAAGTATTATTTTTTCCTGATAAACTCTCAATTTCATTGTGGGAACAGGTTGTCATATCTTGGGCTTGTGTGGTTGTAACGGGGGCCCTAAAGTTCCTCCAATGGTCTTCACTACTATCTACCTGGAAGGGTGTTGCATTTTCAGCAATTGGTTTGGGAGTTGTCACTCTACTCATGCACATCTTGATTCAGTTCTCACAAGCTGAGCGTTCAACCCCTTCCAAGGTTGCCCCTGCAAAGTCCAGGAATAAGGAAGAGCTAGATGCTAGGGATAACAAACAAAACTAGTTCACACAAGTTACCTGAATATCTATACATAGATAGGGAATTCTTCAGAGGTCACATCTTGAACTTGAAAATTGCACTTGTGGTTTATCAGAAAAATTGCATTAACGTGTGTTTAGGAACTCATCATTTGTTTGTTTTTGGAATTCCACCTCGTATGTATTCAGTTCATGTACTACGAATGCATATACTACTCATTATTTTCAATTTAATTAGGACGAATTTGTATAGACAAATATATAGGAATGACGAACAAAATCCTACCTAACATCGCACTTTTTTGGGCACCTGTACACTTCTTGGTATTGGACTATTATTTTGTGGTTACTTCTGTTCTTCAAATTTCTAAATGTCTTTAGACTGTTATATGCCTTTTCATTTTTGTTCATCACAAAGTTAAATAGTTGAATGAACTTTTCCTCTTTAAAAGGAAAAGCTTGGAAATAAATTACTGGGAGAAGTATAATCTTGCCATTTTTGTGAATAAAGCATGGTCCAACATCTTTACATTATCAATACATTTATAAGTTTCATTATCCCTAGCAACTTTTTACAGAGAATCCCAGTGATAATGGACTTAAGGTTTCGGATTTAAATATTGTGAATAGGAATGATGAGAGAAGAGATTCTAATATAGGTTTATAGTCAAGAAGAAATTGTTTGTTATTGCAGTTATTCAACTTGTTTTTACTTTTGAAGAAGACCCCAGAATTAAGGATCCATCATTTTCTTTACTTCTTCGAGTTTTGGGGTAGACACATGGCTTCATCATTGCTTTTAGAAAATTTGAAGTATCATTATCATCAGATTTTGAATGGATTGGGTCCCTTTTCATGCTTATTATTCATCAAGAGGATTTTTCAGTGTTCTTAAATAATCTTAGATATTTTGCCTACTTGTGAAGAACATTTTGCGTTGAAGATTTTTTTTTTAAAATATTTGATAAGTGATATAAAAATAATATCTATAATATATATATATATATATATATTAGAAGAACAAAGAGAATTAAGTATCTTTTTCATCATTTCTTACAACATTAAGTACATCAACTTATTTTTAATTATTTTTTCTCAGTTTTTTTTAGGTTAAAATTATAATTATTTTTAACTATCACTTCTAGCTACAATATAGAAAAAAAAGTGTATAAAAAGAAATTAATGAAAAAAATTTCTCATAAAATATATATAATAAAGTGTTTCTAATTGGTATTTTTACCAAATTTCTTATATAGTCTCATTTATCTATTGAACATAATCATCATTTTTTCATTCCCTTCTTATGACATTTATTCACAATCAATTTTGGTAGATGTTGCACAGAATATCTTAAATACTTATATATTTATCAGATAGGTTTTATTCCTTTCATACTTCTTTGATTGTTTCTCTCTTGAATGCATCTAATCTTAGTTATTACTCAGGTTATTAAAGATGTATATTGGTTGAAAGTTTTTGAACAAAGAATTTCATTCTATCTCAAGAATTTCACATGAAGATATTGTTCCTTGTCGTCCCAATATCGAACCCATAGACTACAAATGATTGTGAAACTTATAAAACTAATTATGATGAGATATTTATCCTAATTGCAAAAATAAAAGTTGTCATGAGTGTCTTTTTTCATGCAGAGCTAACCGAAGATATTTACATAACTCTTTCTTAGGGTTTCTTTACTTCATCTACAAGTATGTCAAGCTTAAACATTGCTTAGATGGTTTGAAACAAGCTTTAGAGTATGGTTTGTCAAATTTTGTTCTACTCTTTGTGTATTTTTTGTATACTTCTTTATGTTGATGATATGATTATTATTGGCTTTGATCAAACATCCATCCAAAACTTAAACAACAATTACAAATTGTATTTCATATAAAAGATATTGATCATTTATATTATTTATTGAACCTTGAGGTTCACTTAAATAATAATTACAAATTATATGACATATAATTTGTTATTCAACAAAAGAGTTTATTTATTTTCCTCTTGACAATATTTATAATTTCCTATTTAAAACGAACCTTTCCTATTATTTTCTACTATAAGTTATTTGGTTGGGTGTCTTAATACTTGATAATAATAATTAGTTGATATATATTTTTTTAGTACCTCGTTACTCTCATGAAGAAAAAAATATAAATCTCTAAATTCTTTATCAAATCAAAATATCATATCATTGTCTATAGTTTGTTTTGAAATTATTTTTGTAATTTTTTTGACTGAATTTAGATTTTTCTCAAATAGATACAACAATTCTTTATGTAAAGAATACAAATATTATTTAAATTATTATAAATTTATAGATAATATAAATATTATTCAAATTATTATAAATTTAATGATTAATAAGTGGATTAAATATATTAAAATAATTCATTATTGAGACTTATGAAAATTATATTATATTAATTTCTTTTATTAATATTCAATTTAAAGTTATAAATATTTTTAGAAAGTTATTTATCACATCAATACTTTATTAGTAAATTGATTTTTTTTTACAAAGGAAATTATAAATTAAGAATTATTTTATCTCCTTGATTATATTAATATTTTTTTTAAATAAATTAGACAAAATTAATTTATTCTCATCAATTGAATATAATAACCTATTTATAATTATATATAAATAAAATAAATATAATATATAAAGGCATAATATTATGTTTAGTGATAAAAATATAAGTTTATATTTTAATCCCAAATTATCAATATTATAAAAAATTTATAATTTAAGTTTATTTTTGTTTATTATATTATTGTGACATGTCATTCCTGATTATAAGTGCTGGTAATGCACAATTGAGTCAGATGTGATAGAAATATTTAGTGATAAAATTTACAAAACGATGATAGTTCCATGTAAAATGTATAATTAAGTTAAATATACATATATTTTTATTCTTAGCAAATATTATTAATTTTTATTTATTGATTTTGATTTTAATTTTTATTATATATTTCATTAATTTATTAATGCTAAATTGCTATTATTAGTAGTTTTTTGTAATATTTTTATTATTAGTAGCATGTAAAATTAGTATTTTTATTATTTAAGCATTATTAGTTTATATAAATATATTTAATTTAATAATACTAGTAAATATATATGTACAATTTTGATAATAAAATTTTTCATATATTTAATAGTATTTCTACATTTTTTAATTCAAAATAAATAGTTAATCTTTTTCACTAATTTTCTTTAAAGTTAAATACAGTCTCTCCTACAATGGTTTCCAATAAATTTTATAAAATTTATTGATATGATAAATTTAGTAAGAGTAATATAATATATTTTTTGATAAAACTAATATTTTTTTTTATAAAATTAATATATATATTTTTGAATAAAACCCATTCGCCCAAGAAACTTTGTTGCCTGTAATAATATTTGTTTTTTTTTAAATAAACCCAATGTTCCAAACTTATTTTATTTTTTAAACCTCATTTTTATTGAACCAAAATTTTTCCTTTTATCAAATATAGCTTAACTACAAAATAAAGAATTATCTTATTTAAAAATATTATTGGATTTAATTTTAAAATAAATATATAATGAAAACCCAGGTTTCTAAAACCTCTGAAAACCTATTTTGTTGTGTCTCTCCCAACACTAAACCTTTCTTTGCTTCTTCTTTGTGTCTCTCTTAGTTAAACCCTTGACGGGACCTGCATTGACGGCGGCACCATGGTTCTCTCCACCGAGGTATTCAGTCCTCTCTCTCGAGCTTACCATGATACTTGCTAACAATGTAACTTTCTTCTTCTTCTTCTTCTGTTAAATTTGTCTAACGCTGTGAACTCGCAGGGGGCCACAAATTCCGTTAAGGCAGTGGCCTTCAGTTTTCTAACGGACGACGAGTTGCGGCGGAGCAGTCGCATCAAGATAACGAATCCGATTTTGCTCAATGCTTTGCTTCACCCCGTGCCTGGTGGACTATACGATGCCGCTTTGGGTCCGCTTGATGACAAGTCTCTGTACGTCATATTTAATCGATTTTCTCTATTTTGATCATGTTCGTGTTTGGCAAATTTTAGGTTTTAGAGGGAAATTGTTTAAGAGCTTGTTTGGATAAATTTTTGAGTAAAACGTGGCGGAGAATAAAATGAAAGTAAAAATGGAATTAGTTTTTCCGTTTAAATTTGTGGAAATTGTCTTGTATTAATTTTTCAAAAAGTTTATTTTTAACTTCGTATATGTTTGAATACAAAATACTAGAGCTTTAGAAAGTTTTTCTATTTTTAACTATCCAGCTTTTTTTCAATAGAGATGTTCTGAAGAGCTCAAATAATATCCAAATGGGTTTTATATGCATAAATTAGTTTTAGCTTATGAAAAAACTGTGATTATGGAAAATTTATCTAAACTGAAGGCGAAATAAGTTATATCCAAACCGGCCATTGCTATAGACTTTTTAGGGTGGAGATCTTTGAGAAATATTAATTGTTATGTATTGAGGCCTTGTTTTTGTAAGCTTTTTCATAAATACTTGTAGGAGACGAAAATAAGCTTGTAGAATGAAATAAATCTCTTTCATAATTTAAAATCAAGTTATATAGTTTAACTTATGTAGAAGTCTTCTCATCTAAATTTACAAAATTTGAGGTGCATAGGTTGATTTTAATTTACAAGAGAAGCTTAATTCATTTTATCTTCTTATTTTCCTTTTTAAGAATTTTATTTAAACAGGGTCCTAGTCAAGTTCTTTTTGTCTTAAAGATTTTATGCTTTTATGTTAGTGTTTTGAGAAATCTTGAGTTCATAAATGTTATGCTAGAGGTCCTTGAAAGATGTTATCAGGTATTAACAACTTAATTTAGTTTGGATAAACTTATCAATAAGTGCTCATAAGAGAAGAAAATGAAATGAATTAGGATGTTAAATGGACTAAACTTGTTATATAAGCTAAAAGCCTAGTTAGCTTGACATTTTCAGAATCTTTCACGTTTCTGCATAAGCACCTATGAAGTTGTAAGGAATATTTTGGAAGTTAGGACGTGTATTAGAACTTATATGGGTGACTGAGACATGCCTTTTTGCTTGATGCAGTTGTAAGTCATGTGGTCAAACTTCTAAACATTGCCCAGGTCATTTTGGTCATATTGAGCTTGTTTCCCCTGTCTACAACCCTTTGATGTTCAATATTCTTAGCAATATTATACAGAGAACTTGTTTCTCTTGCCATCAATTTCAAGCTAGCAGACAAGAGGTAAATTTATGCTGATTTGTAGAAGTGGTAATTTTATGTGTTAGTTGCTTTTTGTAAGATATTTATGTATTTCTTGGCTATTGTTTGTTTGGTATTATGTTGATGAAAGGTGGATATGCGTACGTCCCAATTGGAGCTCATAATGGAAGGGGATATTATTAGGGCCAAAACTTTGGATTCTATTAATTCAGATGAATCCATACATCCAGGTGATGGTGACGAGAGCCAGAGTGCTGAGCAACTGGGAGAAAATTGGACCTCCCTTCAATTTAGTGAGGCAATGTCTGTACTGAGGAAATTTCTGATGCGAAAATATAGGAAGTGTCAAAATTGTGGAGCTGTGAATCCTAGAATCAGTAAACCAACCTATGGATGGTTTCATATGGTAAATTCATTGGTTCTTGTGCCTTGTTTATTTTCAGAAATTAGATTATTGTATAATTTAAATATTGTAATAATAAAAAATATTTTGTTGTCTGTGCTAGCTCCAAGTAATGTGCTTTAACATCTTTATACTTTCTTTAGATGTAATAATACTTTTATGATATTCGTTTAATATTATACAAAGATATTCTTTTATATATTTATGTATGTTCACACGCATTTATTAACCTTACTGAACATATATATGTGTATGCCCTGTTCTCAAAGCTGGGTATATCATTCCACAACTACCATGGTACCTTAGAGTTCAATAGAGGACTATTTGTTGTTTCCAAGCAACGTTATTACTGTGCCCTGCACTGTTGCTGGGTTTGACGAGCTGTGTTCTACCATAGTCAGGCATTATGTTTACAATTGTGTGAAACGGGCTTAATTCATGCTCTTTGCACTTCTTGCTTTTGTTTCTTGCTAGGCTTTCAATTTTTCAAATATAAAAGAAAAAAGTTGTGCAGTCAACTGTGAGTTTTTTTCTCTTTTCTTTTTGGAATATGCATATGATTATTTGTTTAAGTTTGAAATTTGGATACCTTAAAGTCCATATCTATACTGTGGATATTACATTTCTTTTCATATGAAGTATTTATGTTTATGCTCATGTCCACAAACAGATTGTCTTGTCCATAGGTCCGTGCTAGTAGTTATATCTTGCTGCATTGTCTAATTCTTACTTTCTTTTCATTTCCTTTCCGTTCTCTCGTTTTGGGTTTCTGTTGATGGCTCTAGAATGTCCTCTCTGCCGATAAAGCTAGAGCAAATAGCATCAGAGGTTTGGAAAGTGAAACAACCAATGATATGTCTATAGGCTGTGGGGAGACTACAGATGAAGAAGATATTACATCTGCTGGGACTGGAAAAAGAGATAAAAGAAAAAAAGGGAAATTGTCTTACAAGCTGGCTGCACAAAATAAACTTTCTGGGTCTTTGTTACCATCACAGGTTAGTTTCATGCAAATATTGGCCTAATAATGACTGTCTTTTATAACTTATTCCATTTTGAAAGAAAATTGTCTGCTTGTTAAGACATGTTTAATATAATAATAGATGCTGTTTGAAAATGTTTGGGGATCTTTTCATTTAATTCTTTTCAAATTACAGGTTAAAGGTATTTTAGAGCTTTTGTGGGAAAATGAGGCCCGACTCTGCTCTTATATTAGTGATATTCAAGATCAGGGGTTTGGAAAGAAAGCCGGTCACTCAATGTTCTTTCTAGAGAATATTTTTGTGCCACCAATCAAATTCCGTCCCCCAACTAAAGGAGGCGATGATGTGAGTATGATTAAGAGATACTGTTAACAAGAATTTATAGATTTCTTTTCTTGTATGTAAGAGCTTTTTGAGAAAAAACTTCATTATGTGATATTTGATTGTGATTATTGTTTCATGAGGAAATATACAACACATGTAGATGGTCTAGTTTGTGGAGATGAGTTTTTATGGATATTTATTTTTCTAGGATGTTCATGTACTATTTTTTTGCTCTTTCTTTTTCTTTTGTCCTCAGCAGTTGGCCTCTGGTGACATGAATGCAAGTTCAGGATGTGAATGACTGGGAAAGTTTTCAGTTTCTGAAAAAAAGATATCATTTAAAATTTTATTCATTCTGTTCCCTTGCATCCTCAATAATTTACTATGCTTGCTATTCTTTTAAGTGTTTTTTCCTTTTCTAAATCATCTTCATACTGTTGGTTGTTGCAGAAATTAGGATCATAGCTATTGATTTTTATTTTATTTATTTTGTTAAAGTTTGGCCATTATTTGATCCTATACATGTTCTAATTGTGTAGTCAATGCTTATGTAGGTGAGGGAACATCCTCAAACTGTTCTGTTGACTAAGGTTTTACAATGCAATATATCCTTAGGAGATGCGCATATTAATAAGTTAGATCCCTCCAAAGTTCTAAGCCGGTGGATGGATCTTCAGCAATCTGTTAATGTGCTATTCGACAATAAAACTGCTTCTGGTGAGAGTTCTTATTGTTTCATTTTCTTTAAACCTGTTCAAATTTGAATGGGAACATGGAACTGCCGCCCTTTGGGTTGGTTGTAATGTCAATAAAAACAATGGCCAAAATTAATATTAATAGATGATAAAGCAAATGCAGGAAATGAAAATAAAGTTAATCTTATAAGTTTTAATTTTTGATAATTTTTTTTAAGAAGATCACTTTTTTGTGTTTGATGAAAGAAGTTTACAATAATGACAGAGGAAGCAATCATTACAAAAATGGAATAATATTGTTAATCGTCCATGCATAGACTTACCTTTTCTTCTTGCTTGGTCTAGGCCAGAGAGATGTGGCCACTGGCATTTGTCAATTGCTAGAGAAGAAGGAAGGCATCTTTCGCCAGAAAATGATGGGAAAGAGGGTTAATTTTGCATGTCGCTCTGTCATATCACCAGATCCTTATTTAGCAGTCAATGAAATTGGGATACCCCCATATTTTGCTTTAAGATTATCCTATCCTGAGGTGAGTGTTGTAACTAGGTATCTTTGTCCATATTTGTTATTTTCTTTGTTTCTTTAATATTGTTATACATTTGTATTGTTTATTCAATTTATCTATAAGAGTAAAGTATCACAACATTTATATTGCGTCCACTTATGAAGTGTTTTTGTTGAATTTGGAGGGAGATAGGACGGAATAGCTTGATTGATATTGCTAGTGTGTGTAGTGCTTAGCTTATGCAGAACATTTTTATAGATTCTTAATAGACAAAGTAGTACTATTGTCTTTATAAAGAGTAAAATCAGTAAATAGGTGTTAGATCACAAATGCCAATTCCTATTAATACTAAATGCATTTAACTGATGCATGAACTGTCTGTCAGAATATTTTGGTATTGTATTTTTCTTTGCTTCATTTTCTGCTTATAATATCCAAATCTATTGATCTTAGAAGGCAAACTGTCTTTCCCTTGGTGTGACACATAATTTAAAGAAGATAAAAACTTGATACTGAAAAGTAACTGTTCTGCTATAAGTGCAAGGGTTTAATTCTGCATTGAAATGTAAAACAGTTTAACACAACCATTCCAATCACCATTGTTATGACTTTTAAGATAGTGGTTTGTGATAGGATGATAGTTTAAAACTATTTTGCAATGTCAGAGTAGTCTTTTTCCTCTTAAGTATAACTGGATCATAATTTATCTGCTGCAAGCCTGCAACCAAACTTTGTTCCCCTTATTCTTCTCAGAGCACCCGAAATAGAGAATGATAAATTGCTCTCCGAACAATAACATGCTGGTAACTGACTATTACTGTGGAATTGAAATGGTCTTATTGGACTCTGCATGGAGTAGGTTATTACTAGCCATTGTAAAACCTTCGTATCTCATTTTATTTCCTGCCATTGGCCTTTATGTTACTTTTCAGAGAGTGACTTCTTGGAATGTCATGAAGTTAAGAAATGCTATCCTTAATGGTCCTGAATCCCATCCCGGTGCTACACACTATGCTGATAAACAAGCAATAGTCAAGCTTCCAGCAAAAGGGAAGTTGCTTTCTTTGATATCGAGGAAATTACCATCATCCAAAGGGGTTATTTTGGATCATGGGAAGATATCTGACCAGGAATTTGAAGGGAAAGTTGTGTATCGCCACTTGAAGGATGGTGATGTTGTGCTTGTCAATCGGCAGGTAATGCATTGTCTCATTCGATGTTTTATAGAAATAATGGATTATATTTATTGTGGAACTGTCTTTGATTCCTTTAATGAATTTTTTAGGTAATGTAAAAACAGAAATCTGGTATGACACCAGAATGTTGGATGTATTCTGTTTGATTGTTCTCATCTACTCTAGGAAATTGTTAAGTTGATGTGGTTCTTGAAAATGTGTGATTTGAGTAAAAATTGTTTTTTTCTTAAGTTGGCATTGATAGTATTGCTTGCATAACTTTCTAGTATTGATTTGATACTACGACATAAAAAATAATTTGTGAAGATAATATTAAGAAATGTGATATGAACAACATGACCGATTTATTGACATTCTGATGTGAATTAAACTTTATATTCTGTTTCAGCCAACACTCCATAAACCTAGTATAATGGCTCATATAGTTCGTGTTCTGAAGGGGGAGAAAACTGTACGAATGCACTATGCAAACTGCAGGTAATATATAGTTTTAGTTTGAGCTTGGTTTGATTGTGCAATAAATTATGTATCAATACATTTGACCATATCTGACAATCTGTCATATAGGGTTTACTAATGTCGATAACTTTTTGTTTCTCATTTTTTGTCCTTTGTGATCTCAGTACTTATAATGCTGATTTTGATGGTGATGAGATTAATGTACATTTTCCACAAGATGAGATATCTCGGGCTGAAGCTTACAATATTGTTAATGCTAACAATCAATATGTGAAACCTACAAGTGGAGATCCAATCAGAGCTTTAATTCAGGTATTTGCATAAATTTATCTAAAAAGGGCTGATCAATGCCACATGGCATAATGATCCCTCCATTGTGGGATCAGGGGCTGTTTCCCACAGTTGTATCCAAGACCACTAGGTCTTGATGTAGCAACTTCGTTTCTGAGCCTCATCTTCTATTTGCTTAATTAGTTAATGTTACATTATTTGCAAAGTTTTTCTTCTTTGGTATCCTAACATTGTTTTTCCTCCCATTCTATATTTCCAGGATCATATTGTAAGTGCTGCTCTTCTTACCAAAAAGGATACTTTTATAAGTTATGAAGAGTTCAATCAACTACTCTACAGTTCTGGTGTATCTATGGCTGGGATAGGCTCATTCTCTGGCAAACACGGGCAGAAAGTTTTCATGTCAAATTCTGAGAGTGATATGTTTTTGTTTCCTCCAGCAATATGGAAGCCTGAACCCCTATGGACAGGAAAACAGGTTGCTATCTCTTAGTCTTAAAAACATAAGACTTTCATACTTCTGATGTTTTAACAAATTATTTCTAAATAAACTAGCACAAGCTTTTTCATTATTCATTTTCCCTCCCTTCCATTGTTGCTTAATAATTTATTAAACTATGGAATCAGTATGTCTTGAATCCTTTTTCCTATTTTTCTACTTTGGTTCTTATTTTGAATGTTATAATGGTTTTATTATGTAAAGTTTGTCTCTTATCTTTCTCTAGGTTATCAGTGCATTGCTATACTATATCACCAGAGATTCACCACCATTTACTGTTGAGAAGAATGCAAAAATCCCATCAAATTTTTTCAAAACTCAGGTCAGGCAGGGAGAAAGATACACTTGTGATAAATCAAGAAAGATGGACAAGCCTGATGAGGATAAATTATTAATATATAAAAATGATTTGGTGCGTGGTGTGGTTGATAAGGCTCAATTTGGTGACTATGGTATAATACATACAGTGCAAGAACTTTATGGATCGAATGTTGCTGGTAATCTACTCTCAGCATTAAGTCGGTTGTTCACTACCTTTTTACAGGTAACCTACCAATTCCTTTGTTTTACTATTGTGATATTTTTGTCAGGACTTGTTTAGCCTGCATTCTTGCATGATTCTGATTTGTTTCGTGTCTTCCAGATGCATGGGTTCACATGTGGAGTAGATGATCTTATGATAACAGAAGAAAAGGATGTTGAAAGAATGAATCAACTCAGAAGTTGTGAGGATATTGGTGACAATGTTCATCAAAAATTCATTGGAGTGAGGGATAGTGATAATACAGGTAACTGAAATAAAATAATTTTATACAAATCAGAAGATTCTGAAATAATATTCCATTTCCAGATATGATGATATTTTTAGATTGCTTTTATTTATGAATTGCTAGTTTTATATTTAATATATTTTACTCTGAATTTAATACTATAGTATATTGAATGCCTTGACTGTCTGATGTCTTCAAACAGAAACTGCTACTATAACTCTTTACTTTCCTAATCCAGGTATAGTGAGATTCCTTAGGCACAGATAGCTTATGTCTTCAGAATTATTCGCTTTCAATATGTTCTTGTAATTCTTCATGCCATTAGCTTCTTCAGTGCAGTAGCATATATCTCTTTGAATTGAAACAAACTGAATTGGACCAGTGTTAATTATAGTGTAGACAGATAGGTTGCTGTTCTGCAGATGCTTGAGTATTTAAAAAGCTTAGTCTGTTACGGATGCTACAGAAAAGTATCTTGTAATGCACTTATGGGCAAACAATATGCAAAGGGGAGGTTAATTTGTGGGTTTGGGATGCGATAAAGTTGAGAGGTCCATAATGACTACCTGATTGTCTAGCTTAATTTGATGAACAGCTTGGGATGTTTTGGCTTGTACTGTTCGTCTATTTATGTCATATTTAAAGAATTCAGAGAATTTGAGAGAAAGATAGTAAACTGAAAACTTTGTTATTGAATTTTTGAATCTCCAAATATCAGATCAGGATTTATAGTAGATTGAGAACTGCTAATGTCCTGTTACAACTCTTAATAGAAGAACAACTGGCAGTATCTGATTCTACTGAACTGACAAGTTACCTAAAGTATTACGCATTTTTACATTATGAACTAATACAACCTGTATGTATACTATCACAATAGTATTTATGTTTCTTTTTTAAAAAAACTGTATGTATACTATCTATCTTAAGAGACCATTTTGTGTTCCCTCGATTACATTCTTTCAAATTGAATTCCAATTTTTTTTTATTAAATTATTATTTTCATATTCTTCTGTTACAAATCAAGAAAAATTTTAACTGATCAAGAACGAAGTTGATAAGAACTTTTTATTGCCATCCTTGACATGAAATTTTCTTTTGAATTATGTTTTTAGCTTGGAAGAATGATCGCTATTTAAATTTGCCTCAATGTATTTGTTTTACCTATTGTTCCATGGACGAAAGTAACTGTTGGGCCTATGGAGATGGGTGCATGCGTCTGACTATCGATATAATTTGTAAACCTTGGTATTTGGTGACAACTCTGAATGAAGGATGTCTTCCAAATGTATCCTGCATGACCATCAATGGTTGGGTTGTTTTATTGTCATGGCAGAATCAGCTGTGACAATACTCATTTCATGTTAGTTTGGTCTTTCTCCTTGTTATGGAAACTAGTAGGATGTGTCTGCAACATGCTATGACTGGTTGTCATACGTAGATGCTCATGCAATAGTAGAAAACCTAAGAAAACTTGTTCCCTTTCAGATTTTATGAATGATTGATAGTTATCTTTTTAGGGGCATTTGGCATTTCTTATTACTACCATTTTGTTTTTTTCTGTGCTTAATTGTAATGCTTTAGTATACTTTTCATTTCAGATCCAATCACATTGCAGTTGAATATTGAGAAAAAAATACGCAGTAATGGCGAAGCAGCCTTAACATACTTGGATAGGATGATGATAAGCGAGCTTAACTCAAGAACAAGCTCAGGAATATTAAAGGAGCTACTATCTGAAGGAATATTGAAACCTTCAGGAAAAAATTGTATTTCTCTTATGACTACATCTGGAGCTAAGGGCAGTATGGTAAGTGCACTGTTTTGTTAGGAACCAAGAATTTAAAAGAGAAGGAATTTTTTTATTTTATTTTGATTGAATAGAATGAAAAGAACAATAAGTAGGTGAGCACCTCTCCTCCAAGGTTGTTTCCCCTTCACAAAGGATTTCTCCTTTCTTTTCACAAAGAGCTAATGCTCAATCTACAAAATGAACAACCCCCTCTCCTATCCTTCTTCCCCTATTTATATCTAACTAACTCATTAATATTCTAACTATCTTAACTAACTTCTCCTTTTCCTTATACCCTAACATGTTTTCTAGATGTTTGTCCACATCACTGTCTTTTGTTAGTTGTGTGTATTCTTTTATGATACAGAGAACTGTAGATGCTGTATATGCCTTGTTAGAAAAACCAAGACTCCAAGGAATATTATAAGTGGCAGTGTGGCACAAGTGTCTTTAGTTTTGAAGTCCTAAAATTTTGTGCATATGAAGATCCCATTGAAACCATTATTATGTGCTACACATTTTAATTATGACTAGACTGAAACCATTATTATGTGTTTTATAGTTTTTAAATAAAAGATCCTATTGAAAAGTAAGTAGATGATGCTCAAAATTCCAAATTATAAAAAGAATGCTTGAATTTTTATTTTTATATAATCTTTCATTAATTTTCATTAATAGTTACAAGATTACAAATTTAGTGTAATACCAATCGATTATGCATCATGTTTATGGCTTTTAGTGATTTCAATTTGATTTCATATACTTTTAAACAGGTGAATTTCCAGCAGATATCTTCTCATCTAGGTCAGCAAGAGTTGGAAGGAAAACGAGTACCACGAATGGTTTCTGGAAAGACCTTGCCCTGCTTTGCTCCCTGGGATTGTTCCCCCAGAGCAGGAGGGTTCATTATTGATCGGTTTCTTACAGCCCTTCATCCGCAGGAATATTACTTTCATTGCATGGCTGGTCGTGAAGGGTATAAAATTACTATTGTATGACATGATAGAAAATGTTCATTCTATTGTGTATTTTTTAAAAATATAATGACATCCTAATTTCAAGATGCATGTCCATACTTCTTAAGAAATGATGATGATTAGGTCCTTAATTTACACCATTCTCATTTGCATTTTTAGCACAATAATTTACGCATGAGTAATAATACTTGGACAAACTTGAAAAACTGCTCATATGATCCTAGCGAATAACCTCTTTGCTCCACAGGTTAGTTGATACTGCAGTCAAAACATCTCGGAGTGGGTACTTGCAAAGATGCCTAATGAAAAACCTTGAGTGTCTTAAAGTTTGTTATGATCATACTGTTCGAGATGCTGATGGTTCAATTATTCAGTTTCAGTATGGAGAAGATGGTGTTGATGTCCATCAAACTAGCTTTATCAACAAATTTGAAGCATTGTCAACTGTATGAAAATGTTTATTAATGAGTAATGCATAAATTACCCGTACAACTTGTAGCTAGTTTATATGTTTCTCTATTTCTATTTTCAGAATAAAGAATTGGTTTATAGCAACTGTTGCCGTCAGCTAGACAGATCCAGTCCATATATTAACGAATTGCCTGATGCTCTTAAAGGAAAAGCAGAAAATTTCTTTCGTGACTTCTCAAAACTGAGAAATCTTGGTTCTTTGAAACGAGCGGATTTCTTAAAGTTGATGGAGCATAAGTATGTCTCTTGTCTTGCTCAACCAGGTGAACCAGTTGGTGTATTAGCTTCTCAATCTGTTGGCGAACCGGCCACACAGATGACGTAAGATTTTTACTCTGTCATGGACTTTGATCCCTATTTCGTGCATATAATCTGTTGTGACTTTGGGGTGCTCTTTATGTGCAATCTGTTTCAATATTAAAAGCCCATGGAGAAGTATGAATTTGTTAGCAGAACCATTGTTTTATGATTACTGGAACCAAAGTTTGCAAACAGAAAATGAGTTTTAATTGTTGTTAGGTTGGAAGTGGATGGTGAAATTCTGAGATCAGCACTATCTGGAAGCTGAATACTCGAATACCTTCTTACAACTTCACCTGCACTGAAAACATAGGATAAGAAGATAACTATTTGGTAGAGCAAGTCATTTGTGAAGTCAGCTCCTTTCTTAATGGTTTTTGTTTGATATAAAAACTATAAAAGCATTATATTGGTTTCAATGTGCATGTAATGAGTTTATCTAATGACTTGCCAAGAGGTAAACTAATTATGTCTTAATTAACAAGTATTAGTATGACAATATAAAGTATTAGAGAAGCTGCATTGCTTTCTAATGATCACATAATTGAATTTTTCATAGCAAAATCTTGAGATGCAGACAACTTTTCTTATGCATTCCTGGTGAAGTTTAAGCAAAAGTAACATGAACAATCAATTTATTTGTGTCTGGTGTTCATATAATGTTTAAACCTTTCCTATCATGGTCTGCAAGAACCCAATTCAGGGAAATATGTTTGTTTTCTTTGCATCTATAAAATTCTCAATAATGGTAAGTGTTAATTTGTATATATGTGTGACTGATTAATTTTATTGTGTATTTTTGGCTTCTTTTTCCAGTTTGAATACTTTCCACCTTGCTGGTCGAGGTGAAATGAACGTGACACTTGGAATTCCACGTTTGCAAGAAATTGTGATGGCTGCTGCACGTCAAATCAAAACTCCGTTTATGACATGCCCCTTGAGACCTAATAAATCTATGTAAGATACATTGGTTGTCTAATGTGTTTGTGTGTACATTATTTTTTTTCCTCAAAGCTTCTCTTATGCGGTTGTTATTTGCAGGGAAGATGCCACTTGTCTTGCTGACAAATTGAAGAAAATTACTGTAGCTGACATAATTAAGAGTATGAAAGTTTCTGTTGTACCAGTAACAGTTCTTGGTGGTCAGGTTTGCAGTATATATAAACTTGTCATGAAGCTATATAAAAAACCTACTGATATTACCCTTGAAGACTGGGAGGATACTTTAAGAGTTCTCTTTGTGAGAGAGTTGGAGGATGCCATTGAAAATCACATGACATTGCTTTCTAAAATTAGTGGCATAAAAAAATTCAAGACGGATCCACAATCAAATTATTCAAACAGCTCAGAAGATGTTCATGGGAATGGATCAGAATCAGAAACAAAAGGTCAAAATAATGATAATGATGATGATGATGGTGTTGTTGAAGACACGGAAGGGTATGAAGATCTTGGATCGGATGCACAAAAGAGAAAACTTCAAGGAAACGATGAGGTTGATTATGACGATGATCCTGAAGCGGAAACACATGATGGTGATCTGTCAGAGGAAATTGAAAATGATGAGAATGACAGTGATGTGGATGGCAACGAGAATGAGAATGATAATAAATCTGAAGGAATTGAAAAATCCTCTAAGTCCAAGTCTATTGATGAAAAAAATAATTTCAAACGTAAAAAGATAAAATCTGAACCAACAATAAAAAAATATGACAGGGCAGTTTTTGTGAAAGCTAAAGGGATGCATTTCGAGATCCACCTTAGATTTAACGGTGAACCTGACATTTTGTTAACTCAGGTACTTTTTGCACATTTCTGTTAAATAACCTGTCTAAATTTTTGGTTTATGTCTTTCTTTACTGCTATCAAAGTTTAGGTTGTTTTATTTTTCTTTTAAAACTCAAAATAGTTTTATTCTACATTCTTGGGCATTATAATTGCTTAGTTAGAAGCACGGTACCGTCTACACTGGTCACGTACCTTCGTGGGCATTATAAAAGTCTAAAAACACAGTACTTAGTTTAACTTTATATTCTTATCATTTTTTTCCTACCATAGCCTAGGTGTCTCTATGCTGACGAAGAGTCAGTCATAGAAATAGTTTAAAAATTTTGTAAAATATGGTTTTTCAAAGATAGTGTTAGTTATTTTTACATTAGAAAAACTTGGCGATTTTAAAAAGCTTGGCGATGTTAAAAATGTGCTAGTATGTTTTTTTAAGAAAAAGATGGAGATGTGATAGTCGCCATTCCTCAATCTTTTTCTTATCCTATGTTAAGAAAATTGTGAACTATGGTCTGGAAACAAATAGGACTGGTGTCATCTGTTGGGCATATATATGTCATTTCACTATTTTTGTTTATAAACTCAAATTGTTTCCAAATTTACTATATGCAGATTGCTCAGAGAACAGCCAAGAAGGTTTGCATTCGAAATTTTGGAAAGGTTGGTGAATGTAAAGCTGTTACATGTAAAGAAAGTGGAGTAATCTACTATGGTGAAGATAGCAGAAAAAGGGATGATATTCCAGCCGCTGTTAAAGAAAAAATACCGGCACTTCAGACATCAGGGGTACATTTTAAAACATTCTGGGAATTGCAAGATGATCTTGATGTTCGGTACATTTATTCAAACAGCGTGCATGCTATGCTAAGTGCTTATGGGGTGGAAGCAGCCAGGGAGACCATCATCAGGGAAGTGCAAAATGTTTTCAAATCTTATGGGATATCCGTAAATATCCGGCACTTGACACTCATTGCTGACTTTATGACGCACTCTGGTGGCTATCGTCCAATGAACAGAACGGGGAGCATAGCAGACTGCACATCTCCTTTCATCAAAATGTGCTTTGAGACAGCTTCCAAATTTATTGTTGAAGCAGCTTATCATGGGCAGGTGGACAACTTGGAGACACCATCTTCCAGAATTTGTCTTGGTTTGCCTGTGAAGATGGGAACTGGGTGCCATGACTTAATACAGAAACTGGAGATATGATGTAGAAGACATATTGTTCAGCATCAGACCTTTGGCCCCCACATGCCTGCAGATGCCAAATTTTGATACCTTAACTTTACCTCTAAATGCCAAAAATTTCAAGTCCTTTTTTGTCTTGTTAAATTGTTTGAGGTAGGTGTAGCATAGTTTGAAATGTCATTCCTTGTCCCATATCTATACTTGGGTGGTATAATGAATTAGTGTTCCCGTGGCCTTGATTTTTCCGGCTGGTCTATATTGTAACGTTTTCACATATATTTAATGATTGTTTTTCTTCAACAATAATAGCCTTTGGTTGCAAATTACATCAATCACATGATACCATTGGTTTTAGTATTTACTTCAATGGTAATATATCATTGAAGGGATAATTAATTTGGTAATGAGAACTGATTTTAGAGGTTCAAAACGAATATGTTATCGATGGGATAATTAATTTGGTAATTGGAACTAATTTTAGAGGATCATTAGCTCCTGCGTAAGCATTTACTATATTCACTCGATATTTTTAGAGGTAGTTATGTTAACTCATTAAACAAAATGTTTTCGTATATATATTTTTCATGTAAATACAAAGGAAGATACAATTTGCTCAAGGTATTAGGTGTAATAAACATTGATCTCATGAAAATAAGTGTAATTAAACCTAATGAACAAAAAACCGAGATACCTTTTGATGTGTATTTTTATAAAGTAAAGAGAATACTTTAGAATCTATTGTTTTGTAAATGATTTCAAATAGAGTATCTAAGAAATGGCAACAAACAAACTGTTAGAACAAGGATTTAGTAGGGAAGAAAATATTTGAGGACGAGAGATACTAGAATTATAGAGGAAATGGATACTTATACAATTTTATTTTTCTATAATTTTTTCTTGATTAAAACTCTAGGACAACCTTATTCATACTAAGAAATATTTAATCAATAGTTATAACTTTTCTAATACATATTTTACTCTAATGACCTTTAATGACAATGTAAATCTTTCTTTACAAATACTAACCTACTTAAAAATTCTTGACATTTCTACATGTTATTATAGAAATATTCTTGACATTATCTTAAAAAAAAAAAAGATTTTTCTATAACATTTCTCTAGAATGTTTTTCTAAAACAAATTAAGCTTATTTACAGAAATTGGATTTTTGTTAACTAACACTCAAAAATCGAGTTTAAATTTAAACACAAACTATCTAGTTGTTGACTTTTACTTATGGAGGATACACTGCATTTCTAAAGTTTCGTTTAATGATAAGCTCATTCGTAATAATTAACATAGGTCATGGCTAGGGCTTATCAGATTTGGATCTCTCCTTATATTTTTTCGTGAGACATTGCATATTCTCTTTCTAATGGTTATGATTTGATACTATCTGATATGTTCGGTGCAATTACGGTTGATTACTTCATTTTTGGTTAGTTCTATGGTATGACACGAGATAATTTAAGAATTTTAATAATCTTCTCTACTATTGCAATTCTTAAGAACAGAAAATAAACGAGTCTTATGATTATTTCACAAATCTTTAAAAACGATTAAACATCAGTGCTTAGATAATAAAAAAATAATTAAGAACTGTCAAAGTCAATTCCTCTAACTTTGAAACAGGATAAGAATTGATTAGTTTAAAAATCCAATAAGCAAATCCGATTTGAGATGGAGTTACAAAGTCTAAAAACTTTTTTTGACAGAAGTCTAAAAACTTTGAAAGTAAACATTAAAAATTTTTGTTTTTCTATTGGAAATCATATTTTCATTATTATATATATTGAAAAAGTGTCTAATAAAAAGTGTATACGTGTATTGCAGCTCCCAAAAAACATTTGGAAGATTCAACACAAAGTGACAACTTAGCAATTATGGTCTCAAACAGGTTAACTGTGGTCTGTCCCAAGCCACCGAATGAAATGTCTCTATTTTTGGACTGTTGAGAGGGAGCAGTAATGACACTCGAAGCTGTTGTCCCTTAATTTATCATTTTCTTAAATATCTTCCTCATCATATCAGAGAGCCAGTGAAGAAATTGAAGGAAAATGACTCGAAAAGAGATGGAGAAAATGCATCAAAGTGTGTCTCTATTGTATTTAATTGATCACCAACTTAGGAGGGTCCTTCTCCTTTGTCCCAACTCTTGATGGTGATTGTTTATCTAACCTTTTCTACACCCTTTGTTCATCATCTTAAACCTTTTACATCGTATGATTATTAAATCTGATTAATTGGGCATATGAACTTTTTTACATCGATAGATAAGTGGAGAGTCAAAACAATATAACACTTACTCTCAAGTGATCCATGAAAGACATGGATTCTCTTTCAAACCCAAAATGCATGAGACTTGTGAGAGTATATTTACATGAATGCAGTGTACCAGACTCGCAATAAAGCAGATATATAATAATAATAGATCAGATAGCTGTGTATTTTGCTTCTTTAGTGTGGTTTTGATGAGCCCTGCATGATGCTTGATGCATGCATGCCTGGTGGAGTGAATGTCTCTCTCAAGAACAGTGAATTCATTTTAGGGTGTACAGAGAGAGAAAGAAGGTGATGTCACAACTATGTATCAACAGTGCCTCTCAATCATATATAGCCATTCAAACTGCAATCTCTCTTCCAATATTAAGCACCACCAACACTCCTACTCTATACCTACCACACAATGTAATTAGTATCAGTTCCATTCTCATATCATAAAGCTTCAATATTATTCTAATTTTTAATAGGAAAATATTTTTTGACATCAATGTAGCTGAACTTTTGATTTTGGAGTTGGAGTGGATTGCTGAGATACTTATGTACTAGAAAGATAAAATATACATCTGTGACTGATAAAAATAATTATACACATTATTAGATATGATGCCTACTTTTCTACATTCTATGAATAAATATTGTCCTCTTATGTAGTAATAATTCATTGGTGAGAGTTAATGAGATAAATATCCTTCATGTATCAGCAAGATTTGGAGGACTATAGATGAAAGGAAGAGAAGAGAGAATAAAGATGAAGATGAGATCTTTAATTTGATTTTATTACGAAATCTTATATGGATTAAAAATATAATATATAAATAAAGTGTAAACCTCATATTCTGAATTGTGTTTTGTGTTTTGAGTATAAGTTAGATTTATAATTACTTTTTATATATTTAATATTTTTTTTAAATAATTTTGGTAAATATTTAATCTTTTGTAAGTTAATATTCATTATTGTCTTTTCTACTTTAAAAAAATTTAGAAAAATAGAAATAAACATATTATTATTCAAATTCGAAAAAGTATTCATCTTAAAAAATTAAAACAAAAAGTTATTAATTTAAAAAGTAACTATTAAATATATAATTATATAATTTATTATGCATGAACATGCACTTAACTATACCTATATGTTGTTAAAAAATGTTTGTTTTTCCTTAATAGATGAATATCATTTATCAAGTAACTATTATTTTCTTAAAATACTATTACTTAGTAAACTTATTTTTCTGTAAAAAAAGCAAAATAATTTTTGAGAGGCCTAAAGTTAAGGCTTTTTGTCCTTATCATTGGGCCAGCCCTATGAGGCTATCTTGTAATTGCAATCCTGAATTCAAAGCTGATCATCACTTAATTCATCCAGAAATTTATCATTATTAAAAACTGAACTGCTATTAATTATGTCACCAAATAAAGTTCTCAGTAATTAATATGAATCCATTCGGCCAAGAAAATTAGTAAGCAATGTTCCTATAAATTATAAATATTTTATTAAAAAAATTAATTACATAAAAAAAATGAAAGAATTATATTTTTTTAGCATAATTAATATATAATATGTTTAAATTTGAACAAATTTCTTAGATTTTTTTTTTAATCATATCTTTTGGTTGAAAGATAACAACTAATTACTTCAGCTTCATTTATGAGATTGCTTTCTTTGAACTTATATTTTATTTTTTCATAAGTTGAAACCATTGATCAAATTTTCAAGTACATATTTAAGATACAACATTGTTTTGTGAATCATTGGAATATTTGTCAATTTACAGCATATCTTTTCAAAAAATCTACCGTCACATGCTTGATTGATTGCGATTCAAACCACTAATAATTAACACTAGGGTTCGTATCAGTTCCAATGGGACCACATGAAATTCAAAGGAATATTATGAAGGAGTTAAGGAGCAATAAATTCAAGCATGGACTCTATTCTTTATTCTTTACAACTATCATAGTGATTAAGACATTAATTGCAGAGCAAAGATATTAACTTTCAAGGTTTTCTGGTAATTAAATTTGAAATTTCTCTTTCAGAAGACATGGAACATTATCAAAACCCAGAAATGATATTTAATTATTCTCATGTTATTACAATAAAAATATGTTAAACTCACTCGTGCTGTCTTGGAAATAGAAAGGAGCAAAGAAAGCATGCATGGGATCTTGGTCAACACAAATACCCCTTTTCCTAAAAATGTTTTATTGTGTCCCCTTTTTCGTACACAAATTTAACTTCTATCTTTGTTAAAGGTACCCTAACCATGCTATACACTATATTTTTACATTATTTTTTTCATGAATGACAAACCTATGCATATAGTGTTAAATGACAAACCTATGCATATAGTGTTTCCCCCTCGTGTTTTTCAAGTATAAAGTTGTACTTGCATGCTATCTCTTCCCAAAATACTTCTATGTGTTCTTCAATTTTGAAAAACAAACAAAAAAAAACCTAACTTGAATTGGAGAACTTAATTTTCTATGAGTTTTGATCATGGTGGTGGTGCCATCTTCATCAATCAAGGAGAAGGAGGGAGAGAGATAATATGCATTGTTTTAAATAATATTGGGAAAAGGAAAGGATGTACTAAGTGAAGGTGACATTTGAGTAATTGATTTAAATATGAATCTTCTTGTACATGAATGTTTTATTAGTAAAATAAAAAATTATAGTTTAGATTCTACTATAAGTAATGTATAAGTAGAAATTCATATTGGTGGTGGTGGTGAAATTAGTAGAAAATGAAGAACTCTTTCACCTATCTATTATTTAAATTTCTACATATCAAGCCATGGTTGTGAATTTGAAAAGTGCACATCATAATTCAAAATATTGAATGAATGTTGATAAGAAAACAGTAGTATATTTACCAAATCATTAATTGTGATAGTCACTTTTCAACTTTCACTTGCTTGTCTTGGTACGCCATCTATTGTACCTTCACCAATCAAAGAATTCTTATCTTATTTCAAATAAATTCAAAACAAAAAAAAAGTTCTAAACATTAACAATGTGTATTTATGTGTAAATGTGAGAAATAGACTTGCATTATTATGATATCAATTAATCTCTAATTAAATATTATTTATTTGGTAAATTAAAGTTGAAATCATAAATGGCATTCAACTAAGCTTTTTATACTTAATTTTCTACACATATGTTAATTACTTTGTCAATCTGCACGTGGACACACACATTGTACTCTTATTAGGTCTGAATGTGAATAGTAACAATGTCATTTCCTATAAGGATAAGATTGTGTATTACTGTGTTGCACAAGAGAGTCATAGGCTTATAGCATGCATGTGCAAATGAATGTTCATCTCAAAGAGAATGTAACAACGAAATTGAGTATACATTTGTGACTTGAAACTTTGATATATGGCAAAAAGAAGAAAAAAATTTGAAAAAGAAGGGATATAGAGAGAACAGAAAAGAAAGTGGTCCTGAATGTTACAACCATGCACGCCATCGAGTGAATAGAGAGATGAATAAATAAAGCCTAGATTTATGGTGTAACTGTGACAAACATTTCCCATGCCAAGACCAATGACCATCAAGTCATCACTATACTACCAAATTCTGTAACATATATGGTTGAAGAGTGAGTAATGTTATTCATATATTTACCATAGAGGGAGATAGGAAGTGATGTGTTTGAGAGAAATATAAAAGAATATGATTGTGTAAGAGTCATTTTATGAATAGAAACAAGGTTAGTATCATATTTTGAAAATCACTTTTTTTACAGTATTTGAAAAAACTGTTTTCATAGGCTTGTCTCTGATGAATTAGACCACAAATCAATCATACAGCTTGTGTGAATCATTCATTCATTAGATGGACATGTCTTTGACTTGGTTTGAACCAGTACAATCTCCATCAGTTCTGTGGTTGAACCAGTGAACCAGTATGATTAGAACAATATTTATTATTACTGTTATTATCATTATTATGTTTAAATGCAAGCTTTAATCAAATACAAGAAAAACAGACACTTTCAAAGATCAAATCCTTGAAAATTAGTTTTTGGATCAACTTAGTACAAGTTGAAGCAGTAACGTGTTAACTCAATATTCTAACCGAATCTTTGAATTATCTGGTTTTTGAAATGTTGTTTCTTTACTATTGATCAAAACTTGATGAAAATTACAATCTTTTTAGTCTCACACCTTATATAATAAGTCATTCTTATAGCTTTGTCATAGATAATAAATTTTCATTAATAAAATATATATAACATATTAAAAAATATGAATAGTAATACACTAATTGTCTATGGCTAGCTCATAGATTATGATCTGAGGCAAATTTTATAGTGAGACACACCATGTGTCCCTAGCTATAGCTACAACTAAACATGTGTTCTCTTTCCCAGTGTGACAATGCTGGTAATCTCTGCAACACAGTTATTTAATTCTCAATGTGGTATATATAATGTCAAAGTAAATAAATAATTAATCAGTTGATTAATATATACGATATATGTGATTCTAATCTAGCTAGCTAGCCTTTTTTGTTTGGCTCTTGTTCTTATTCCTCTGTCATGCTATTGTTTTATAGTTTGAATTTAGAGTAGTTGCACTGTTCTCACACTGGCCTAGGCCCCAACACACTCTCTTGGCCCCTTTCTCCATTCATGAACAGAATGCATGTCATTATATGCTCGTCAACATTCACACCTAATCCTCAGGTTAACACTGCAGGCCTCTTCTGCTTTTACTGTTTCACTCAGGAATAATAACAACCACTATTTATGAACCCACAAAGTATAAATGTTAAAACCATTATTAAAGTAAGTCTGCATGAAAAAACTAGTTAGTTATATGTTATGTATGAAAAATATTCAGAAAACTTTAAGATTTTGTTTCCCTTAATAGAGTTTATAGTAATTTTGGCTTTCTAACCATCTAATCTGATTTTAACATCTGAGTGTTAGTTGTATCAAGTGAGTCATTTAAATATGCGATTTTAGTTCTTTAGGTTAAATATATGGCAGATAGGTTTTTCAGATATTATAATTTTTGGAATTTTAGTTTCTTTATTAATTGAAACTTCGTTAACATAACATTAACTTATAAAATGTATAGGAGGATTGAAATCCACAATTGTAAAACCTGATAGACACAATTAGAACATATGAAACTGAAATTACACAATCACTATATATACTCAAAAAACTCAATTTTAATAACTAAAACCCAAAGACTGACATGATTAGAACATATGAGACTAAAATCGTATATTTATAATAAAAAAATTCAATTGGCCCAATTAAAACCTGAAAGACTAACAATATACAATAAGGGATTCTGATAATATGACTTAGACAGTGAATAGTTCATATTAGTAGCACAGTAAAAAAACAAGTTATTAATACTAAACATGAAATGGTTATCTACTAATTAATATTATGAAGAGAGTGAACTAAAAATGTGTGGTGGATGAGGTCTCATTACTTATTTATTCCATAGACATGGTTTTAGTGAAGAACAGAATTCCAACCCAAAGGTGCACAGAGTAAGCAACTGAATAAAATAATAGGATGAATTAGTAATCTGCAGATATGAGGTGATAGTAGGTTTAGCCGACCAGAGTGCACACACCAATAAAAATGTTGGGGGCATATTGGGTCTGGTTGCTTCATGTCGCTGCAGGTATCCTATAAATTCACAATAAATTATTGTTGTGTTATTATACAGATCATATGGTGGCTGTGACAAACAGATTCTATCTTTTATGCCTCTTGTCTATCCTGGGATGCGTGCACTACTGTCTCTAAATATTTAATTATTGTTTGATCATGACAAAACTATCTTATTCTGTTTAAATTATGAAACTTAATTAATGTATGTCGTGAGAGTCAAATGTTCTATTCTTTCCAATGTTTATGTAACATCTCATGTCATGTAAAGATCCCTTTCCCCCTCCAAAACACAGAAAAAGAATATAATACAAACAAAAGTCTGAGATTTTTTTATCAGACCAAACGCGCATTTCAAATAGCTTTTGGTTATACCAACTCTCTCCTCTTATAATCAGATATTTGTAACTTTCTAATTTCATTTAGTAAGATGATATTTATATATATATATATATATATATATGTATAAATGCTACTAAAACATCATTTAGCAGTAGAAAATGTGGTTGTTAAACGATTTAGTGATCGCAATTGGTCACTAAAAGGTTATTGAAATTCTCTCAGAAATGTGTTCTGTGAGATTTTCAAACAGACTTTAATAGGATGCATATTAATAATTAATTAGTCTTCACTAATATTTGATAGCTTTTTATCTTTTTGATTAATATCTGTCATATCTTTCTTTTATTAACAAGAAATGAACAAAAATGTGAAATGATTCTTACATTCATCATTCGTTTATATAGAAAACAACATCATTGATTGCATAAACCTGATTTATTTTTTCAATTTTTACAGAATGAGATATGTTTTATCTTTGGGAAGAAAGGTTTTGTTCTAATGTGATAGGATTTGTGGTAAATTCTTGAAAGCACAGTGAGACATTGTTAGCATCGCCATGTTGATGAAGATAGGCTAGGTTAGGATCTATGCTTAGCACCAACATCAATTATTTGCCTATAGAGGTTTATAAAATGTGGTGCAGAATACAACAAAGAATAATAAAAAAAAAAACAAAAAAAAAACACAAATCATTATATTATATTATATACATATCACTAATATTTTTAATTCTTTAAATTTGAATTATTTTTGTATTTTTTAAATTGAAAATTATTTTTCTACTCTACAAATTCTGGAAGATATAACTTTTGTCTTTCATCACTAATGACATCATATTCATTATTCATGGGACTAAGAAAATGCACTGTGTAGTTAAAATAATAGCATATAAATTTAATTTCTAATTTTTTTATTAAAATATATTTTTTATTAATTGGATTAATTCTATTTTTGTCCTTTAAATTTAAAAGAATTTTTTTATGAATTCAAAATTGAATTTTTCTTCTCAATTTTAAAACTATTTTTTATTGTCCAAAATTAAAAAATGAAGTTTTAGTTCTCTAAAAAGAAAATAATTATTTTGGTTTTCAAAATTGATATTTTTGAAAAATAATTCTACTTAATTTTACTCTTTATTATGTTGTTATGAATATAGTTTTGATCTGTGTTTTATTTTGTGATAGAATGTGTGAACACAATGTTCTATTTTGCTTTACTAGATTTTGGGAATTCAAAATTATGATCAAACTATATTGTTAATCACATTAGTATAAACCATCGTTCATTAATATACATTAGGTTTAAAAATTATCATCAATAGTATTTCTTAAACTATATTGTTAGTCACATGAGTATATTTTTTTAATAATGATAACTTTGAGAAGTAAAATGATTTATTTCTAAATTAGTGGATAAAATATATTTTAGTCAAATAATTTAATTTTCACATTATTAATTTAACTAAATATTTCTATGTTGTCTTATATTTTAGTGATAAATATATTTTTATTATTGTATTTTTATCGAAAATGTATTTGTTTTTTGTATTTTTAAATTAATTAAGTTTTTTAATTTCTAAAAATATATAAATTTAGTTATTTAATACCAAGTAAATTAATTATTAAATATTATATTTAAGTATAAATAATAATTTAAATTATATTTAATCTTTTTTATTAAAGTAAAAAATTACTATTAAATATTAAATATTTTAACACTTTTTAATTTATTTTGTAAATATATTATTTATTTTTAATTAAAATTACGTAAGTTTGCATACCTGATATATAAAATCAGTCTCTATTTCATAATTTTAATTTTAATTACTGAAAAACGTATTTAATAAAAATATATTAAAGAGTACATTACAATTACTATTTAAATATCAGACATTCATCTATACACATATTATATATTATTAATTTTTTATCATAATAATTAATTAGGAACAAATTAAGAAAATCTATTTTTTTCAAAGATTAAGATACAAAACTAATCTTTCATAATATTAAAATTCTTATAAAGGATTAACTAATTTTTAAAGATTTTTTTAACATAAAAGGAAAATAAAATCTCTAACCACACTTGAGCGTGGAAAAGCGGAAGGTAAGAAAGTGTAAAAGAAAAAATCGAAATTATTGATTTGTATTTTTTATATGAATAGTATTTTCTTAAAATATAGGAAAAAAGATATGTGATTTTCAAATAATTAAATTAAAATATTAGTTAAAAATACTAAAAAAATTATTAAAAATAATAAATAAAATTATAAGTAACAAATAAATTTATTGAAATTTTTCTTCATTTTCATTTTTTTAAATCAAATAATTTTATTTTTTATTTTTTCCATTCCCTCAAATAAACTGTAAAACATTAAAGAATAGAAGCATTTTGACAAGCTTTGATCACAATATACAGTTTGCACGTAAAGCAGTGTAATAATTTAAACTTAATTGAATAATTTTCCATAACTATAAACTGCCACTAACGGTATTCTCTCTCAAAAATTACAATACAAAAATAAAATTAAGAATAAAAATGAAAATGTGATTAAGTTCCTGTACTCTGGTAATGATTAAAATCCTAATCATCGAAGTTTTTTCTGATAAAAATGATTTGCTGTGTTAGGTTACTTTATTTTCTCCTCCACTTGACTTTACTTCTTTTCCCCATATCCGATACCTCTCTCTTTCATTCTCTCTCTCTCTCTCTCTCTCTCTCTCTTACACACACACTCTCTCTCTCTGTCCACCATCAACTTCCTTCAGCCATCTTGTACTTTCTCTATCTGTATATAAAAGCAAACCTACATAGCCTTGTACTGTTCCCACTCTCTCCTCAAACACACAAGCCTTTTTCCATTCCACCCATGGCAGACCCTTACTCCAATTTCTTCTCACCACCTTTATTCCACTACCCCTCTCCAAACCCTTCACCCCACCACCATCCATATGCTCACAACTTCATAAACCAAACCACCACCACCACCACCACTGCCACAAACATCAACCAAAGCACCTTTTTCCACTTCCACCACCACCACTTTCAAACCACTACCACTTCTTGTTCTTCTTCACCCCCTTCCCCTCCCTTGAGAGAGGCCCTTCCTCTTCTCAGTCTCAGCCCAAAAAATGATGAGGAACAAGAGGAGGAGTACCAGGATCAGGATCAGGATCAGGTTTGCACTGCCATGGATGTGGAAGAGGACTCTAATAGGACCCTCCATAACCCCAAAGAGGAGGAGCAAGAAGAGGATGGTGATGAAAGTGTCACTGTTGCACTTCACATAGGGTTGCCAAGCCCTAGTGCTGCTGAGATAGCTTCTGTGCTGTCTTCAGCTTGTGCCACAGACAAAGAGCAACAACAAGGAGGAAGAGGAGGAGGAGGAGGAGATAATAATAATGGGAGTGAGGATTCTTCTTCAGGGTTCTTGTCGAACAGGCTCAACAAGGGACAGTACTGGATCCCTACCCCTTCTCAGATTCTCATTGGTCCTACACAGTTCTCTTGTCCTGTTTGTTGCAAAACCTTCAACAGATACAACAACATGCAGGTCAGTACTAACATAAACAAATAATTTTATAATAACCGACACACATGTTAAAGAATAAACACCCTCCCTCCTTCTACTTCTTATTCTTCATCTTCTTCTTCTTCTTCCACCTTTTCTTCTTCCAGTTCATATGAGCAAAACCACACTCACAATGTATTTGTTAATTTGGATATATGGTACTAAGAGGAAAATACTGTCCTTTTCATTTTCTTTTTCTCCTTTTCATTTTTTCTTCTCCTTCCATTTTTCTTCTCCCCCTTTTTCCTCCAGGTTCATGTTTTTTTTCCACTTGTACTTGTGTCATCATTATGATCAAAATTATTTTCAGCTTTTCTGTTTTCTTGCATGGTGAAACGGGTACTAATGTATGAACTAATTAATATTGTCCTGGTTCAAGCTGTAACTGAGATCAGATCCTATATCCTTTTCGTTGATTAAACTACTCAGGCAATGTTCTTTATGTCTTGGTGCATTGAAGTCTGTGCTTCGTATATGTTTGGCATGCAGCTGCGCATAGAACTGAAAATTTTGCTGTTTCTTCCAGATCTCTCAGATAATGATATCAATACAACACTTATTTGTTTCTCGTTGTAGCCCTTTTTCTCTCTGAATTCAAACACCTTCCATACCTGAAAGTCTCATACACGGACATTAGCTATTATCTGTACCCTTCCTTCTCTCTCACACCTGAATGTGACTTCTTTTTTGCATTAGATGTATATTGTAAATAAAAAGAGTAGTAAACAATGAGTATTTACCTATGCTTCATTAAACTTACATCACAAGAAGATTCTTTTTTATTTTTTTTAATTTGATTTCAGTGTCCTAGAATTAAATAATTGATATGCGTAATTGAATACCCATATTCAGAGAAAAATTAAATGTGTTTGTTCCATAGACGTGGCTACTGAGACAGTTATTTTCGAAGTCAGCTTAATCCAAAATCCAAACAACTCAAGTTTAACCAGCTTTTGTTTTTTATTTTTCATTTAATTTTTAAATTTTCGCAACATCTAATTAGCCAATGCAGCTTTTGAACAAATTTTCCTTGTTTTCTCTGTCCTAGTTATCTTCTTTTTCGGGTGTCCTTAATTTTATTTTTCTTTCTTTTGTCAGATGCATATGTGGGGGCATGGATCACAGTACAGAAAAGGGCCTGAATCTCTGAGGGGTACCCAACCAACAGGTATGCTTAGGCTTCCATGCTATTGTTGTTCCCCAGGTTGCAGGAATAACATTGATCACCCAAGAGCAAAGCCCCTCAAAGATTTTAGAACTCTTCAAACACACTACAAGAGGAAGCATGGAATTAAGCCCTTCATGTGTAGAAAATGTGGCAAGGCTTTTGCTGTGAGAGGTGATTGGAGAACCCACGAAAAGAACTGTGGGAAGCTTTGGTATTGCATCTGTGGCTCTGATTTCAAGCACAAGAGGTCTCTTAAAGATCATATCAAAGCTTTTGGAAGTGGCCATGCAGCTTATGGGATCGATGGCTTTGAAGAAGAAGAGCTTGCATCTGAAGTAGAACAAGACAATGACTAACTTCACCTAGTAAAGACACAAGGAAAATGGAACTGGTTCTATTTTATATATATGTCTCTATGTGAATTATCTTATTCTTAGATCATAGTTAAGTTGTGAACTATTTATTTGGTATGAGTACATATCCTTGACTTCCCAGTTGAGAACTCTATATAAGCACCTAGTTTAGATGAAGGCAAACCTTTTGTGCTTCTTTCTTCACCTTTGGTGTTCTTTCCTTTCTGATGAATTGCCACGCTGGTTGCAAAGCTTTAAAGCCAGGTGTAAACCCAACTTCATTTACTTTGTTTTCGTGTATAAGATCTTCTATCTTTTGTACATTAAGTTCATCATGGCCTTGCAGACAATGATTATTACATTGTATATGCTTTTGGCAAAAGCATATATAACTCAAGTTAATTGGTCAATGTCTAGTAACCTATATACTATGCTGCTTCGGTTGTATTTTAAATTGCACTTTCTTGGTTTGTCTGAAATTTTCATTGGTTTTTAGGGTCCATTGCCATGTAGCTGGTTGGTTTAATGTGCTGAGATATCAGGAGCTATATTTGTTAATCGTTTACATTTTTTCTACGAGCTTTATACCACAAAAAATTTAGTATCATGTTGAAAAAAAGTTTTAGTTTTTCGAACGTTGATGACTATGTACTTTTGGATGTATGTACAAAGTTCACTGTAGCAGTCTACGGTTGTATCAATACCTAATATGTACATTGAGCTATGTTATGTGCTTACACTGTTGTACGTATATAGTCGAGAAAGGAGCTATATATGTTGCATTCTTGCTTGTCAAAATCAACAGGAAGAAGGGTCAAAATGAAGAAAAGCCTCTTTTCTCAAATCCAGAGGCTGTAGGCCTCATCAAAGTTCAAACTTTGATAAACAATGATGAATGTGCATGGACAAATACCTGTGGGACATTTCATGGTTTTCTCTCCTTTGACAACTTGCTTTCTCCTCAAGATCCTCTTGGTACGTGTTCTCCAATTATTCCACAATTTCATATCTATATATATATATATATATATATATATAATATAAAATGAATTTTATCATATCATAACAAGGGTGAGAGTTCATGCTCTACTTGCTACGATTCAGCAATTGAGAGAATGTACATTGCAGGGACGGAATGTGTATCACGTTTTTGTAAATTTTACATTTAGTTTTTTTTTCATTAAACACACTAACATATGAATGAGTCTTTTGAAATTCAACAACGCAAGTTTAATGAAAGCGATTTAATGACATAACAAAGTACGTACGTGTCATTAGGTGATTGAAGAGTGTGATGACAAAAATATAAAAGATCAAGTTGCTGCATACAAGTTTGTGGTGCATATATATAGTTATGATTGTAGTTGTAGGTCATTCAATAGCCTTTTCATCCCGTGAAGCTGAAAACCTACGTCAGCTTTTTGTTGGGGGTTGCATATGTGCCCTTTTGCTTTGCATAGTGGGGGAGGAGACTGTGTTTGTTGATAGATAGAACATATACCAATTCGAGATTCACCCTTGCTCGGAAAACTCAAACCAAATGATTAGCTTTTGAGGGAAATTAAATAAATACAATTTTTTTCAAAAGGAGGATATCGAAAGATTTAAGGGTAGGTTGGAGATATCATAATGGTCCCGGATTGAAGTTTGTGAGCTGCACAACGAAGTATTGCTTCTGCTAAATTTATCAGATAAACGTATTTCTTTGAAGATAATCAAATAGCTTATCAAACTAAGTACGCTTTTCAAATTGAATTTGGAGCATTCTAAACTTCAAAACAAAAGAAAAAACAGCTGAAATGGATCTCATTTTCAACTTTACCAACGAGCTCCTGAAAAATGGTTAGATATCTGAAGTCTTGAATTCTTCCAATCACAGAAATACTTTATGAATGCTTGATTTTGTATCTAGTCAAGTTAAAGATGGATTTATGATTCAGGTTACTTTAAATAACAATCACTTTGTTTTCAAAAACTCCAAACGCTTAACAAAAACATACACTTTGTTTTGAAAAGAAAAGAAAATGTGATTTGCAGCTTTAGGTATAGAGAGAGAGGGGGGATGGGCAAAAGGTGAGATAGAGCTGAAAACTGTGAGGGTGTGGAGCCCAAGTGGTGTTGGTTGGGCTGATTGGCAACATGTACAGATGCCTCCTACAGTACATGCATCCCTTCCCTCTCTTCCTTCTCAGGGATAAACTGTAGATTGAATCGACCTTTCAGCCATTTCTGTTTAATTTTGACCACACTTCTCTCTCCTTTTTCAGTGCTCCATATTATAACCTTCACCTTCATTATCAACACACCTAATTCACTTGTTGCGTGTTATATACATTTTTTTATTATATATATTAAACTCTTACTGATAAAACATCAGCAGAAGAACACAATAACAACAAAGTTTTAGTTCACCAAGTGAGGATAACATGATACCCTTTTGCTTAGTTAAAAATTAAAGCTTTAAGAAGAAAAAATATCAGTATAACTTTGTACTGAAATGGACTAGAGATATATTTGTAATTTTAAGATCTTGCACCATAATTATTAGTTATGATTTCTAGTATAGTGATTGATGGTTTTAAAGTTTTCATACGGTTGATGCATAAAAACAAATTTTAAAAGTAATGTCAAATAGACATACAGAAATAAAAACTGAATCAAGTAAAAATTGCAAATGATTATATTACAAACGGCCTAATTGTAGCTTTTGTAAAAGAAGAAAACTCTAACTGCAATTGTTTATCTGTTGCATTTATCCACAAGTTTCACTGTTACTGCAATTTAAAAGCTTCCCCTTGTTATATTAATGGTTAGTTATTTGTGCAGTCAGATTTTGTCTGTACTACAGTGACCTTCTGTGTAAAATCATTGCAGAATTCTACAAATTATGAGTATCACGATTTTCGATTTTTCTCTGTTATAAAAGTTGATATAGATGAGATTTCATAATAATGTATTAATTCGTGAATGTTGATTGAAAGAAGAAAAGAAAAAAGAAGTAAACTAGGATTAAAAGACTTTACCTTAATAAACACAATCTATTTGCATGTTGAGGAAGAATAATTTTGTGAGAGTTAACCCACTGTGGAATGTCAGTTGATGGCATGTGGGTTACTAATTCCTTGCTGACTGTGAAGAATGCTACTAATAATAGATGAACTCAAACAGTACACAATAAAATAAAAGCATTTATTGACCATCAATATCCTACCCGTTTGTTCAGGAGATCAACCCCACCACTATGTTTTCTTCTCTCTCTCTTCTCTCTCTTCTCTCCATCATTTTTAATTTCCATGGCATTTATGCCTTTATGGGAAGTCCTTATCTCAAAACCACCCATACCCACAATATGCTCTTCAATGTCAATACATGCCATCCACAATGATTATGGCCTCAATATCATTTATTTTTTGGGAAAGTATGTTGAAAAGAGTGAAGATTATCCTGGGTTCACAATAAATATACGTAACGCTAGTATAAATCCATGCATGTACATGCACAGTCACTTTAGACATATATAAACAACCAAAATAAATAAAACACAGATAAGCTCTAAGCTCTGAGCTCTAAGCTCTTGATGTTGATTAAAAAGAACAAACAATATCTATGGTTTGGTTGTAATCCCAAGATTTTTGTCTTTGTTAATAACATAGGTTTTCCACCTATAAATACCTAATTAATAGTTGAGCATATAATAAGAAACAGAGTTAAGTAGTATATATAATACAATATGTAACTCCCTGATCTACTGAAGCATGACCATCTAAAGGACACCAAACAACCCAACACGCAATAATATGTTAAATGTGATATTCTGCTTTTTGTATTCACATTCCTTCACAGTAGGGACATCTTTGTCTCCTTGGCTCGAATCACCAGTCTCTTATATATATATAGAGAGAGAGAGAAAATCTACATATATAACTGCTAAGATCAAATTTTTATTTATTATAATGATCTCAAAAGTGGATAGTATGAACTTGAAAAGGGTCGTAAAATTCTATAATCTGGACGTTTATAAAATAGATATTCATAAATATTAATATTGTCAAGCATAGGAGTGAGCAAAATGTTAATAATAAAAGTTACAGTAAGAAATTCCTCACCACATTACTTAAGAGGAAGAGATGTTGTGGTAAGAAATAAATCCAATAATAATATAAGAATATAGAGACAAGTTTAAAATAGTAAAATTAAAATGAAAAATAACATATGATGAACTAAACAAAGTATAATTAATCTAACATATTGAAAATTATATTATTATTCATTTTAAAAATAAAAAAATATATGAGAGAAACTATAAAGATTATAAAAGTGAGTTTTGTCTTTTTTTTAATAATTTTTTTTTAATTCATTTTATAGAAATTGAAGCTTTTAAAACATGCTTAAGAAAATCAATTATCTATTAATTATATTAGACGTTGTTAGTTTTATTTATCAGCTTTATCATACATAACTATGCCTATGACACTCACTATATGCTTGTGGAAAAACTCTTTTCGTTCTGAAAAACTATTTGGTTGGTTATTAGTGAAAAGTAACTACATTATATGATTGAATATTCAGACAACAAAAATGAAAAAAAAAGTGGTGATTGCTCATCATAATGATTTAATTTCTTTTGTTTGACGTGCACAATTGATTAAAATTGTATCTTCATGTTTTCTGCTTTATATATTTGTTTTTAATAAAATGATTGTCATGTCTTCGCTTTGAACGAAAATTAAGATCCTTTAAATATAATAAGTAGGATTATTTTAGCCACTTTTGATCTTCTTGAATGAGACAACTTTGTTTATGAGACCCAATCAACAAAAGGAGAAGGAAAAAGATCAAGTAAGAATAATTCAAACCCAATCACGATAACTTTGAAAGATTTTTTTTTTTTTTATTATTGTAGAAAAAAAATTATATATACATAGAAATGATTAAATTACAATGTACTATGTAAATTTTATCTTTTACTTGTTAATTAGTTTTTTTTTAAAGATTGTCATCCAAATCATATATTATCCTCTAAAACTTTAAAGATTTATATAATATATATATATATATATCTTTTGAAAATTATATTTAACCTAAATTCTAATCAATTAACTATTTTTTAATATTAAAAGCATGTTGAACAAACTTCTCCTTAAACACTTAAAAAAAAAAGAGAAATAAATAAATTAATAGATAATATTTTTTAGCTCCCTGCATTTAGAATAGCCTTATATTTCTGCATCTTAGATTTGCATTTAAAATTCAGGTTAAAACTCTCGTTCCTTACATCGAATTCCATCTCATTCACTTCTATCCTTCACATCCACATTAGCAAAACCTGCTACCACATTCACACCAGCTGTATATACTCTCATCTCATACCAGATCTTCATTTCATTGCCTAATCAAAAAGCAACAAAAAAAATATATTTCAACGTTTGCATTGTTTCTGGATTTTACAAACTGCATGGCACCGTTCATTTTGCATATTTGAATCACTACATGGCAGTGTTCACTCTGCATATTTGAATCAATTGCATGGCACTTTTCATTCGGCATCATTAAATCATTCATTCTGCATTGCACTGTATTTTGATTACACTCCATTTCAATTTACATTTAGTTGCTTAATCTTTTCAATTTTAAACTTCAGATTACAAACTCAAATTATGTTTAGAATTTTTTGTTTCTAATTTTTTCCCTTCTTTATTCTTTTTTTTAAATTGTCTTTATCTATTCATTTGAATTATTTTTTTCATTATTTATTTTTTGTTTTAAAATACTCTTTAACTCAAGTTGTAAAATCAATTTCTTATCTAGAAAGTGCTATATCTTTCTGTAATTATACTATTCTTTTTGATGGGCCACAGAAATAGTAATGCATAATACATGAATGAATTATTGATAAGGAAATGATGGATATATCAATTTCATTTCTATCATTATTCTAATATTACATATTAGATCTGTCTCTAATTTCTTGTTTTTAGGAAATCCATGCCGATGGAAATAAATTTTCTAGAAGATGTAACGGTTAGAACAATGTGTTCTAAATATTTACCTCCTCGGAGTATGATCAACAACAATTAAAAGAATGGTACAAATTTTTAATAGATGTAAATGGATTTCCAATTAAATTTAGAAATATTAAGAATAATGAGGATATTAAGCGTCCGGTGTACCGATGGAGTACAAGATCGTATCAGGATATGTTTGTGCATGAATTTTTTAAATATAGGCAAAAAAATACTCCTGACAAAAATTATTACAATTTACACCTTCATGTGAATGAAGGGGGTGTTCCATTGGTTGATAACCATTTAAGTACCATTTTCATTAGTACCAACTACCGGAATGATTGGAAACCTTAGGTTGGTGAGGAAAACTTCGAAGAAGAACAGATATATTTCTTTCCATTATAGAATATATTCTCCGGGAGGCATTACGATGGAAAGTAATATGAGAAGATATAAATTTCGTAATCAAGCTGAAATTGCCTTTGTGAAAGGAATTGCCTCCGAATTCATTGAAAGCTGCACCGAATATAGAGTATCCAATCAGAGCATATTATATTATTTCTCATCTTGAGGGATAAACATATTATATTATTTCCTTCTTACAAATCTGTTAAGAATATTATGTACATAATTATAATATTACGTACATAATTAAATTACATGATTCTTGTCCAATCACAAATTTTTCTCAAAATAATATCTCTCAGTCCAACACATCTACATAGAAAATGGTAAAAGAAAAAAGAAAATAGAAATCTAAGATGAGAATATCAAAGGTATGTATGTGTTCGATAAGACTTATATGAGGGTTCTCTGTCACCAACTTCAACTTTCAGAATTAGGGTTTATAAGATCAGAGACTATAGTCTCATTTCTAGTATTGTATTGTTATTGATTGTAATATTGTTGATATGAAAAAAAATTCATATAACATACGATTTGTTTAACTAAATAAATTATCAGCACCTAAAGTAACTCAACCACAATACAGTTGTTTGGTGAATCTTTCATTAGCCATCTTGTTGGGCTGAGAGATATTATTTTGAGAAAAATCTGTGATTGGACAAGATTCATATAATTTAATTATGTACGTAATATTATAATTATGTACATAATATTCTTAGCAGATTTGTAGGAAGGAAATATAAAAAATAATAAATGATAGAAATAATGCACAATAATGTACAATAATGTACATTAATATATTTGTATCAGGATGTGTTTGTGAATGTATTTTTTGCACATAGGCAAGAAAATACTCCTGACAAAAATTATTACAATTTACACCTTCATGTGAATGAAGGGGGTGCTCCATTGGTTGGTAACCATTTAAGTACCATTTTCATTAGTACCAGCTACCGGGATGATTGGAAACCTTATGTTGGTGAGGAAAACTTCGAAGAAGAACAAATATATTTTTTTCCATTATAGAATATACTCTCCAGGAGGCATTACGGTGGAAAGTAGTATGAGAAGATATAAATTTCATAATCAAGCTGAAATTGCCAAATGATAGAAATAATGCACAATAATGTACAATAATGTACATTAATATATTTGTATCAGGATGTGTTTGTGAATGTATTTTTTGCACATAGGCAAGAAAATACTCCTGACAAAAATTATTACAATTTACACCTTCATGTGAATGAAGGGGGTGCTCCATTGGTTGGTAACCATTTAAGTACCATTTTCATTAGTACCAGCTACCGGGATGATTGGAAACCTTATGTTGGTGAGGAAAACTTCGAAGAAGAACAAATATATTTTTTTCCATTATAGAATATACTCTCCAGGAGGCATTACGGTGGAAAGTAGTATGAGAAGATATAAATTTCATAATCAAGCTGAAATTGCCAAATGATAGAAATAATGCACAATAATGTACAATAATGTACATTAATATATTTGTATCAGGATGTGTTTGTGAATGTATTTTTTGCACATAGGCAAGAAAATACTCCTGACATAAATTATTACAATTTACACCTTCATGTGAATGAAAGGAGTACTCCATTGGTTGGTAACCATTTAAGTACTATTTTCATTAGTACCAGCTACCGGGATGATTGGAAACCTTATGTTGGTGAGGAAAACTTCGAAGAAGAACAAATATATTTTTTTCCATTATAGAATATACTCTCCAGGAGGCATTACGGTGGAAAGTAGTATGAGAAGATATAAATTTCATAATCAAGCTGAAATTGCCAAATGATAGAAATAATGCACAATAATGTACAATAATGTACATTAATATATTTGTATCAGGATGTGTTTGTGAATGTATTTTTTGCACATAGGCAAGAAAATACTCCTGACATAAATTATTACAATTTACACCTTCATGTGAATGAAAGGAGTACTCCATTGGTTGGTAACCATTTAAGTACTATTTTCATTAGTACCAGCTACCGGGATGATTGGAAACCTTATGTTGGTGAGGAAAACTTCGAAGAAGAACAAATATATTTTTTTCCATTATAGAATATACTCTCCAGGAGGCATTACGGTGGAAAGTAGTATGAGAAGATATAAATTTCATAATCAAGCTGAAATTGCCAAATGATAGAAATAATGCACAATAATATACAATAATGTACATTAATATATTTGTATCAGGATGTGTTTGTGAATGAATTTTTTGCACATAGGCAAGAAAATACTCCTGACAAAAATTATTATAATTTATACCTTCATGTGAATGAAGGTGGTGCTCCATTGGTTGGTAACCATTTAAATACCATTTTCATTAGTACCAGCTACCGGGATGATTGGAAACCTTATGTTGGTGAGAAAAACTTCGAAGAAGAACAGATATATTTCTTTCCATTATAGAATATATTCTCCAGGAGGCATTACGGTGGAAAGTAGTATGAGAAGATATAAATTTCCTAATCAAGCTGAAATTGCCTTTGTGGGAGGAATTGCCTCCGAATTCATTGAAAGCTACACCGAATATAAAGTATCCAATCAGAGCATATTATATTGTTTCTCATCTTGAGGATAAACATATTATATTATTTCTTTCCTACAAATCTGCTAAGAATATTATGTACATAATTAGAATATTACGTACATAATTAAATTATATGATTCTTGTCCAATCACAGATTTTCTTCAACATAATATCTCTCAACCCAACACATCTACGTAGAAAATGGTAAAAGAAAAAAGAAAAAGAAAAAAGAAAATCTGAGGTGAAAATATCAAAAGTCTGTATGTGCTTGATAAGACTTATATTAAGGTTGTCTGTCACCAACTTCAACTTTCAGAATTAGGGTTTATAAGATCAGATACTATAGTCTCATTTCTAGTATTGTTATTGATTGTAATATTGTTGATATGAAAAAAATTTTATATAACATACGATTTGTTTAACTAAATAAATTATCAGCACAGTATGTAACTATTACAAAAACATGTCAGGATAGTGAAGAGAAAGTAAAATAAAAAAGAAAAAATAAATGATTGTTTTTATTTGCTTGGGTAAAAATGAAAGAAAAAGAATTGTGATTAACTTTTCTGTTATCTGTAGTTAACAAAATACAGACATGTTTAGCTCTGTAGCATTCAATTCAAAAAGAAGTACCAGCTTTGTCAGTTCTTTTACAATTAAATTAAATATAATCAAATAAATCAAGGATCTACCTCAGAAAATTAAGCAATATATATAATTACAGTTAAGTATAATTTCAACAGATTATTTATCACTAAATTGCAATTATAGTTTAATCCATTACATAATGAAATGAACTTGCGAATGCTGGTGTTGGTAATTAATTATTTTGATGGAGACCTCGACATGATCGTCTTTTGACTGATGCCTGATGAATCACATTATTTTGCTGGATGAATGTTTTGCTTTGGTGGGACTGGTCTTGTTTTCTTTAAGAGAAAAATTTACAAAAAGGGAAAGAAAATAACACTTTCTCTACAATATGTGATAATAATAATAGATCATCATATCTTTCTCAAATACAAGAAAATCAAAAGAAGGAACTTTTCCTTTCATAATAGATCACTTTCACCATCTTACAAGAAGGGTCCTCATGTTTACCTTAAACAAATTTGTTTTTTTAATGGAAAACCAAAGGCGGAAAGCAAAACAAACAAATGTTGCATAGTGATATAAAACAAAACAACAAAACAAAAGTCTCTTTTTGTGTATGGAATTTACTTGGATAGTCTTCGAAGTTACTCCTACTTATGATGCCTCAGGTCGTTATCCCGAGCCAAAGTTGAGGTTAAAATTACAAGCAAATTGTTCTTTTAACATTGATTCATACAAAAAGAGAAGAAAAGGTGTAAGGTGGAGGTTTCTATCAACGTGCAATGGCAAATAATGAGAATCACTCTTGAAAGGAAACACAATGTTCTGTTCACACTGAATAGGGTTTAAGATTTGTGAGTGTTGGAATTGAAAGTGGACCTTTTAATTTCAATATTTTATTTGGTGCATGGCTACATCAGAAATAGAGTTCAAAAACTATGACACCTTCACCATGGACTTTCTTCGATAAGATTCAAAAATTATAAGTGAAATCATTGTTAAAGTGTAAATATGCCCAAATCATGTGCATACTTGTAGGTTAAGAGTGGTTGATTTTGCAGTGAAATTATACCAAAATCATTTTGTCTACACTTTAGCTGTCATCATCTTACCCTACAAAGTCTTCAACATCTTTATTTATGAAGAAATGAGGAACAAGACCAACCTGCTACCTGAATTACACTGCACATGGAGCGCTTAAACCCTAAACAAAGTAAAAGGATAAGATAAGCATATCAGAAAAGCTATATCAGCTACATCTAAAGTAGGGACAATACAAATAAGGACCACACTTTGTGTCCTCTAATTCAACAAGTTATAGGCTAGCCACTTGCAATACCTTGCTACTCCTTGATCTAAGGAATACCTTTCTTCACACATTGAGTTTAGTGCTTCTGTTTTTGCCAAAATTTCTGCCTCAAGGTTTGTTAGTTTCTCTGAATTTATTCTCCAAAATTTCACTTCTACACTGGTTTTTTCAGTTTCTGAGTTTGATTGTGCAGGAAAGATGTATGGTTCATAACATTTCTTACCAATGATTGTTATGGCAATCAAGCATGTCATGGTTTCAGAGGTGATCATTATTGATAAAAAGAATTTCAATTCCAGTTGCAGTTGCTGTTTCATCAAGATTCTTCATGATATTATACAAGAAATTACAGATAAATTCGTGTGAGGTCGCTACAATTGTTGTTGCATAGTGTCCAAAACCTTTGATATCTAAAATTTGGAAATGATTCATTGAGTATCCAATCCATTTACCACTACCCACTTAAGATAAGTGTAAATACGATAATTAAATGTTGTGTTAAGTTAAAAAGAGAAATGAAAAATATTATACTCATTTAAAATAAGTATAAATGTTGTACTTGTTACAAAAATTACAACCTTATTATAATTTTTTAGAATATTATTTTGCTAAATCTGACATGCATATATTAATCATGTAAATTTCTATTAATCCTATCTACATCAAGTAATAACTATGGAACCTAATATCATCCATCTTATATCACACTTCTTTTTCTTTTCTTCTTATCTCATATTATAATTAATTCTCACGTCTCTTTTTATTGTGTAAATATTTTAGAAAGTCTACGTAACAATGCAATTTCTATTAAATTTGTGTACCAAAAAATTTAAATATATAAAATTAAGTTTGTAATTATCAGAGAAAATAAACATGTAAAGAAAAGTCTTGTAAAAATATATTACAAATCTATATATTTTTAATTTATCCTCGTTTATATACAAATCAAGCGTAAAACACATATATATATATAAGTAAAGAGTGGTATATATAAGTAAAAAGTGGTGTGATAAATTTAATAATTTTAATATTATAATAGAAATAAATTTTAAACTTAATTCATCTCATAAAACTAATTTATAAGATAAAATTTACTCTCATTTATATATATTAATTTGATCATATATTTAAATAATGTGAATCTCCGATCATCCTTACTCTTACGTTCATGTCACAGAAATTCTGATGCACGAAAAGTTTCTCTCTCTCTCATCTTTTTGTTCATAAAGATATTTGAGTTGATGTTCCCCGTTTTCATTTCATGTTACCACCAAACCTATGCCTATCATTTCTCAACTCAATCTTCTTGTTATTTCTCACTATTGCTCAGTGTACTTTGTCGGGTGATTTTTATAGCCCTCAACCCCCACTCTACCACTTTAGTTAGGTTAATCTCAAGTGTTTATTGGACAATTCTAATCTTTCTAAATGTCATTTCTTTACACTTATCTTTCATTCCTATGGGTTTCTTCATTTCTTTCTTACCTTTTTTCATCTCTCATTTTTCTATGATAAATGGAATTTTTTTTTTCTACTTCAAGCTTCTAATTATACTCATAATTTCTACTTCTCCTTTCTCATCATTTTATAATCATCCCTACATTTTCATCTCTTCTATATGTTTATCCCTCAAGATGAGAAACAATATATGACTGTTACTCATAATTTTTTTCCCCCAAATATCATTTATTTATAAACATTTCCTAACCCTTTATCAAACTTAAACATCTCATTAATATTGATATGGTTAAAATAAAAATGTGAGTAACTTTTGTAACATGAATTAGCTTTTAAAACTGAGCTAGAAACATAAATTTTATAATGATATTAAAATCTGTCTAAACAATTATTGTTAAACCAATCAAGCTGCATATAAATATTTAGTTTATAAATTTTATATTGAAAATGTATAATCATCAACATAAAAAGAAAGCTTAGAAATTACATATAAATTAGTAATATAATCAAAATAGTATATATATATATATATATA